>JAACNH010000010.1:3101486-3141516 GCA_019447015.1 Hymenochirus boettgeri | reverse complement strand
TGTCCCTAAGGCTGTCTGTGCACAGTGCTCATTCAAGATCCCAATCCACACTCCAGCTCCATGTATTTGCACTGTCCCTAAGGCTGTCTGTGCACAGTGTTCATTCACACTCCAGATCCACACTCCAGCTCTGTGTATTTGCACTGTCTCTAAGGCTGTTTGTGCACAGTGCTCATTCACGTTCCCAATCTACACTCCAGCTCCATGTATTTGCAATGTCCCTAAGGCAGTCTATGCAGCTGGATATGCTAATTGGGGATTTCCAGGTACATGAATTGCCCACAGATTCATGTACAAGTCCATTCTGAATGAGAAAGAGCCAGTCAGATGAACTAGCGAAACGTCTTCAAGAACTAAAACTTAAGCTCCAGTTGATCTAATTGAATACAACGATATACCATGACCTGGATGAATGAGGAACCTTCACAAGATATGCCAACACAATAGTTTATAACATGAATACTGATGTTTTACTTCAGAAAAAAACAACTCAAAACAGAGAGACAGGATACATTTAGTTCGAATTGATAAGATTAATAAATGTTGTTTGCACAATACATTTTGAACAACTGATGTAGTGTCTCTCTTCACTTTGATTTGAGGTTGGATCAACCCCAGGGTAGGGAGGTGTTGGAGATTGCACCTACTATTGGAATTGCACAGTCTTGGTATGCTAGAGTGAATATATACTTGTTTTGCTTGCTTTTGATTATATTGTTACAGAACCAGCCATTTGTCTCTCTGCCTTCTGTGGGTGAACCAAATGGGTGAATTTTCTGTGCCCACAGAAGGGCTTAGAATGCCATTTCTGGCACCAAGTGCCATAGGTTGCCACCACTGCCCATACCGTATAATGTTAGCTGTTAAACTCTGTGTCTGTGGTATCTATTGCACAGAGGAAGCAGCATCCAAGAATAATGGTAAATTTGCAATATCTTAAGGGTTACTCCACCCGAATTATCACTTTTAATATGTCGTGTAGGGACATCCTTCCACCACCCCCAACCGCTGATATTAATTGTTAAAAAAAAGGAGCAGAACTGTACTTAACGCCCCTGCACTCCGCAGTGCTCGACCACAAGCCCGATTGCTGGAAAAACGGGGGGGCTTCAAAACAGGGGCCAGACCGGTGCTGTGGGCTGTGATTGGCGGAAACAATTGCCATGGGAGCGTTCGATTCTTTTTACTTAAGCAAATATAACCTATAGAGGGTTGCGGTTGGGAAGGGAATGCCCTACATATGATAAACCATTTACGTAGGTGAAGGGCAGCCAGAAATGGTGATCAGGAGGGGCGAGGGGGAGACTCCCCTGCGCTATGCCACTGTCCTCTCAGAGGACCAAGGAGGAGGCGTGAACTTTCATTACAGGAAGGACAGCTCCTACTTTTCAGGTTATCCTGGATTTGGAAAAGCACTGCAGGAGAAAACAAAGAGCAGAGATTAAGGTAAGGATTTTTTTAAACACTAAGGGGCCCATCGGGGTTTTTATTTTAGTTTGGGGGTGTGGAAGGCCCTTTAAGGTCAAGGCTGTTACTCCGTAGTGCCTTTCACTGCGGCTTAGAGACATCGGCAGGGTTTCTGGATCTTGGTAATATGTGTAAATGTGTTTACTTCTTTGTTGGTCTACAATACAATTGCAGACTACAACTATGTTCG
Organism: Hymenochirus boettgeri; assembly: GCA_019447015.1. Taxonomy (NCBI): domain Eukaryota; kingdom Metazoa; phylum Chordata; class Amphibia; order Anura; family Pipidae; genus Hymenochirus; species Hymenochirus boettgeri. Next base: position 3,139,859 of record JAACNH010000010.1, on the reverse strand, counting down.
GGACAACTGGTTTGGAAAGTCAGAGCCAATTGCAGTGTTTGACTACAGAGTTTGTCTGTTCTAAGGACAAGGACCCACCACAGATTACAATCATACAGTAGTGGTTTTAACTTGTAAAGTTGCTTACAACTTTGAAAATGTTAATAATAAAAAGACCACATTGTATGCAATTGTGATGTGAGGAAGTTTTTCTTTGAATGGTTGACAATATTAGCCCATGCAGTCAGGTTGTTATAAGTGCCACAATTTTAGTCTTCCTTTACACTTCGTCAACAATTCATGCCTCACTTAGGTCTACAGAGAACATTGCGAGAGTTGTATGATCCAATTTTAAATGCTTTTTTTTACTGTGTTCTTCTCGTTTCTCTTGTTCGTTTATCTACAAATGAATCTGTAAGCACACGTGTCCTCATAAGAAAACAGAGGGAAGTTTCCTACATAAAAAATGTTTTTTACTCACAGTAGAACGAATATGAAGTCTGTAGCTCCTCAATAGAGTACAGCTGGATAGACACAATCAGGAATTATGAGAGATAAACAGGTCATTAGAAAGCTGTCTGTCATCTGCTTATAAGACTACACAAGTCCCTAATCCACAAGGTTGGCATCAATTCTCCTTTTCTCGGACCACACATGCCCCTGCCCAATTTAAAGGCCAACAGGACCAGATATTATCTGTACTTAAAGGGAAACGTGTCTGCCAGACAAGTTAGGGCATATTTAAAGGCGCGTAGTTAATGCTATTCCCGATACGGACCTGTTACCAAATTCCAATCATGGTCATAAGACTTATGACAGATACATACAGGGCGTGCGTTAAGAAAACAAAAAGGAGCTTTTAAACTTTTTGGGGTTTGCAGGCTAAGTAAAGATACATAACCATAGCAACATACTTGATCTAGGAGGTAATTGTGACAACTGCATTGTTACCTGTAGGGTGGGGGCTGGTAAGAGACAAGGAAAGCGTTTTTTTTTTTTCCTTTTCCTCTGATTGTATGGGGGTGTAGGCAATGGTTTTAACGGCTAAGGCACTGTTTGAAATCTTGGTTTGAACCACACAAAAGTTCTCCAGAGCGATTTACTGTAAAGGGATTTTGTCTTCTAAAGGGGTGTTGTACTTTTGTAAGGGGTGCATGTAAGAAACAAAAGCATTTAGAACAAGAAAGGGTTTACGAATCAAGACCATGGTTTCTCTTGTTGTGTAGTTGCTTTTTCTGTGAATTGCTCTTTAGTATGGACAGTTTGTGTGGGTGCCATGAAATTGTGCACACTGACATGTATGGGAGCTGGAGCAGCTTGCACCAAGGACCTATGTATGTGTCAGATCGGTGAGGGGTTGGCGGCCCATTGGAATCTGAGGGTCCAGGAATCTAAAGGGGAACTTGCAGCTTGCAGGGATTGACAGAATTGGGAGGAAATTGCAGTACTGGGCAGGGGCCAGTAAAATGGGAGGGTTTTGGAAAATAGGGGCAGAGTAGGGTGGTAAAGAAAGATAGATTTGTATGTAGGGGACGAAGGATAAGGACGCTTCTTCAGAGGTTGATCCCAACAGATTTTCCATTTTAGGCGACTAGATTGGAGGTAGAGGCTCGGAAGTAGCAGTATGGAGCGGGCCTTTCCCTTGAGCCACCTGGGGACCTCCATCTCCAATACAAGGGAGGGGAAGAACTGGGGCTAGGAAGGAAGCAGGTGGTAGTGGTAGTGAACTCAATTATTTAAAAGGGTAGATAGTGGTAATCCGTTGCCAAGACCCTACATGCTCAACAGTGTGTGCCTTGCCTGGTGCTAGGGTTCGCATGTGGGTCTTGTAGATAAATATATGTGCGCGGGTGCGCGTCGGGCGGTGGGGGGGAGCGGGCGGTGGGTGGGAGTCGGTGCGCCGGGTGGGAGACCCAAGCGGTTTTGGTCACATTGGTGCCAAGACTAAGTAAGGACCTCAAGGGTAGTGATTTCAGAATACTACCGCGCCAGTGCTACGCTAGGGAGGCAAACAGGAGGTTAGGAGTAATAAATGCGTGGGCAAGAGGGGTGGTGTACGGAGATGGGGTTTGGGTTTTTAGAAAACTGGGGACTTTTTTGGCTACAGGCTCCTTAGTAGAGGACGGTTGCAACTCACATGATGTGGTGCCGTTGTGTTGGGGGAAGGAAAGAGGCTCGGGGTCGAGGGATTTTAATAGACTGTTAGTTGGGGGAAGGGTACGTTGGAACTACACAGGGGTAGTAGATAGAGACGGTTAGGGATAGGGGGCATGAACAACGGTAGGGGAGGAGACAGGGAGGGGACAGCATAGAGGATAAGGAGGCATGGTATGACCAGTATGGAGTAAACACTATAGATATCTAAAATGTTATGTGTGTACAGATGCAAGAGTCTGGTGTGGAAAAACGGGAAAGTTGAACAATAAACTAAAGCTTTAAAGGAAGGTATGATGCTGAATCAATATAGCAGAAACGTGGCTAAATGAGTCCACCACTCTGGACAGTAAACATTGAAGGATACTCCTTATTAGAAATGACAGAGTTAATAAGAAAGAAGTATGTATGTAGTTATACAGGAATTGAAGCAAAATCTAAAAAGATGGAACAGATGGGGGTAATAACAGATATGGCAGGCAACAATGTGGATAGAGCCGTGTACAGGAAGCAGAAGTGGGTAAATAATGTTGGGGTATGTTATAAGCCGCCAAGTGCCGGGGAGGAGATGGAAATGAATCTCCATATGCAGTTGGCGAGGCTGCGGGCGGGGCATGTTTGGTTTGGGGGGATTTAACTACCCTGACATAGATTGGAGTAAGGGAACTGCCACCATCTCAAAAGGTATAAGTTCTAAATTTCCATATGAGCATTTTCTTTCACAGATGGTAGAAGTTCCTACTAGACAGAATGCGTTGTTGGATCTGGTGAATCAATAACCCTGAGCTCATTGTGGAAATGAAGGTAATGGGGAAGCTTAAGGATAGTGATCATGATATAGCTGTATTTAATATAGGTTGCAAAAAACTAAAGTGCACGGGTTAACAAAAACTTTTAACTTTAGGAAAGCTAGTTTATCACTCCAAGCTCATAGACTGGGGGTATTGTTCTATAGGTACAGATACGAGCGATGTGGACCACTTTAAAGGGATATTAAACTATACATTTCTAAATTTGTACCTTTAGGGATCAAGTGTAAAAAAAAACTAGGTCACTCCTGCATGGCTTAATGCTCAGGTAAAAAGGGAAATGGAAAAAAGAAAAAGGCTTTTAAAAATTTTGAAATCAGAGGGAACAGAACAGGCTTACAGGGAGTACAAAAGCTTGTAATAAAGAGTGTGAAGAAAGAAATAAACTAAACTAAAAAAGAAAATGTAATATGGATAGCCACAAAGCAAGTCCAACCCCAAAATGTTTTTAGTATAAAATGGTAAAAAGGTGAGACCTGAGAATGTGGACCATTAAACAATGAGGCTGAGATGGTTGTAGAGGATGCCGAAAAGGCAATCTGCTAAACTGTTTTTTTACACTGGTTTTCACTATAGCAAATCCTAGCAGGGATTGTAAAATATGCAGGGGAGAAATGAGGATATTTACATTGGCTGCGGAGGAAGATGGTACGGAAACAATTAGACAAGATAATATCAATACAAGCCCCAGGCCAGATGGATTGCATCCCGGATTTTAAAAGAGCTTAGTTCAGTTCTATCTAGACCACTGGTTTCTCAATCTTTTCAGATTCACTTTGGTCGGGGATGTGCCGCTGGATTGGAAAAAAGCTATGTAATACCAATATTTAAAAAGGTAGTGTTCACAGCTGGTAGCTATAGACCGTAAGCCTAACATCAGTGGTAGGGAAGGTGCTGGAAACGTTGTTATGGGATACATATCTTGACTTTGTCTCCAGAACTGATCTTATAGTAGTAGGCACCAGGATTTATGAGAAATAGATCAGCAGACCAAATTTAATTGGTTTTTATGAAGACGTGAGTAAGAAATTAGAATCAGGCACAGCAGAGGATGGGTTATAGTTGGGTTTTTTGAAAGCTTTTGATGACTTAGAAGGGGGCATTGAGAGCAAGTTTTCTGTGTTGCTGATGACACTAAACTATGCAGAGCTTTGGAAACTTCAAATGATGTGCAAGTGCTGAAGCACCTAGATATAAAATGGGCAGCAGAATGGCAGATGAGATTCATGTTGATAAGTAAGTGATGCATTTGGGATTAATAATCCCTGTGCCACTTACAAAAAAATAACCTGTGTGAATTGAATCTGTAATGAAAGTGAAAAGATTTGGGGGTTCTGGTAGATACAGTCTTAGCTGTAGCAAACAATGCCAGGTGCATGGGCTAGAGCTAGCAAGCTATTGTCTTGTATAAAAGAGGAATAGATTCAAGAGATAAAATATTATTCTCCCTCTTTACAAGGCACTGGTAAGGCCTCATTTGGAATATGCAGTGCGGTTTTGGAATCATATACAAAAGGGACATCTTGGAAATGGAAGCAGTTCAGAGAAGGGCAAACAAAATAATAAGGGGAATGAGGGGCTTAAATATGCAGTAGGGATGGCCGGTTCGCCGGATCCGTCGCAGGATTTATCCCGTTTGCGAATGGCGGATTTTTTCTGGATTTTCTGCCTTCCGAACTTCGATTCGCGGATTTTTCATATTTGAAGAAATCTCGAAATCCAAGTTTTCGCGTATTTCGAAAATACATGGATTCTCTTAGTTCCATAAATACGTATTTCGAAAATTCGAAATTACGAGGATTATTCGTTATTTTCGACAATATGTATTAACTAGTTTTCTCCGTCGAATTTCGAAAATTTTCGAAAATACGCGAAAAACGCGGTAATTCGAAAAGTTTCGAAAATACGAAAATCTGTAATTCGAGGCATTTTTTCAGTTAATGGGTCCGCTCGCGGATTTTCGAATTTCGCATTTTTTTCGAAAATTCGCGGATCCTCGAGCGGACCGGATTTTGCGAAGTTCGGACATCTCTAATATGCAGGCAGATTAAGACAAGTTAGGGCGTTATTGAAGGAGAAGCAACGTTTGCGTGGGGGACATGATAACCTATACAAAATATAAATGGGCCATACAATGAACTCTTTGGGCATTGTTTACTAATAGTCATATCAGAGACTCGTGGACATCCTTTAGAGTGGAAGAAAAGAAGTTTCATCTTCAGGTTAGGAAAGGTTTCTTCCACGTGAGAACGTGGTGAAATTGTGGAACTCGTCTTCAAGCAGATGTGGTAATGGGAGTCCATTCAATAGCTTTAAAAAAGGCCTGATAAGTTTCTAAAACTAAAAAATTGAGAAATTACTGGTATTGATACATATACTGTAGTTTGGTTGGTACAGGGATACTATATATATTTAGAATTACTGGTATTAATAATATAGATCTGGTTGATCCAGGGTACTTTCCGATTGCCGTTTGGAGTCAGGAAGGAATTCCCCCCCCCCCCTTTTTAGCTGTTTTTTTTTTGCCTTCCTCCGGATCAACTGTTGAAAGGGGTTAAAAAGTGCCACTGGTGGTAAGTACGATAACAGTCACAGCCAAACATTTATGCTAGCCCACTGTATTGGAAGTTTTCGGTACCATGGTAAAAATATGCCCCTAAAGCCGATTGGACCACCATCCATATCAATGCCTATAGTTTTGAATAAAACTTTCAAGGACATATGGGTGTGCCTGTTCATGTATCCACATACTTTTGGCCATGTAGTGTATTGGATTATCTAAAGCTTTCCATGTTGTTAACTAGTACAGATAAAATGGAACATAGGGGGTGGTGGTGGAAAAAATTCTAGGAGCGTAGGAGTAACCATGCGGGAAAACTGGGCAGTGCCAAGCAGCAGCTGCTAATTCAAAGACATCTTATCATAAGTAATAAAGAAGAAGAGAATGTGCATGAAAAAAAAATAAACGCGTCTTATAGGTCTTGGTAGGACCTAATGTTGAAAATAGGTTAGGAAGACACATTACATATAAAGGGCCAGGTTACCAACAGGTAGGGGCGTAACTACCAGGGGAACAGACCATTGACCGGGGGGCCCCTGTCATCTACTACAGAAAAAAAAATGTAGATGAAGCAGAGAAAGGGGCCCCTCATAGTTCAGCGCCAGCATGGAAACGGTTTTACAGCCAATTTACTCAGTCATCGTCATCCCCCTGTACTAAAGTATAGGAAGTTGTCCGCCATCGTTAGGGTTTGGCAGTCACAAGCATCTACCTATACTTTAAATAGAGAGACTGTGTGTAGCCACATCTTTTAGTACTTAAAGATTTGTCTATCATCTTGGAAGATTGGTACTGTGTTACCCAGCTTTCGTATGTACCAACAATTGTGCAAATTTCATACAAATCCTTTGGGAAAGTCCAAACAGTGACGGGAGAAAGATAGGTATCCTTTAGGATGGATATATTGGATAATTGGATGCTGACTCAATGAGTAATATGTGGCACTATATAAAAATGAATACAGTACAATATTATTACCATTATAAGTCAAAGAAAAAAAAAACAAAGAAAATACGTTTATATCTTATCTTACTAGGGATCATTATTACATTAAATATCCATCCCTACATAGGGAGCATTATTACATTTAATATCTCATCCCCTACTTGGATCATTATAATTCATATCTCATCCCCTACTAGGGAACATATTACATTCAATACTCATCCCCTACAAGGAGCATTATCATTAATATTCTCATCCCCTACTAGGGATCATTATTACATTCAAATATCTATCCCTACTAGGGAACATTATTACATTCAATATCTCATCCCCTACATAGGGGAATTGTACATTCAATATCTTCATCCCCTACTAGGGAGAGCATTTATACATTTAATATCTTATCCCCTATAGGGAACATTTACATTCAATATATCATCCCCTACTAGGGATCATTATCACGTTCAATATCTCATCCCCTAATAGGGAGCATTATTACATTAAATATCTTCCCCTACTAGGGAGCATTATTACATTTAATACCTCATCTCCTACTAGGGAACTTATACATTCAATATCTCATCCCCTACTAGGGATCATTATCACGTTCAATATCTCATCCCCTACTAGGGAGCATTATTACATTAAATATCTTCATCCCCTACTAGGGTCATTATTACATTAAATACTCATCCCTACTAGGGGAATATACATTAAATATCTTCTCCCCTATAGGATCATTATTACATGTGACTATAGTAATAATAGTAGCACTATATAAAAATGAATACAGTACAATATTATTACCATTAAAGTCAAGAAAAAAACAAAGAAAATATTACGTTTCATATCTTCATCCCTACTAGGGATCATTACATAAATATCTCATCCCCTACTAGGGAGCATTATTACATTTAATATCTCATCCCCTACTAGGATCATTATTACACATTCAATATCTCATCCCCTACTAGGGAACATATACATTCATATCTCATTCCCTACTAGGAGCATTATTACATTTAATATCTCATCCCCTACTAGGGATCATTATTACATTCCAATCTCCCCTACTAGGGAACATTATTACTATATCTCACCCTACTAGGGAGCATTATTACATTAAAATCTTTTCCCCTATGGGAGCATTATTACATTTAATATCTCATCCCCCTACTAGGGAACCTTAATACATTCCATATCTCATCCCTACTAGGGATCATTATCACGTTCAATATATCATCCTACTAGGGAGCATTATTACATTAAATATCTTCATCCCCTATAGGATATTTGACTTAAATATCTTATCCCCTACTAGGGAGAATTATTACATAAAATATCTCATCCCCTACTAGGGATTTATTACATTCAATAACTTTAATTCCCTACTAGGGATCATTATTACGTTCAATAACTTTTCCCTACTAGTAGTATTATTACATTCAATAATCAATCAATATCTTCTTCCCTACTAAGGAGCATTATTACATTAAATATCTTCTGCCCCTACAAGGGAGCATTATTACATAAATCTTCATCCCCTACTAGGATCATATAACATTAAATATCTTCATCCCATACTAGGGATCATTATTGCATTCATATCTATCCCCTACTAGGGAGCATTATTACATAAATATCTTCATCCCCTACTAGGGATCATTATTACATTAAAATATCTTCATCCCCTAATAGGGAGCATTATTACATTAAATATCTTCATCCCCTACTAGGGAGCAATATACATTAAAATCTTCATCCCTTCAAGGGAGCATTATACATTCAATTATCATCCCCTACTAGGGATCATTATTACATTAAATATCTCATCCCTACTAGGGATCATTATTACATTCAATATCTTCATCCCCTACTAGGGAGCATTATTACATTCAATATTTTCCCCTACTAGGGATCATATTACATTAATATCTATCCCCTACTAAGGAGCATTATTACATTTATATCTCATACCCTACTAGGGATCATTATTACATTCAATATCTCCAGCCTACTAGGTAACATTATAAATTCAATATCTCATCCCCCAGTAGGGAAATTATTACATTTATATCTCTCATCCCTTACTAGGGAGCATTATTACATTCACTATTCAACCCCTACTGGGAGCATTATTACATTCACTATCTCAATCCCTACTAGGGAGATTATTACTGTACATTTAATATCTTCACCCCTTCTAGGAGCATTATACATAATATTCATCCCCTCACTAGGGAGCATTATTACATTCATATCTTCATCCTCTACTAGGGAGCATTATTAATTCACTATATCACCTTCTACTAGTGAGCATTATTACATTCAATATATTCATCCCCTACTAGGTATACATATTACATTAATACTCTTCCCCTACTAGAAGGAAATTATTACATATAATATCTCTTCCCCTCCTAGGGAGCATATTACATTCATATGTTTGTCCCCAGCTAGGACCATTATTACATTCAATATTTCATCCCCTACTAAGGAGCATATTACATTCAATATCTCATCCCTCTACACTAGGGGATATTTTTACATTCAATATGTTTATCCTTACTAGAGAGCATTATTGTAACGAATCGAGTCCCGGAGGGACGAAGTACTGTACCTTTAGGAGGAGGGCTGTCAGTAGGCTGGGACGAACAACTCGTGGGAGTAGACAATTCACTGGAGAATAGCAGGATACAAGGCCTGGGTAGATGGGAAACGAACTATGGCTGAAGACAATGGCTGTAGGCTGATACAGGAACAATGGCTGAAGACAATGGCTGTTTGGCTGGAAACAGGAACAATGGCTGAAGACAATGGCTGTTTGGCTGGTACAGGAACAATGGCTGAAGACAATGGCTGTTTGGCTGGTAACAGGAAAATGGCTGAAGACAATGCTGGTTGGTGGTAACAGGAACAATGGCTGAAGACAATGGCTGTGTTGGTGCTGGTAACAGGAACAATGGCTGAAGACAATGGCTGTTTGGCTTGTAACAGGAACAATGGCTGAGGACAATGGCTGTTTGGCTGGGAACAGGAACAATGGTGAAGACAATGGCTGTTTGGCTGGTACACGGAACATGGCTGAAGACAATGGTGTTTGGCTGGTAACAGGAACAATGGCTGAAGACAATGGCTGTTTGGCGGTAACAGGAACAAGGCTGAAGACAATGCTGTTTGGCTGGTAACAGGAACAATGGCTGAAGACAATGGCTTTCAAAGCGGTAAGGCAGGAACCACAGGTAGGGAAGGCTAATAGGCAGACACAGTCCGTTGTCCGGTAGGAGGACTACGAATAGGCACTGCACCCTCTGCGAGTGGTTATTTGATCTTGCGCCGATCGGCGGCGGACGTGGTGACGTCATGGACGCGCGTCCGGGGCCGGTGACGTCACCAGTCCCGGGCACGCGAGGGAGCGCGGCAGGTAAGATCCTTACAGTACCCCCCCTCCCAAGGGGGGCTCAGGACCACTTGAGCAGGTTTGTCAGGAAATCTTCTATGAAAGGTTTTGATTAACTGGGGAGCATGTAAATCCGACTGTTTAACCCAGGACCTTTCCTCTGGTCCAAATCCTTTCCAATGGACCAATACTGAAGAGAACTTCTGACGAATCTGGAATCCAAGACTTTCTCCACCTCAAATTCTTGTGACCATTGATCATAATAGGAACAGTGACTGAAGAGGGGAAGAGAATCGATTCAGCACCACTGGCTTAACAGAGAGACATGGAACACATTAGGGATTCTCATGATGGTAGTAATGAAGTCGTACTGCCGTAGGACCCACCAATTCCAATTATAGGGAATGGACCAATAATTTAGGACCCCAATTTAGGAGAAGGAACACGTAAGTTGATGTGAGTTGAAGATAACCAAACTTTATCTCCCACCGAATATAGGAGGTTTACGTCTTCGTCTATCAGCTGCAGTCTTTTGTACCAGGGCAGATTTCTCAAGACAGTTCAGTAGCCTGCCAGATGGCTGACATTTCTGCAACTAGACTGTTAGTTTTGCAGGAACTGGTCCAGAAGAACACAAAAATCCTGTGGAAACCCTTTGGGGTTTAAGCCAAAAACACAAAAAAAAGGAGATTTTTGGTAGAAGAGTGGACGGCATTGTTATGGGCAAATTCCGCCCATGGCAGAAGATCGGTCCCATTGTCTTGAGAATAGGAAAGTAGCATCGAAGGAATGTTCCAGACATTGATTGGTGCGTGTTCTGCGGCTCCATTAGACTGAGGATGATAAGCCGACGAAAATTGGAGTTTAATTCCAAGTAATTTGCAAAGTGCCCGCCAGAATTTGGAGATGAATTGGGTTCCTCGATCGGACACTATTTCCATAGGTAATCCATGCAGACGAAAATATGAGAAATGAACCAATTGAGCAAGTTCAGCAGAGGAGGGCAATTTAGGAAGAGGAACAAAATGAGCATTTTGCTAAAGCGGTCTACAGTAACCCAGATGACAGTATTTTCTTGAAACAGGGAGTTCACAATAAAGCTCCTAGAAAGGTGGGTCCACGGTAGGGAAGGAATCGGCAGAGGGTGGAGTAGTCCACAGGGAAGAGTATGGGAAGTTTTGGAAGTAGCACAAACAGAAAGGCGGGCAACAACATTTACATCAGCTCTCATGGAGGGCCACCATACTGAACGATAAGAAGATTAAAAGTCTTGTGAACCCCAGGGTGACCGGCCTGTTTGGATTCGTGGAGTCAGTTGTAATATTCTTTCGAAGGGAGAGGGGAACAAAGGTCTTATTAGGGGATAAGAGCAGCAGAAGCAGAATCCTGAGCAGATAGAATCGATGGCAAAGTTGAGGGGTAATAGTGGCTAGGATCTTGGAGGAGGGAATGATGGGGCCTTTATCTTTCTCCAGTAGAATCGTCTGCAAGAAAAGACCTGGAGAGGGCGTCTGCTTTTTTATTCTTGGAACACAGGATGAAAGGAAATGATGAAATTGAAACGAAGAGAAAACAGAGCCCAACGAGCTTGACGAGGATTCAATCTCTTAAGTTGATGTACCAGATTCTTGTGATCGGTGGAGGATGGTGATAGGCTGTACTGCCCCTTCTAGCAAGTGTCGCCATTCTTCTAGTGCGAGTTTGTATAGCTGGAGTTCACGATTCCCAATATCATAATTTAGTTATTGGGCAGAAATTTCTTAGAGAAAAAAGCACATGGGTGGAGTTTCCCATTCTCTATTTGCCTTTGGGAAAGGACGGCACCTGCTCCAAGATTAGAGGCGTCAACCTCGATGATGAATGGCAGACTGGGATCGGGGTGCAGAAGTACTGGGGCTGAAGAAAGGAATCTTTTAATCTTTTGAAGGCTTCAGGGGCAGCTGGACCAGATTCTGGGTTTGCCTCCTTTCCTGATAAGGGCCAAAATAGGAGCAATGATGGAAGAAAACCCTTTAATAAATTGCCTATAATAATTGGCGAAACACGGAATCGTTGGATAGCCTTTAGGCCAATGGGAAGCGTCCAATTAACAATAGCTGAGACTTTGGTTTGATCCATCTTGAAGCCTTGAGCTGAAACCAGATAGCCCAGAAAAGGTACTGGGAGCATTCAAAGAGACATTTTTCCAGTTTAGCGTACAGTTGGTTGGCTCGTAGTCGGGACAAAAACTTGCATACATGGCGACGATGAGAGAAAGATCTTGAGAGAAAATTAAGATGTCATCTAAGTAAACTACTAACGAAATACCTAAGAGGTCTCGAAAAATGTCATTACAAATTCTTGAAAAACTGCTGGAGCATTGCAGAGACCGAGGGCCACACCAGATATTCATAATGTCCAGTTCTGGTATTGAAGGCCGTTTTCCATTCATCTCCTTCCGGATGCGAACCAGATTATAGGCTCCACGGAGATCAAGCTTGGAAAATACTTTAGCCCCTTTCAATGGTCAAAAAGTTCAGAGATGAGGGGTAGAGGATAGCGGTTCTTGATGGTGATTATTGAGACCACGATAGTCGATGCAAGGACGTAGTCTCCGTCTTTCTTTTCACAAAAAAAATCCAGCACCGGCAGGGGAAGTGGAAGGTCTGATGAAGCCCCGAGACAGGTTTTCTTAATGTAGTCTTCCATAGCGGTGGTTTCAGCAGGGGATAGAGGAGAGTGCGACCCGGGGAGGGAGGAGAGGTACCGGTCAACAAATCGATGGGACAATCATAGGGTCGGTGGGGGAGGGAATCTCAGAAGACTTTTTTATCGAAGACATCTTTAAAGTCCAGATACGAAGAGGTAAAAATGTAAGTTTTTATCTTCACAGGAAACAGAGGAACAGAGACTTTGGGGTGGGAAATACATCTAGAAAAACAGGATGGACTCCAAGAGACAAGTTCGTGTTAGTCCAGTTGATGATGGGGGTTTGAAGTCGAAGCCAAGGGAGTCCTAAAATGAGAGGGGTGTGGGACTTTGTATGACCAGGAAGGAAATTGATTCACGATGAAGACAGCCAATTTGAAGAAGAATTTCTGCAGAGGACATGGAATAAATTCTGTGGATAACGGTTGATTGTCATAGCCGCACTCGGAGGGGATGGGGCAGGAAAAATAATGGAATGCTAACAGAGAAGCAAATGTGGCATCAATAAAATACCGGCTGCTCCCGAGTTAGAGCTGGTGGGAAAAATATTGAGAGAGATTGTTAGAGAGTTTGTGGAGAAGTTGGGTCTTGAAAATGAGGGTACAGGCAGAAATGATTGAGAGAATTCTTGTGAAAGGAGATTGAATCACCTGAGAAGACTCCTTATCAGGTCTGGTTTCATTTCCCGGTTGGAAGGGCAACCTTTAACGAAGTGTCCCTGGGGGCACAGTACATGCAGAGCCCATGGATCCTCCTCAATTTTCTTCGCCGAAATGTGTGTACCCCCAATTGATGGGTTCCTCCAAAGGTGGAGCAGCAGTCAAGGTCCGGTCCCTTGAGGACGGGAAACAAAATTTGGGGGGAACAAGACGGTTACTGGACTTTTCGGCTTGCCTTTCTCTAATACGAGTATCCACCCGTATATCACACAGAAATCATTTCCTCTAATATTGTGGGAAGTCCGGGACACCAAGTCGTCCTTGATAAGATCAGACAGGCCCTGCCAAAAGGCTGCTAACGGGCTCATTGTTCCAGGCAGTCTCGGCAGCCAAAGTCCGGAACTCGATGGCGTATGCCCTACCGAAAGGGAGCCTTGTCGTAATTGCATCAGTCGGGAAGCGGCTGCAATTGTTCTGCCTGGAGCGTCGAAAATTTTCCGGAATGTTTCAAGAAATAAGGAGATATCATAACCACGGGGTCATTCTTCTCCCACAAGGGGGATGCCCAGGCAAGGCATGCCTCCCATAGAGCAATAAACATATCCGACTTTGCACGGTCCGAAACAAAATGGGAGGGTTGCAGTCAAAATGTATAAGGCATTGGTAATGAACTCCCGACAAGCTTGAGGGTCCCCTTCATACCGCACCGGAGGTGGTATACGCGGCTCTCTGGGGGGAACGGGTTCTCTAGGCAGAGCAGGAGGAACAGGGGGAGTCGGACCCGGGGATAAATCGAGCAGAAATGGAGTCCAGAAATTGAGCTAGTTGATTCTGCTGGTGCTCAAGGGCGTCCATGCGGAGGGAAATAGTCTGAAGTGTCTTGCTTAGACTAGGGCAGCTTCCTCAGGTATTCCATGGCCTATCGTACTGTAACGAATCGAGTCCCGGAGGGACGAAGTACTGTACCTTTTAGGAGGAGGGAGGTGCAGTAGGCTGGGACGAACAACTCGTGGGAGTAGACAATTCACTGGGAGATAGCAGGATACAAGCTGGGTAGATGGAACAGGAACTATGGCTGGACAATGGCTGTATGGCTGATAACAGGAACAATGGCTGAAGACAATGGCTGTTTGGCTGGAAACAGGAACAATGGTGAAGACAATGGCTGTTTGGCTGGTAACAGGAACAATGGCTGAAGACAATGGCTGTTTGCGTGGTAACAGGAACAATGGCTGAAGACAATGGCTGTTTGGGCTGGTAACAGGAAAATGGCTGAAGACAATGGTTTTGCTGGTAACAGGAACAATGGCTGAAGACAATGGCTGTTGGCTGGTAACAGGAACAATGGCTGAGGACAATGGCTGTTTGGTGGTAACAGGAACAATGGCTGAAGACAATGGCTGTTTGGCTGGTAACAGGAACAAGGCTGAAGACAAAGGCTTTGGTGGTAACAGGAAAATGGCTGAAGACAATGGCTGTTTGGCTGTAACAGGAACAATGGCTGAAGACAATGCTGTTTGGCTGGTAAAGGAACAATGGCTGAAGACAATGGCTGTTCAAAGGCTAAGGCAGAACCACCGGTAGGGAAGGCTACTAGGCAGACAACCATGTCGTCCGGTAGCAGGACTACGAAGGCACTCGCACCCCTTGCGAGTGCCTATTTGAATCTCGCGCGATCGCGTGCCGGACGTGGTGACGTCATGACGCGACGTCCGGCGCCGGTGACGTCACCAGTCCCGGGACGGCGAGGGAGCGCGGCAGGTAAGATCCTTACAATTATTACATTCATTCAATATGTCTATCCCCTACTAGGGAGCATTATAATTCAAATCTTATCCCCCTACTAGGGAGCATTATTGCATTCAATATGTTTATCCCCTACTAGGGACCATGAACATTCAATATGTTTATTCCCTACGGGAATATTTTACATTCAATATGTTTATCCATTACTAGGGAGCATTATTACTTCAATACTCATCCCCTGCTAGGAACATTATTACATTCAATATCTTACCCCCAAGTAGGGAACATTATTCATTCACTATCTCCTCTCCTACAGGGAGATTATTAATCAATATCTCATCCCCTAGTGGGAACATTATTACATTCAATATCTCATCCCATACTAGGGGAGCATTATTACATTCAATTCTTTATCCCCTACAAGGGAGCATTATTACATTCCACTATCTCAACCCCTACTAGGGAGCATATTATAATCACATCTCAACCCCTACTAGGGAGCATTAGTACATTCACAATCTCAACCCCTACTAGGAGCATTATTACATTCAATATCTTATCCCACAAGGAGCATTATTACATTCACTCTCTCAACCCCTACTAGGGAGCATATTATAACTATCTCAACCCTACTAGGAGCATAGTACATTCACAATCTCAACCCCTACTAGGGAGCATTATTACATTCACTATCCAACCCCAACTAGGGAGCATTATTGCACACTATCTCAACCCCACTAGAGAGCATTATTAATTCATATCTTCACCACTACTAGGAGCATTATACATTCAATATCTAATCCCCCTAGGGAGCATTATTACATTGAGTATATTTATCCCCTACAAGGGAGCATTATTACATTCAATATCTCATCCCCTAATATAGGGAGCATTATTACATTCAATATCTATTCCCCCTACTAGGGAGCATTATTACATTTAAGATGTTCATCCCCAACTAGGGATCATTATTACATTCAATATCTCATCCCCCACTAGGGAGCATTATTACATTCAATATATCATCCCCTGCTACACTAGGGAGCATTATTACATTCAATATATCATCCCCTACTACACTAGGAGAAAGCCCAATAGTTCTCCTGCCCGGAGCGTTCGAAAATCTTCCGAAAGTTTCCAAAAATAGGAGATATCGTTCACTACGGTGGTCATTCTTCTCCACAGGGGGGATGCCCAGGCCAGGCATTGCCTCCCAATAGAGCAATAACTAACCGACTTTGGCACGGTCCAAGGCAAAGTTGAGGGCTGTAATTCAAAATGTAAGGCATTGGTTAATGAATCCCCGACAAGCTTGAGCGTCCCCTTCATACGCACGGAGTGGTATTCGCGGCTCTCTGGGGGACGGGTTCTCTAGGCGAGCAGGCGGAACCGAGGGCCGGGCCCGGAGCTAACAAGCTGAAATGGAGTCCAGAAATTGACTAATTGATTCTGCTGTGCTCAAGGGCGTCCATCGAGGGAAATAGTCTGCAGTGTCTGCCTAACTGGCTGTATCTTCCTCAGTACTTCCATGTCCTATTCGTACTGTAAGGAATAGAGTCCCGAGGACGAAGATCACTTCCTTTAGGAGGAGGCTGTCAGCACCTGGAAACAATGGCTGAAGAGTTGGTAACTGGAACAATGGCTGAACCCAGGCTGAAGGGATGGTAACTGGAACAATGGCTGAGGAACAGTGAAGGATGGTGTACACTGGAACAATGGCTGAGGCACGCTGAAGGGATGATACTGGAACAATGGCTGAGGCACAGGCTGAAGGGATGGTAACTGGAACAATGGCTGAGGCACAGGCTGAAGGATGATACTGGAACAATGGCTGAGGCACAGCTGAAGGATGATACTGGAACAATGGCTGAGGCACAGGCTGAAGGGATGGTAACTGGAACAATGGGCTTGAGGCAGAAAACGCTACACAGGCACAAACACGTCTGTCCGGTAGCAAGGACTACGAGTGCCTATTTGAATCTTCGCGCCGCCCGCGTCCCGACTGTGCGACGTCACCGACGCCGGCGTGTCACCAGTCCCGGAACGGCGAGGGAGCGCGGCAGTAATCTTACGGTATCTGGAACAAGCCTGCCATTGAGTGAAGCAGAAAGAAGGTCTATGACGCCTGTATTCCCAATTTGTCTCCCATCCAGGTACTGACCAGGCCTGCACCTGCTTAGCTTCCAATGTCAGACAGGACAGGTGCATTTGGGCTGGTGCAGCCAAGGGCCATTGGCCTTTTCCTCTGACTGATTTTAGCAGCCAGAGACTTTCACCCACTCCCCGGTACACTGGCTTGAGCCGCCCCCACCCACCAGCCTGTGGCAATGGGGCTCCTCTACCCTCCAGCCAAAAGAGGCTCTTACTCCCCCTCCAGAGGAAATATCTAGGCCCCATGGCTGGAGGGGGAGTAAGAGCCTCTTTTGGCTGGAGGGTAGAGGAGCCCCATTGCCACAGGCTGGTGGGTGAGCGGCGTCCAAGGCTTCAGTGTACCGGGGAATGGGTGAAAGTCTCTGGCTGCCTTAAAATCAGCTCAGAGGGAAAGGCGAGTTGCTTGGAAAATAAACTGCAGGGTAACACACAATATCTTTCAGGTAATTCCATATTTTTATCATTCTGTTCCCAAAATTAGATTCTCTGCTTTTCAGTGGTGGCACACATGGTAAGCACCAGTTTTAGAATACTGAGTTCTGTAGGTCACAAGTTTCAAATACAGACTACCCCCCTTTTTTTGTTCCATTATGGCACGTAAAAGAAAAGTGAATATAGATAACTAGTGTCCAACATAGGTAGAGCTCTGCTTTTATTTTTCCTGAATATTAATATATTTTCTTAACATCCATGGTAGCTAGTAAATACACCCCAGTTATGACTTTTGTATGAAAGGATTAAATCATTGTTGGACGGCGCACTGAATGTGTATGGGGAAAAAAAATGAAATGTCAGGGAGAATCTCTGTGCTGTAATTGACTGCTATCAGCAACTTCCTTGCTTCGATCTGTTGACACTAAAGAGCATGTGCCTGTAAGCAGATGCTTAAGGTTCTCACACACGTGCGATCGTGGGTCCCGACCCGTGATGCACGATGTGTACGAACTTTGTTTCACCGATAATCGGCCCGTGTGTAGTGCCTTTATCGGCCGAAACGGACGGTCGTTCGGGGATCTGCCAAGTCAGTCGTTCGGCGATCCCCGACCGAA
The DNA here is from genome assembly GCA_019447015.1 of Hymenochirus boettgeri. NCBI lineage: Eukaryota > Metazoa > Chordata > Amphibia > Anura > Pipidae > Hymenochirus > Hymenochirus boettgeri. The sequence goes on along the minus strand of JAACNH010000010.1, from coordinate 3,121,719 downwards.
CGGCCGTTTCGCCAGATAAAGGCACTACATACGGGTGATTATCGGCCAAAACGAACATTCATACACATCGTGCGGCGCAGGTCTGGACCCGCGATCGCACGTATGTACGAACCTTAGCTGGGGGTTAACCAAGACCTATTCATATTAAAAGGTATTTATCTAGTATTTTTTTAGAAAGGGCATGCAACAAATACTCAAGCAGTAACTATACTGCCCAGTAGAAATTATTGAATTTGATCTTAAACTGTGAAAACAGTTGATAGGAAAAACATGCCGTAATTGCTTAACTTCAAAGATTATTATTAATGGTCTATTTCTGTCTACCCTAGTTGAAAACCAGAAAGAGTTGCAAAAGACAATAACAGCTGAACAAGCGTTTTTTTTCTCTCTTTAGTGTCAATTTATTTCAAGATTGATATTGCGTCTTCAAAAGATTCATTTCCTTTTTGTTTTTTACATGTCGCACACTTGCATAGGAATTCCTTTTCCATTATTTTATTATTCTTTTTAAAACAGTAGGTACTAGCAGATTTGAAAATACAAAAGCAAAATTTTATTTAATGTTCTTTTTTGCCTTAAAATTTTTTCAGGGATTCATAAATAACCCTTTTACATTAAGTAGGCTGACAATACACTTCATTTGCAATTTATGTAAACCACACAAATGACAAAACAATGTCCCACACTGCGGGAATGCATTTCATGTGCAATTTTGTTGCGTTTGCGCATGCGTTTTCTTCATTAGGTAATAGAACACATTGAATTGTGATTAAAATGTGGACCGCACCGGAAAACACATTTTCGGTGCGTTGCCACGCTTCCAATAATCTGGAAAAAAAAAACGCAAGCGCAAACGCAGAAAAACCGCTGCAGTGTGGTCTAGCCCTGTAGACTTTATGGCCAACATTACTTTTTGTATTCAGGCTCACTAGAGAAAAGTTTTTCTCCACCAACTCTCTTAAACCTATAAAGTGTTTAATCTCTTTGCAAGTTTGGGCTATGCTCAACAGCCCTTAAAATTAGGGGCTATAGATACAATACACTGTTATTGGCAGCCATACTATCCGACTTGTTAACATCGCCAAGTGTATGTATAGGTCTAAGGCTGACAAACACCCCCTGCTTCACGGCCTATCGGACTGAGCGGAAAATGTGTATTTGTGAATAAGACAAATTCACAATCAGGCTACGATGGAATCTTGATGTGTATTAGTGACTGAAATAAAGCATGTTGGGTAGAAGACCTGTGAGGTCTGTATCTACTATTATGGACAAGTTGCCCACCCATTGTGCACTAATAAAGCATTGCCTGATGTCCAAACCATTCAAATAACACCTCACATTAAGGGCATGTCCACCCCCAAACTAATTAACCCCATACTGGCCCCACTCTGTAGTTTAATAAAATCCTTACCATACAATTCTGCTCCAAATGGTTCTCCTGCTATGCCCCTCCAAAGTCCAGGAAACTCCAGTGTAGGATCTGTTCTGCTCCTGTGTCTGCCTCAACAAGGTTTGAGGCATGCGCAGGAGAGCCCCCCCCCCCCCCCCCGCTTTGGTCTCCCTCCCCCTAGCGTAAATCTGTTTTTTATATAATATAGTTCATTTCCCCCAGCCCCAACCGCTATTTATATCATCAGAAAGTCCCCCGATCATGACTAACCTTACTCTCTCTTTCGCCGTGTGGAGCAGCCGGCAGCCGCATCCGTGATTGGCTGCCTTTCAGCCAATCACAGACGCGGCTGCCGTCCTGCCCCCTGCTTGCAGTTCCGTGCAAGCAAGGGAACGGCACTGCGGCGAAGGAGAGAGGCAAGGAAAGTAACGATCGGGACTTTCTAAAGATTAATTATACAGATTGGGGCTGGGGGAACATGAACTATATTATATAAAAACTTTTTATAAGGGTGGACATGCCCTTTAAATAAACTTATGGTAAAGGCCTATTAGCAATTTTTATTGGTGATACAGTGCTGAAATGCTTTCATCATAGCCCAATGTTACTTCTCCATTTGGAAAGCAGCTGATTTGCTATTAAAAGATTTGAATGCTTATAGTACACCATAATAAAGACAAACTTAAGGTTATCTTCAATTACAGTAAAAATACCCCAACAAAAAAAATGGTTGAAATGTGTTCATTCAACATTAAGACAAGGTGATTGCCAAGCTCCAATGAGCTGTGCTAACCTCTTTCTATTTCAAGAAGCTGCTTTTACACGTTGTGGCTCACATTCCCCCAATTTTATAGCCATTATGTATCCTGTCTCACAATTCCTACCTCATAGTAACATTCATCGTATTTCTTGCAGTGGTGAGATCTACAAGATGTTTGCAAGTTGGATAAATAGCTGTATTGATATTAGAATCCTATTATAGTTTTAGACACCTGCAGTGGCTAAAGAGACATAAAGGAGTAACTGTCCTTGCCAACAATTCTAGAATTAGAAATTTCATCTTTTATTTTGGGGGTAATGCTTTTCTTTTTTACAGCATATGCATGCCTTGTTTAAGAAGGCTTGTATTCTACAACTAGAACATATTCCTGTAGCTCAAGGATAAGGTACAATGATGGAACAATACTGCAATCTAGAGTACTGTATTTACTTTAAGGTGAGCTTAGAACGTATAACTTTTAAAAAAAAAAAACAGTTAAAATGAAAAGTACCTGAGGCAGGAAGGTTTTGGTAATTTCTACCTCCTAATATTTCTATACACAGACGGGCAGCACAAAGAAACTGCTTCTGCAACGCTTCATGAGAGCTTCACACCATCATTAATACAGAAAGGGCCCAGGGCCAAAACCTGGCAGATCAAAACTGTATGCGCTGAGCTTCTCAACTAAACAATATTGGGAGGTGGAATATAAATCTTACCTTCTTGTCCCAGGTACTTTTCATTCTAAAAAGTAAATTTCACGTATATTTGTTCCTTTAAATAGAACTTAAAGGATAGGTTCACTGAAAAAATTACCTGTTTTTGCATTAGTTGAAGAACGGGAGGTAAAAGAGCTATGTTTAACCAATTAATTTAACAGGGTCCAGGAACGAAGATAGAAAACTTACCTGCGAGCACGATGCACTGCTGACTCCTCTGACAGGTCCAAACTGTTTCCCGGCTTAAACTTTAACTAATGCACGCTATAATTTAGTTCAAGCCGTAAACATTGAGACCTGTCAGAGGAGCCAGTGTGGATGGTGCTCGCGGTACTGTATATACTCGAGTATAAAAGAGGTGTATAGATTTTAAAAATACCTTAAAACCTGGCCTCAGTTTATACTCGGGTCAATTGCATAGGAAGAAGAGCCCAGGAAAAAAAAAGCAGACTACCGGGTGCAGACCATTCAGCTATGGCAGCGAGGAAACCAGGGAGCAGGATCGGAGCAGTCCAGGCACAGGCGTATGCACACACTAAGTTACGCACGTCCTGCTTACGTCACCAGCATCTCCTGACTGCACCGGACATAGAGGATGAAGGAGCCCTCACGATACAAACCTGCACAGCCTGTCAGCCCTCGGCTCAGCCTTCAGCCTAAAGTACAGACATTCTTATGTATGGGGGTTTAGGGGTGGGATAATTCCATAAGTCTGTACAGAGCGGAGGGGTAAGGGGGGGGTAGATGGGGCACTGTGAATAGAGGCATTAAATTATGTTTCGAAACTACAACTCCCGCAACCAAACATTATATGGTACCATATATTGAACATTAGTGTTATATTTTTAACCCCTGTTTATACTTGAGTCATCATTTTTACTCCTTTTTCAGGTAAAATAGGTCAATTGGTTATACTCGGCTTGTTTTATACTCGAGTATATACATTAAGTTTCTTCTTTCTGGTCCTGTTAAGATTAATTGAAGAACAAGTAAAACATAGGTTTTTTACCTCCCGTTCTTCAACTAATGAAAAACAGAATAGATCACTTTGAGTGAATATTTCCTTTAAATTACCTATGGCTGTTGTGTAAACTGCAGGTTTTTCTTACTTATACAAATCTATCATGACCTGAGGGCAATGTTGATTAGCAAGCTGACAAATGGTAATTCAGATTAATGTAGAAATTAGGAAGGCCTTGGATTCTGGTTTCAAGTGCTGTGTAATCTTTTTAGCACTAAATTAGAAAATAAAATGAATGCAATACACTAAACCAGGAATCAACCTGCGGCCCCTGGATGAGTGAAAATTATGCAGCCAAGGAATGCTGTTAATGGTATTTTCAAATATCTAAGGGCCACAGTCGACATGGATCACTAGAGGAATAACAGCTTAAACTCTAAACATAGACAATCTCTCTGTGTATGTTTATTTTGATTCCCTGACAAACTTAATGCTTGTTCCTATGAAGCTTATCAAAATCAAACAGCAAATATATAAGTCTGGAACCTTAACCAAGAGCAAGTCAACTAGACATCATTCCGAATGGAAAATAAATGTTTGGTACAGTTCTTTTAGTAATTGGCATAACCGAACAGAGTGTAATGTTTTTCCTTTGGGGACTCCAGCCTCTCGGTTCAGGTAAGAATTCCTGTCTCTGTACTGTAAGGAACCTGATTTTTCATCAAAACAGACAGCGCCATTTATAAACTGAAGCAAAAGCTGCAGGGGTCACTGCGTACATGAAACGCGCCCTCTGCAGGACAGAGACATGGGAAAAATCCAAGGAGAAGAGCCCATCAGCCCAGGATAACTAGAGACACACTACAGCCAATAATCTGCCTCTGCGCCCAATGATAACTGGGTTTGGGACCGGCGGTCACTTATTTACAAAAACAATAAACCACCGGTTTTGCTGCCCGGAGGTGCTGACTCGATGCTGCCGTATCCGCAGGCCCCACAGTGAGGCCTCTATTGTTTGAAGGTAAATGCCACCGACCTGGCAACGGGCAACTTGCCAATAATAATCTCAAGGACTTGGGACATAATAGGGTGAGGGGCCTAGTACCCAACTACGATAGATAGACCATGGTCTGGGCACCAAGACATCTATAAAGTGCCGAGTTAACCATTCACATTACAGTGCTAGGTTATTAATGAACACGTAGACCGGTCTCTCTACTGCCGAAATATCGCTAGTAAATTGCCTAAATAACGACTACTTGGGTGTCGGGGGCCGGTTATCTGTCCGCTGTCTTATTACCTGTTGTGTTAAGGACACAGAGATAAAGAGCTCAGGACTACGCTAGGTTCACTGTTGGCTCTTCCACTGCAGCTCCTCAACTCAGGAAAAACAAGCTGCCGGGCTGAAGGAGGGGTCAGGGTATACAACTGAAAGCCTGCGCACAAAACGGGCCTAAGGGCACTCGGGAATTGTGTCTGGTCAAAAGGCTGTTGACATACTTTATACACACAAAATAAACTCAATTTCCCAAAACGCCAACGATGACAAATCTCGGGGTCCCACCCCCACTAACGAAAGGGGAGGTGTCAAGGGATGGGAACACGCCTTTGTTCTCGCTCTGCGGCAGCACGCTCTGGAACGTTCTTTGCAGTGTGTAACCGCTGCGCGGGCACAGTGACTGGGTGGGACAATGAAATTTCTTGTCACTTGTTCCGTTATTTGGCCTTTTTGGTTTGTTCTTGTGACCGTTTAGAGTATATGTTACCACAGTGAATGGACAATATGGAGTGTTTTTCCAGGCTGTGTTATTTTTACAGGCCTATGGTGGTGCTAAATGTATTTCTGTTGTGTAACATTTGGGAAGGTTGGAAATAAATGTAAGTTTTTAGGTTCTGCTATTATATATGTTATATATAGTTTATTGTCATTGTAGCACACAATAAAAATAAAACCACGAGGCATATTAGAGGGCTCGCAGGCCACTCAGTAGTAAAAATTGCACATATTAACATAATGTATACTTAGTTTATCCAAGGTTACATCTGGGTACAATTTGCTAATATAACTTAACAAATAAACATAAACCCTGATCATTTTATTTTTTTAGTATTCTGCAATCAAAAAATTCTGCAATAAAGGCTTATACACGTGCAGTCGGGGGGGCCAACCCGCAACATACAATGTGTTATACAATCGTGTCGTGTGGGCATTTTGTAAGCCGAAACAGACGTTCAGTCAGAGCTTGTTGATGATACGCCTGAGGGGTGTCCCCCCCCCCCCAATTGTACATTTGTATCACCCTAAAGGGGAAGTTCAGTGTAAATAATATGCTTTTCGAAAAAGAGAGCAGTATTTTTTCATCCCAATGACCTTAACCTACCCATTCACACATTGTGTCTGTGTTAAATAAATGCAACTGAAATACTGATTTCCTGTTTGCAGGACCCCCATAGAGACCGTTATGGTCTTGCCCTTGACCCAGCGCCTGGTTGGTTCAGTTGCTCAGTAGAGGTCTGAGCATGTTTGACCCATCCAACAGCCAATCAGAAGAAATTACTGTTAGGAACATTCCAGGTAGCGTGCATTCTGGGAAGAAGAAGTACCGTTAGAACCTGAATGGAGCTCACTAATGTCAACAGCAGGAACAGCAAAGGGTATGAAATCAACTGAATAACTAAGAAGGCATTACACAAACTAACAATTTACAATATTGATAATTTCCACTGAACTGTCCCTTGAAGGCAACACCCACGCTATCATTACTGATATTTGATCATTACTGGTCAACACAGACCACATCAGTTTAGTATCTAAATGATGTCAGGGTGCTGTGTGGAGTTTCTGTTCTCTGCTCCTGCCCTATCTATTGGAACAAACAGCTGCTAGACAAATGAGGGAAATAGAAGATAAGCATCCGGATCTGAATCTGTCTTCTATCGCACTTGCGCATGCGCATAGAAGGCAGAGTCCGTTGGACCTGTCAGACTATGAGGCAAGGAGCTAAGATTGGGTAAGTGCCTTCCCTTCTCTCCTGATAGTTTTATTGAAGAACGGGAGTTAAGACTCACTCCTTGAACTCCCGTTCTTCAATAAAACTGAATCCCCAACTTAATTTTTTCAGTGGAGATACCCTTTAACTTGGCTATTAAAGGCACCAATACGCTAACAAACCACTCTCCCTCCCCTAATTACATCCAAGATGAAGACCTAAACCGCTAGATCCTTTTTTTAGTTTGCCCAAAGTCCCAAAACACTTGCAGTACTGCCCTTTTTGTAGGAGCCGAGGACTCCTCTGACAATCCAATGGGAAGACACTTAAAAGAACTCTCATGTGTATAAAGTTTTCCTAAATAACAGTTATATGAAAAATACTTGGGACAGGGCTATAGGATAGGTAATTCCTACCTCCCAATATTGTTTCTGTGAGGAGCACCAGTCCAAATCAATCCTACCTCCCTGTCCCAGGTACTTTACTTTTTAAGTTAATTTTGATTTTGACATATAGTTATCCTTTAACATGCAGCACATATTCCCATTAATACATTTACTTGTAGAGCCAAACCAGTCCTAAAATCAGGTCGTCTTTCACAGCTCCTTTACACACACTCAAATAAACCCAGGGGTGAAGATCTAGCATTTTAGTTCCTTACCCTGGGTACTATTAGGGTAGGGGTTAGTTTAGGGTGGCTAATGCATGAATAGTTACCTTTAAGTTTAGCTTTATTAAACTACTTTAAAACTGTATATTTTCAAATTGTGTAATTCTTTCAAAATATTACTATAGAAAAAAAAAAACAAGTAATGTTTGTATAATGACTAGTGTACTTAAAAAAATGATGTGTTAATAAAATGGGACTGTTTTTAATTCAAATTCCTTAATTTCACAATAAAGACAAACATCAATGTATAAAATGAGTCAAAGCTTAAATGTAAAACTGAAGAAACATCTATCAATGTTTGATACCCAAACTTCTGGTTTGGTTTCAAAACTTCTGGTTTTGGTTATCGCCCATATGTTTCTTACACCGCAGAGGTTATTGGCTTGTGGTGGGCCCTGCTACCATCCAACCCTCTCCCCCAGTTGGTAATGTACGTCATGTATTAATAGTTATGAGTTGAGGAGGTGACATTGCTGAGGGAGGTATAGCGCATATGTTTATAGCAAAACTTTATATACAACATGTCAGTTTTTCCACTTGGAGCATAAATATACAATGTTGTGGTGAACATGCTACATGGAAATTGCAGAGGGGAAAACATGTTGATTGCAACTGAATACTGCAGCACTTAAAAGATAGTACACTGTAAAATTAAGTTATGTTCTATTGGAAGCTGCAGCTTTAAAAATGCTTTTGAATTTTTTTTCCACCTAACCCCCCCCCCCCCCCCCCCCCCGGCCTATCTTTTTAGATTCAAAGTTTGCTGATATATTGTTTGTCCTTAGGTGCATGTTTAGGCCCCCCCCCTGATTATCATCTACCTCCTGAATGGTAAGCCTCAATGGTAAGGCTCCACCGCTCTGTGCTTCCATGTGCGTGCGCATGTCCAGATTGTGTTGAAGTTGGGAAGCTCACAGAGCTGTCTGTGTTGTTGAAGTCGAAAAACTCAGAGCCCAGGCCCTTCATCTGAGTTGCTGAACTGGGGCATCACACCCTACAAGTGGCGTGTAAGCTTTTTGTTGTTCAAATTGGACTTCACGGTGTCGTCCTGGGTAGTCGCCGTTATGTTGATTGCATTCAGAATTGTGGCTGTGAGGTGAGAACATACATAACAAGATTATATAGTAAATATGTGTTCTTAACCTATGTATTTATCTGTATAATTGCTTGCCCTTATCCCCTTTTTGCATACTCAGTATTTTATAATGTACATCACTGTGTACCCAATTGAGCTTTATATTTACATACATACATAAATATACAGAATAGTCCATGACTAAAGCTAGGTACACCAGTACTGTGTGTACCTTGGTTTTCCGAAAACAGAAAATTTCCCTCAGCCGCGGCAGACTTCCTATAGAGGAGTCTGCCGCGGCTGAGGGAAACACACAGTCCCAAGCGTTCTCCATGCTATTCATGAGAGAACACTCGGTACTGTGTGTATGCAGATCTTTGAAAGATGGCAGACAGGATCTTGCAGATCTTAGTATCTTAAGGCATCTAGAAATCAGGCAACAGTTGAATAGGAGTGAGAGCTTGAATAAGACAGTTCACAGGTACAATAGGCTCAGTAAATTCTTCAGAGCGAGGAATAGACTGAGAAGTTTCAAAAAAGAGCATCTGCCTAAATGTTTTTTGGAACCAGGCCTTACATAGTTCTAAAATTAGAAGAGAGCCCAGCCAACCTGTCATCTATATCCTTCTGATATATTCCACGTTTTTATGGTCAGTCTATACTGTAACAGGGTCTAAGCTCTTTCCAACCAATGACCCCACTCTTTGAAAGCTAATTTAATAGCTAATAAGGGCACAGCCACACTGTGCAATAAACGCAATTGCACACAGAATCGCATGCAATTTTTGTGTTGATTTTTTTTTTTTGCATTTGCGCATGCATTTTTTCAATAGAAATAGAAAAACCCACGCGTTTGCGATTAAAAATGCGGAACGCAAATTAATGCGCAATAGCAAGGCACCCGAAAACGCGCGTTTTTCGGTGCGTTACAGCATTTTCAATGATCTGAAAATCATTGCGCAAACCAGAAAAAATGGAGTAAAATTTCTGGAAAAGAAGGCACAGGGATGAAGCCATTCATTGGATTTAGAATACTGCGACAAATCTTCTCCTACTTCTATCTCGAAGCATCAACCCAACTACAAAAGGAAATCTAACATCTGGATGAGTCAGGATGGGAGCCGAGCCGAAGGCTTTCTTAAAGGGGATTTTCAGTGGAAAATATAATTGATTTGTAAGTTTTTATATTCTTATTTATATTACATATACCTAGTTTTTCTACATATCATCATTTGAAAAAAGCTATTGATTTATTAACATTTGTTTGCTTTGCTGTGGTTAGTAGTGAGCTGCAATTTCAGGTTCTATAACATACTGGATAAGCAATTAATCTCCTTTTTTCTTAACAAGCTTAGTATTTGCCGTGAACTTCCCCTTAAGACTTTCAAAGCTTCTCTAGACCAATTAGACGGATCTGCACCCTTTATGGTGAGATTGATTAGTGGAAAAGTTTTTTATGAACTGTCTGTAGAAGTTTGTAAAGGAGGAGAGCCCAGTTCAGGACAGTTGACATCTTTTATGGATCCATAGTGAGACCCTAAATGTATATGATGACCCTAGAAAAGGAACTTGGTGATGTGTTTTCTGAGCTTTTCTAAAACAATCTGACATGGAACAATGTAAATCTAACGTGGAAGAAAAAATAGATATGTCGCCCAGGTAGACTATAATAAATTTACAAGAAACTCATAGAGCACGTCATTGATAAAATATTGGAAAACTGCTGGGGCATTGCTAAGACCAAAGTGTATTACTAGATATCATAATGCCCATCCTTAGTATTAAAGAACATGTGAACGGTGCCAAATCATTCCCAATGATATGGCACAATCTTTATCTGCTTTTGTTTCTTTTCTGAACCTATTATCCTTTGTTTTTTAGCACCGGGGTTTTTTACTTTTTAAAGGAGCGGCAAAGCTTGTCAGTAAGAACTGTCAATCACCCAGACCCCCACCCCCGGCACACCACATGTAGTAACTATAAATTCAATAAAAGCTAAGATTATTTCTCTGTCAATGCGTGGCTAATTTATTCAATATTAAGACACACAAGGAATAAGAATTATCTGTTGCTCTTTCTGTGCCTGCAGTTAACACCCAATCCCGCAGTTGCTGCTGTTTGTGCTGTCTGGGTTACTGGAGTTTCAATGTAGCACTGCACCTAAACAATAAATTCTAAAACCCACCACCACCAACACACACCCACATACACGCTCCCCTTCAAACTCCTTCAGCTAAATATTTTTTTTTATTCAAGCAGTAATAACAGCAGCTAGACTGCTTCTTATATAAGCAGTTTCACTCTCACTATAACACAAAATCACTGGCGAATGCTAATGACTGATTGAAGGCACAGATCATCGGGAATACCCTCATTACCTGCCTAAAATTCCTTTCTGACTCCAGTGGCAATCGGAAATATCCCTGTCAACTCTACTTTATGTATCAATACCAGTAACTTGTAGAGATGGACTAGAACTCGAACCCGGTTCGAACGGACTCAGACTTCTCGAACTATCCTGGACCCAGAATTTTTCAATATTTTCCGGACTTCGATATTATCGAATGTTCGAAACGTTTAAGGGGTGTGCAAATATGATAAATGTCTATTATACAAATACGCTAGTAAATATCGATTTCAAATACGTGAGTAAAATGTCTATTATACCTATACGCGAGTAAATATCGATTCTCGAATCCGTGAGTAAAATGTTTATTGCACCATAACGCGAGTAAAATATCGAATTCTCGAATCCGTGAGTAAAATTGTTATTATACTTATACGCGAGTAATATCAAATTCTCGAATCCGCAAGTAAAATGTCTATTACACTAGAATTACCAAACTTTTTTAGTTTCTGGTGCAAGGCTCACCCCTGCTGAGATTTTCACAGGTCTTCAGGTTGATTATCTGCTCTTTGTTGTGCAATCACCCATCCCTCCGTAAGGTCCCCTACATGTCGACACACACATTCACAATATATGGAAACACAAGTCTTTATAAAAAATAGTGTGAAACAGAATGAAAACTTGCTGATAGAATGACAATAATCAATGAAAACTGCTAACACTTCAGTCTCCAATGTATGTTTTGTACATGTTAGCGCGGCCGCATATTTGCGCCCCCTCTAACTAGTCGGGCCGCCCGCTTACGAGGTCTGACGCTGCTGGCTGCGAGGTGAGGGGGCGCCTGTCACTCACTACCTAATGGGGGTCCTGTCACTTACTACCTAACGGGGGTCCCTGTCACTCACTATCTAACCTGGGGTCCCTGTCATCACTATCTAACCTGGGGTCCCTGTCACTCACTATCTAACCTGGGGTCCCTGTCACTCACTATCAAACGGGGTCCCTGCTGTCACTCACTCCTAATGAGGGCCCTGTTGTCACTCGCTACCTAACGGGGGTCCCTGCTGTCACTCACTACCTTACTGTGTGCCTTTACTGATTGTAAACCAGCTGTATTGTATGCTGATCCCTGCTACTTTCAGTAAGTACAGTATTAGCCAGGGGCGTCGCTAGAAATGACTGGGCCCCATAGCAAAAAAAATTATGCCCCCCCCCACGACCTTCCAACCCCACGGACCTCGGACCTCCCACCCAAACATTTTGTGGGGAAATCAGTGTGGTGTAGAGACGTGTTGGACCAAATGGCACGGATGTATTCCGTAAGAGCAGCAACACGCAGGTGGCCTATAGCTTTTTTACAATATGCTGGACCTGGCAGCGTGTGAATGCCTACATTTTGTACAAGGCATGTACAGGTGGACAGGCAAAAGAAGATTGTTTCTGATTCTTCTAGCTAAGAACTCTGTTGCCGATTCATGCAGCACAAGGAAATATTGGTACAAAGGCGGGCTGCTGAAGCGTTTGCAGCTGCTGCGCCAGGGACTGTACAGACAACACAGTGTCAGGTCCAAGAGAGCTGCAACAGGAATCGCAGCAGTTTACCTGTGCAACATATCAGAAATTCACCAGTGCCAAATGCAGGACGATGGACACTGGGTCTGCAAACGCTGTAAACTCTGTAAAAAACAGACTTGTTTACGCAAATCTGCGCAGGCCTGGTAAATCTCAGTGTTAAAAAGGTTCCAGCGTACAATGACGATGGAAAGGAATGGCCTGTGAAGATCGGGGCTCATCGGGACATCCAAGATGTCCCGCCTTAAAATCAGCTCAGAGGGAAAGGCAATGGCCCTTAGCCACACCAGCCCAAATGCACCTGATCCTGTCGACATTGGACTAAGCAGGGCATGCCTGGTCAACCTGGATGGGAGACCACTGGGAATACAGGTGTCATAGACCTTTTCTTCTGCTTCACTCAACTGGCAGGCTTTTAAAAAGGTTCCAGCGTCCAATGACGATGAAAGGAATGGCCTTGAAGATCGGGGGGCTCATCGGGACACCAAGATGGCTGGGGGCCAACAGCAGCTGCCCAGGATCCCCCAGCCCAGCTGAGAGAAGAGGGAGACCCCCAGGACCTTGCCCTGCTTGGTGGGTGAGCAGCATCCCTGGATTAAAAGTACAGGTGAGTAAGAGCCTCTTTTGGCTGGAGGTAGAGGAGCCCCATTGCCACAGGCTGGTGGGTGAGCGGCGTCCAAGGCTTCAGTGTACCGGGAGTGGGTGAAAGTCTCTGGCTGCCTTAAAATCAGCTCAGAGGGAAAGGCCATGGCCCTTGGCCACACCACCCAAATGCCCCTGATCCTGTCTGACATTGGAAGCAAAGCAGGGCAGGCCTGGTCAGTCTTGGATGGGAGACCAACTGGGAATACCAGGTGTCATAGACCTTTCTTCTGCTTCACTCAACTGGCAGGCTTTTAAAAAGGTTCCAGCGTACAGTGACGATGGAAAGGAATGGCCTGTGAAGATCGGGGGGCTCATCGGGACATCCAAGATGGCTGGGGGCCAACAGCAGCTGCCCAGGATCCCCCCACCCAGCTGAGAGAAGAGGAGACCCCCCAGGACCTGTTTGGTGGGTGAGCAGCATCTTGGATTGAAAGTACAGGTGAATGGGTTACGTCTCTGGATGCCTTGAAATCACCCAGAGGAAATATCTAGGCCCCATGGCTGGAGGGGGAGTAAGAGCCTCTTTGGCTGGAGGTTAGGAGGCCCCATTGCCACGGGCTGGTGGGTGAGCGGCGTCCTGGCTTGAGTGTACCGGGATGGGTAGAGTCTCTGGCTGCCTTAAAATCAGCTCAGAGGAAAGGCCATGGCCCTTGGCCACACCAGCCCAAATGCACCTGATCCTGTCTGACATTGGAAGCAACAGGTGCAGGCCTGGTCAGTACCTGGATGGGAGACCACCGGAATACCAGGTGTCATAGACCTTTTCTTCTGCTTAACTCAACTGGCAGGCTTGTTCCAGCATACAATGACGATGGAAAGGAATGGCCTGTGAAGATCGGGGGGCTCATCGGGACATCCAAGATGGCTGGGGGCCAACAGCAGCTGCCCAGGATCCCCCCAGCCCAGCTGAGAGAAGAGGGAGACCCCCCAGGACCTGTTTGGTGGGTGAGCAGCATCTTTGGATTGAAAGTACAGGTGAATGGGTTACTTCTCTGGATGCTTAAATCAGCCCAGAGGAATATCTAGGCCCCATGCTGAGGGGGAGTAAGAGCTCCTTTGGCTGGAGGTTAGAGGAGCCCCATTGCACAGGCTGGTGGGTGAGCGGCGTCCCTGGCTTGAGTGTACCGGGGTTGGGAAAGTCTCTGCTGCCTAAATCAGCTCAGAGGAAAGGCCAATGGCCCTTGGCCACACAGCCAACAATGCACCTGATCCTGTATGACATTGGAAGCTAAGCAGGTGCAGGCCTGGTCGCACCTGGATGGGACCAACTGGGAATACCAGGTGTCATAGACCTTTTCTTCTGCTTCACTCAACTGGCAGGCTTTAAAAGTTCCAGCATACAATGACGGAAAGATGGCCTGTGAAATCGGGGGGCTCATCGGGACATCAAGATGGCTGGGGGCCAACAGCAGCTGCCCAGGATCCCCCCAGCCCAGCTGAGAGAAAGGGAGACCCCACAGGACCTGTTTGGTGGGTGAGCAGCATCTTTGGATTGAAAGTACAGGTGAATGGGTTACAGTCTCTGGATGCCTTGAAATCACCCAGAGGAAAATCTAGCCCCATGGCTGAGGGGGAGTAAGAGCCTCCTTGGCTGGAGGTTAGAGGACCCCATTGCCACAGGCTGGTGGTGAGCGGCGTCCGGCTTGAGTGTACCGGGGGGGAGTGGGTGACTCTCTGGCTGCCTTAAAATCAGCTCAGAGGGAAAGGCCAATGGCCCTTGGCCACACCAGCCCAAATGCACCTGATCCTGTATGACATTGGAAGCTAGCAGGTGCAGGCCTGGTCAGTACCTGGATGGGAGACCAACGGGAATACCAGGTGTCATAAACCTTTTCTTCTGCTTAACACTCAACTGGCAGGCTTGTTCCAGCATACAATGACGATGGAAAGGAATGGCCTGTGAAGATGGGGGGCTCATCGGGACATCCAGATGGCTGGGGGCCAACAGCAGCTGCCCAGATCCCCCCAGCCACTGAGAGAAGAGGGAGACCCCCAGGACCTGTCCCATGCTTGGTGGGTGAGCAGCACCCTGGATTAAAAGTACAGGTGAATGGGTTACAGTCTCTGGATGCCTTGAAATCACCCAGAGGAAATATCTAGGCCCATGGCTGGAGGGGAGTAAGAGCCTCTTGGCTGAGGGTAGGAGCCCCATTGCCACAGGCTGGTGGGTGAGCGGCATCCAAGCTTCAGTGTACCGGGGAGTGGGTGAAAGTCTCTGGTGCCTTAAAATCAGCTCAGAGGAAAGGCCAATGCCCTTGCTGCACCAGCCCAAATGCACCTGATCCTGTCTGACATTGGAAGCTAAGCAGCGGTGCAGCCTGGTCAGCACTTGGATGAAGACAACTGGGAATACCAGGTCATAGACCTTTTCTTCTGCTTCACTCACTGGCAGGCTTGTTCCAGCATACAATGACAATGGAAAGGAATGGCCTGTGAAGATTGGGGGGCTCATCGGACATCCAAGATGGCTGGGGGCCAACAGCATCGCCAGGATCCCCCCAGCCAGCTGAAAGAAGAGGGAGACCCCCCAGGACCTGTCCCATGCTTGGTGGTGAGCAGCATCCTGGATTAAAAGTACAGGTGATGGGTTACAGTCTCTGGATGCCTTGAAATCAGCCCAGGGAAATATCTAGGCCCCATGGCTGGAGGGGAGTAAGAGCCTCCTTTGGCTGGAGGGTAAGGAGCCCCATTGCACAGGCTGGTGGGTGAGCGCATCCAAGCTTCAGTGTACCGGGGAGTGGGTGAAAGTCTCTGGCTGCCTTAAATCAGCTCAGAGAAAAGGCCAATGGCCCTTGGCTGCACCAGCCCAAATGCACCTGATCCTGTCTGACATTGGAAGCTAAGCAGGTGCAGGCCTGGTCAGTCACTTGATGGAAGACAATGGGAATACCAGGTGTCATAGACCTTTTCTTCTGCTTCACTCAACTGGCAGGCTTGTTCCACATACAATACATGGAAAGGAATGGCCTGTGAAGATGGGGGCTCATCGGGACATCAAGTGGCTGGGGGCCAACACAGCTGCCCAGGATCCCCCCACCCAGCTGAGAAGAAGAGGGAGACCCCCCAGGACCTGCCCTCTTGGTGGGTGAGCAGCATCCCTGGATTGAAAGTACAGGTGAATGGTTACAGTCTCTGGATGCCTTGAAATCAGCCAGAGGAAATATCTAGGCCCCATGGTGGAGGGGGAGTAAGAGCCTCCTTTGGCTGGAGGGTAGAGGAGCCCCATTGCCACAGGCTGGTGGGTGAGCGGCATCCAAAGCTTCATTGTACCGGGGAGTGGGTGAAAGTCTGCTGCTGCCTTAAAATCAGCTCAGAGGAAAAGGCCAATGGCCCTTGGCCACCAGCCCAAATGCACCTGATCCTGTCTGACATTGGAAGCTAAGCAGGTGCAGGCCTGGTCAGCACTGGATGGAGACAACTGGGAATCCAGGTGTCATAGACCTTTTCTTCTGCTTCCTCAACTACTGGCAGGCTTGTTCCAGCATACAATGACTGGAAAGGAATGGCCTGTGAAGATGGGGGGCTCATCGGACATCCAAGATGGCTGGGGGCCAACAGCACTGCCAGGATCCCCCCAGCCCAGCTGAAGAAGAGGGAGACCCCCAGGACCTTGCCCCTGCTTGGTGGGTGAGCAGCCCAGAGGAAATATCTAGGCCCCATGGCTGGAGGGGAGTAAGAGCCTCCTTTGGCTGGAGGGGAGGGAGCCCCATTGCCACAGGCTGGTGGGTGAGCGGCGTCCAAGGCTTCAGTGTACCGGGGAGTGGGTGAAAGTCTCTGCGCTTAAAATCAGCTCAGAGGGAAAGGCCAATGGCCCTTGGCCACACCAGCCAAATCACCTGATCCTGTTGACATTGGAAGCTAACAGGTGCAGGCCTGGTCAGCACTTGGGAAGACAAACTGGGAATACCAGGTGTCATAGACCTTTTCTTCTGCTTCACTCAACTGGCAGGCTTGTTCCAGCATACAATGACAAGGGAAAGGAATGGCCTGTGAAGATGGGGGCTCATCGGGACAATCCAAGATGGCTGGGGGCCAACAGCAGCTGCCCAGGATCCCCCCAGCCCAGCTGAAAGAAGAGGAGACCCCCCAGGACCTTGCCCCTACTTGGTTGGGTGGAGCAGCCCAGAGGAAATATCTAGGCCCCATGGCTGGAGGGGGAGTAAAGCCTCCTTTGGCTGGAGGGCAGAGGAGCCCATTGCCACAGGCTGGTGGTGAGCGGCGTCCAAGGCTTCAGTGTACCGGGGAGTGGGTGAAAGTCTCTGGCTGCCTTAAATCAACTCAGAGGGAAAGGCCAATGCCCTTGGCCACACCAGCCCAAATGCACCTGATCCTGTATGACATTGGAAGCTAAGCAGGTGCAGGCCTGGTCAGTACCTGGATGGGAGACCAACCGGGAATACCAGGTGTCATAGACCTTTTCTTCTGCTTAACTCAACTGGCAGGCTTGTTCCAGCATACAATGACGATGGAAAGGAATGGCCTGTGAAGATCGGGGGCTCATCGGGACATCCAAGATGGCTGGGGGCCAACGCAGCTCCCAGGATCCCCCAGCCCAGCTGAGAGAAGAGGAGACCCCCAGGACCTGGCCCATGTTGGTGGGTGAGCACATCCCTGGATTGAAATACAGGTGAATGGGTTACAGTCTCTGGATGCCTTGAAATCAGCCCAGAGGAATATCTAGGCCCCATGGCTAAAGGGGGAGTAAGAGCCCTCTTTGGCTGGAGGGTAGAGAGCCCCATTGCCACAGGCTGGTGGGTGAGCGGCGTCCAAGGCTTCAGTGTACCGGGGAGTGGGTGAAAGTCTCTGGCTGCCTTAAATCAGCTCAGAGGAAAAGGCCAATGGCCTTGGCTCACCAGCCCAAATCACCTGATCCTGTCTGACATTGGAAGCTAAGCAGTGCGCAGCCTGGTCAGTACCTGGATGGGAGACCAATTGGGAATACCAGGCGTCATAGACCTTTTCTTCTGCTTCACTTCTGGCAGGCTTGTTCCAGCATACAATGACGATGGAAAGGATGGCCTGTGAAGATCGGGGGGCTCATCGGGACATCCAAGATGGCTGGGGGCCAACAGCAGCTGCCCAGGATCCCCCCAGCCCAGCAGAGAGAAGAGGGAGACCCCCCCAGGACCTTGCCCCTGTTTGGTGGGTGAGCAGCATCCCTGGATTGAAAGTACAGGTGAATGGGTTACAGTCTCTGGATGCCTTGAAATCAGCTGAGAGGAAATATCTAGGCCCCATGGCTGGAGGGGGAAGTAAGAGCCTCTTTTGGCTGGAGGGTAGAGGAACCCCATTGCCACAGGCTGGTGGGTGAGCGGCGTTCCTGGCTTGAGTGTACCGGGGAGTGGGTGAAAGTCTCTGGCTGCCTTAAAATCAGCTCAGAGGGAAAGGCCAATGGCCCTTGGCCACACCAGCCCAAATGCACCTGATCCTGTCTGACATTGGAAGCTAAGCAGGTGCAGGCCTGGTCAGTACCTGATGGGCAACTGGGAACCCGGGTCATAGACCTTTTTCTCTGCTTCACTCAACTGGCAGCTTTTAGTCCAGCTACAATGACGATGGAAAGGAATGGCCTGTGAAGATCGGGGGCTCATCGGGACATCCAAGATGGCTGGGGCCAACAGAGCTGCCCAGGATCCCCCCAGCCCAGCGAGAGAAGAGGAGACCCCCCAGGACCTTGCCCCTGTTTGGTGGGTGAGCAGCATCCCTGGATTAAAGTACAGGTGAATGGGTTACAGTCTCTGGATGCCTTGAATCAGCCAGAGGAAATATCTAGGCCCCATGGCTGGAGGGGGAGTAAAGAGCCTCTTTGGCTGGAGGGAGAGAGCCCCATTGCCACGGCTGGTGGGTGAGCGGCGTCCTGGCTTGAGTGTACCGGGGAGTGGGTAAGTCCTGGCTGCCTTAAAATCAGCTCAGAGGGAAAGGCCAATGGCCCTTGGCCACACCAGCCCAATCACCTGATCCTGTCTGACATTGGAAGCTAAGCAGGTCGGCCTGGTCAGACCTGGATGGGACCAACTGGGACCAGGTGTCATAGACCTTTTCTCTGCTTCACTCAACTGGCAGGCTTTTAAAAAGGTTCCAGCGTACAATCGATGGAAAGAATGGCCTGTGAAGATCGGGGGCTCATCGGGACATCCAAGATGGCTGGGGGCCAACAGAGCTCCCAGGATCCCCCAGCCCAGCTGAGAGAAGAGAGAGACCCCCCAGGACCTTGCCCTGTTTGGTGGGTGAGCAGCATCCCTGGATTGAAAGTACAGGTGAATGGGTTACAGTCTCTGGATGCCTTGAAATCAGCCCAGAGGAAATATCTAGGCCCCATGCTGGAGGGGAGTAAGAGCCTCTTTTGGCTGGAGTAAGAGGAGCCCCATTGCCACAGGCTGGTGGGTGAGCGGCGTCCGGCTGAGTGTACCGGGGAGTGGGTGAAAGTCTCTGGCTGCCTTAAAATCAGCTCAGAGGAAAGGCCAATGGCCCTTGGCCACACCAGCCCAAATGCCCCTGATCCTGTCTGACATTGGAAGCTAAACAGGTGCAGGCCTGGTCAGCACCTGGATGGGAGACCAACTGGGAATACCAGGTGTCATAGACACCTTTTCTTCTGCTTCACTCAACTGGCAGGCTTTAAAAGATTCCAGCATACAATGACGATGAAAGGAATGGCCTGTGAAGATCGGGGGCTCATCGGGACCCAAGATGGTGGGGGCCAACAGCAGCTGCCCAGGATCCCCCCAGCCCAGCTGAGAGAAGAGGTAGACCCCCCCGGACCCTGCCCTGCTTGTGGGTGAGCAGCATCCTGATCCACACTCCAGCTCCGTGTATTTGCACTGTTCCTAAGGCTGTCTGTGCACGGTGTTCATTCATAATTCCCAATCCACACTCCAGCTCCGTGTATTTGCAATGTCCCTAAGGCTGTCTGTGCACGGTGTTCATTCACATTCCCGATCCACACTCCAGCTCCGTGTATTTGCACTGTCCCTAAGGCTGTCTGTGCACAGTGCTGATACATGCTTACTGATTCACACCCCAGCTCAGTGTATTTGCACTGTCTCTAAGGCTGTCTGTGCACAGTGCTCATCCATGCTCCCGATACACACTCCAGCTCCG
>JAACNH010000010.1:3043113-3093547 GCA_019447015.1 Hymenochirus boettgeri | reverse complement strand
TGTTATTATACTATAATATAATTAACTAGTACCTGCTGTTATTATACTATAATATAATTAACTTGTACCTGCTGTTATTATACTATTAATATAATTAACTTGTACCTGCTGTTATTATACTATAATATAATTAACTAGTACCTGCTGTTATTATACTATAATATAATTAACTAGTACCTGCTGTTATTATACTATTAATAGAATTAACTAGTACCTGCTGTTATTATATTATTAATAGAATTAACTAGTACCTGCTGTTATTATACTATTAATATAATTAACTAGTACCTTCTGTTATTATACTATAATATAATTAACTAGTGCCTGCTGTTATTATACTATTAATATAATTAACTAGTACCTGCTGTTATACTATTAATATAATTTTATAATTAACTAGTACCTGCTGTTATTATACTATTAATATTATTATATAATTAACTAGTACCTGCTGTTATTATACTATTAATATAATTATATAATTAACTAGTACCTGCTGTTATTATACTATAATATAATTAACTAGTACCTGCTGTTATTATACTATCAGGGAACTCTGGGTATCACTCATGTATTATAAGGGATAATGTATCCTCTACTGTAAATTATAAGGATATTAGAAGTCACTGAGGAGTTCTGTGTCTATATAAAGGTACAAGGACACAGACTGAGTTATCTAAGTGTGTGTAGAGCTATAGTTACACAAATAAGCAACAACACAGTCTATAAGGTGTCGTGCTGTAGTGCTTGTTACACACAATAAGAACACACAGTTCTCTATAGTGTAGTGCTATGTTACACACAATAAGAACACACAGTCTATTAAGGTGTAGTGCTATGTTAAACAATAAGAACACACAGTCTTACGGTGTTGTAGTGCTATGTTACAACACAATAAGAACACACAGTCTATAAGGTGTAGTGCTATGTTAACAAACAATAAGAACACACAGTCTATAAGGTGTAGTGCTATGTTACACACAATAAGAACACACAGTCTATAAGGTGTAGTGCTATGTTACACACAATAAGAACACACAGTCTATAAGGTGTAGTGCTATGTTACACACAATAAGAACACTCAGTCTAAAGTGTAGTGCTATGTTACACACAAACGAACACACAGTCTATAAGTGTGTAGTGCTATGTTACACACAATAAGAACACAACAGTCTATAAGGTGTAGTGCTATGTTACACACAATAAGAAACACACAGTCTATAGGTGTAGTGCTAGTTACACACAATAAGAACACACAGTCTATAAAGGTGTAGTGCTATGTTACACACAAAAGAACACACAGTTATAAGGTGTAGTGCTATGTTTACACACAATAAGAACACACAGTCTCTAAGGTGTAGTGCTATGTTACACACAATAAGAACACACAGTCTATAAGGTGTAGTGCTATGTTACACACAATAAGAACACACAGTCTATAGGGTGAAATTGTGTCTTTGTTAATAGTGTGTGTCTGTTAGAGATGATGAACTTCCTAAAGTTCGGTTCATTTTCGAACTATAGAATTCAGTAAAAGTTCGATAGTTCGTAAACGGACACATTAAAGGTAAACGGACACATTAAAGGTAAACGGACACATTAAAGGTAAACGGACACATTAAAGGTAAACGGACACATTAAAGGTAAACGGACACATTAAAGGTAAACGGACACATTAAAGGTAAACGGACACATTAAAGGTAACGGACACATTAAAGGTAAAAGGACACATAAAAGGTAAAACACATTAAGGTAAACTAAAGGTAACACATTAAAGGAACGGAACATTAAAGGTAAAGGACACATTAAAGGTAAACGGACACATTAAAGGTAAACGGACACATTAAAGGTAAACGGACACATTAAAGGTAAACGGACACATTAAAGGTAAAGGAACATAAAGGTAAAAGGAAACATTAAAGGTAAACGGGACACATTAAAGGTAAACGGACACATTAAAGGTAAACGGACACATTAAGGTAAACGGAACATTAAAGGTTATTAACGGACCATTAAAGGTAAACGGAATACATTAAAGGTAACGGACACATTAAAGGTAAACGGACACATTAAAGGTAAACGGACACATTAAAGGTAAACGGATACATTAAAGTCAACGGAAAGCAAAAAACTAGTTTGAAACGTTCAGATAATACAGTTAAAATATTAATGGTAACTTACTAGAAATGGCTCTGGGAAATGGGCGGGGAACACGGACATATCCCCAAAACTGTACGTACAAGAGCCAATATCGCAAAGTTAGTCCAAACTATGAAGTTCGGGTCGAACTCGGGTTTGATGTTTTTAGTCCATCTCTAGTGTGTGTTTTGGCAGTTTGGTTCTGATTGGGCAGTTTGTTTCTGATTGGCAGTTTGTCGATTGCGTTGGCTCTGATTGGCAGTTAGGAATAGATATCTCTAGCAATCAGGCAACAGTTACAATTCTACAGCTCAATGCGACCAAATGTCGTGTGTTTTACCCACGTTACCATGCGGCTGCGATTCTGACAATATTCCATTATCGGACCATATGCGATTCGCCAAAAAATGGTGATCACGTTCACCTCCAAAAACCGATCACGGGCACACAGCTTGGCCATTGTGTTAGCCTTGCACGCTTGTCTCACGGTTACAAAATGTGGCCTAGATCTGAACATTAACTTGTAGGCGATGGTTTGTCATCAATGGGGTAAATAAATTCCAGCTCAGGTAGATATTATCTTAGCTGTTCACTTAGTATCCTAGAGATGTTTGAAAAAACACCCAATAAAATTCCATATCTGCCTGGACGTAATATGGATCACCGTAAATGTGGATTGGCTCCAGCAAGTTAATTCACAAATATTACTAGTTCACCTACAAAATATAAAACTAAGTGTTATTAATACTATTTAATATTCTTTACTGTTCCTTAATTTGGCCACTTAGGGATAGGCCACACTGCTGGCGATTTTTCTGCGTTTGCGTTCTTTCAGATCATTGAAACGCGGCAACGCACCAAAACAATGCACGGCCACACTGCCCCGCAAAAGGAATCGCATGCGATTTCATGTGCGATTCCGTTGGCGTTTGCGCATGCGTTTTCCATTAAGTAATGGATACGCACTGATTGCGATTTAAAATGCGGAATGGAAATCGCAACGCACTCGAAAACGAGGTTTTCAGTGCTTGCGCTTTTCAATGATCTGAAAAAAAAAGCAGCGCACAAAAAACACAGCAGTGTGGCCTATCCCTAATTGACCAGTGTTCCGCAGGACAGTAAATATCAGTCCGACCAATTTCATTTATTGGATCCACCCCAAAGACTTAACTCTTCCGTCTCCTAACAATGGCAGGTCTATACAGATCAGTGCTCAGTATACCGATTATTAAATGGAGTCTCACCTACAATGTCCACCACGTCTGGACGAATTAAAGGTTTCCCCCCGTCAGACGGAGTTTATCACCCCCTCCTGTACAAACAGTCTGGCCAAGGTCACAATCTCCGGAGTGGTGAGAAGTTCATTTTTGGTGTTAATTTGACTCTTCCTCTGGCATACAGTACGACCTACTGATAAAGTAAAGGGAAAATGTATCAACAAGAAGCTTTTTACTATGCTAAATGGCCTTTCTGTATATCAACCACTAGAACACTGACCCGCATCCAGCTCAACTGGCCATGTTTCCACGGTTAAAGATCAGACCATTAATGTTCCATCTGATATATAAAGGGGAAACCAGTGTCTTTCCCAGACTTTCAATGCTATAACTATGGTGAAGGGGCAGACCAATTAAATTAAAGGGCAAGTCCACCCTTTAAACACTGGTGACTTGTCGGTTACTGCCCCAACCCCAACTGCTATTTAACTGATTATTACATGTATTTGTAACTAAATATGTAATGATACTTTCTATTCCTTTGTAGAAAATGTATCTGCCTCCTCCTCGGCTCAATGAGCTTTTTATAGGCTTGAACATGTGCAGAGGAGGCACCAGAGGAAACAGCAGTCAATCATTGGTGTGATGTGAGCATTCACAGCCTTGATTGACAGCATGAAGGGAGGGGCCAGTTTACCAGAATTGGGACAATAATTATCATAAATATCTGGTTAGTAATACAGGGAATAATGTGCTAAATATATCAGTTGGGCGTGTCGGCAGAGTTAAGTGATAATTGACCATTTTTTTTTGTTGACTTGTGTACCTTTAATGTTTCATCTTCGGTCATATTAAGGGGAAACCTGTGTTGTACCAGACTTTCTATGTCTGTCAGTTGTATTATGGGGATACCTCACTTATTGGGGTCTCTATAGCGGAGGGAATTATGTTACTTATCAGGAGACCTTGTCTCTAATCTAAACTACTTCCTACCCAGTTCTATGTCTCTATGGTAGAGGATCGACCCATTAATGTTCACATATGTCACATAGGAGGAGACCTGTGTCTGCCATAGACTTTTTACCCTTACTGGAGTCTATGTCTCTATGGTAGAGGATCCGACCATTAATGTTCCACATTATGTCACATTAGGAGGAGACCTGTGTCTGCCTCAGACTTTCTACCCTCTAGGAGTCTATGTCTATGGTTAGAGGATCAGACCATTAATGTTCCACATTATGTCACATTAGGAGAGACCTGTGTCTGCCATAGACTTTCTACCCTACTGGAGTCTATGTCTCTATGGTAGAGGATCAGACATTAATGTTCCACATTATGTCACATTAGGAGGAGACCTGTGTCTGCATAGACTTTCTACCCTTACTGGAGTCTATGTCTATATGGTAGAGGATCAGACCATTAATGTTCCACATTATGTCACATTAGGAGGAGACCTGTGTCCGCCATAGACTTTCTACCCTTACTGGAGTCTATGTCTCTATGGTAGAGGATCAGACCATTAATGTTCCACATTATGTCACATTAGGAGGAGACACTGTGTCTGCCATAGACTTTCTACCCTTACTGGAGTCTATGTCTCTATGGTAGAGGATCAGACCATAATGTTCCACATTATGTCACATAGGAGGAGACCTGTGTCTGCCATAGACTTTCTACCCTTACTGGAGTCTATGTCTCTATGGTAGAGGATCAGACCATTAATGTTCCACATTATGTCACATTAGGAGGAGACCGTTGTCTGCCATAGACTTTCTACCCTTACTGGAGTCTATGTCTCTATGGTAGAGGATCAGACATTAATGTTCCACATTAGTCACATTAGGAGGGAACCTGTGTCTGCCATAGACTTTCTACCCTTACTGGAGTCTATGTCTCTATGGTAGAGGATCAGACATTAATGTTCCACATTATGTCACATTAGGAGGAGAGACCTGTGTCCGCCCATGACTTTCTACCTTACTGGAGTCTATGTCTCTATGGTAGAGGATCAGACCATTAATGTTCCACATTATGTCACATTAGAGGAGACCTGTGTCTGCCATAGACTTTCTACCCTTACTGGAGTCTCTGTCTCTATGGTAGAGGATCAGACCATTAATGTTCCACATTATGTCACACTTAGGAGGAGACCTGTGTCCGCCATAGACTTTCTACCCTTAATGGAGTCATGTCTCTATGGTAGAGGATAGACATTAATGTTCCACATTATGTACATTAGGAGGAGACCTGTGTCTGCCATAGACTTTCTACCCTTACTTGAGTCTATGTCTCTATGGTAGAGGATCAGACCATTAATGTTCCATTATGTCACATTAGGAGGAGACCTGTGTCTGCCATAGACTTCTACCCTTACTGGAGTCTATGTCTCTATGGATAATAGCCCATTAATGATCCATCATGCAATACATTAGGTGGAGCCCTATGACAATTCTAGACTTGTTTACTTACATCTTAGGTTGCATTTTTCTGTAAGCGAGATTCTCAGATAATTATGAGTCTCCCGAAGCCGTCAGTAAGGAATGCAGAGAAAGGTAGTGGTGTCTTTGATTAACCTCTTCCTTTCTGTGACAGACAAGCTCTGGAAGGACAGTAGACAATAATATTAAGCAACGTAATATAAAAAATAATCTGACCCTAATTGGCTTCATGATCTTACTTTTTCGAAAGCCCTTTAATGATATACGTAGCCAACCTGACATCACCTTCTGGGGAAGGTCAAAACTTCTCCAAGCAACAAAACATGGAGAGGTCACAAACACATTTCTTGATGTCCATTCTGAGAAAATGTATCTTTTGGGCAAGTGGTTAAGAAAACCTCCAATGAAGTCCTCCACGTATGTATGTTTTATTTCTTATTTAGCTTTACATTTATTTAATCCATTTACAGTAGGCCCTAAGAGCTTACAATCTAATTACTTATCTCACACACCAACTATCATTATGTGCTGCCCTGCAACCTAACTTTACGGGGATTGTCTCCAAACTCTACAAAGTCCACAGAAGAAGCTAGCCAGTAAACAGTGCCAATGTACCTGGAATCAGACAGGGTGGAGGAACTTTGGAATGCATTGCCTCCCCAGACTCAAACTCATTCAATATTACATCCCTGAAGGACCCTTCCAGTTAAACTGTAAAGCTAAGCCTTGAAAGCAGTTGGTATGTGCCATAACTGTACTGAGACACTTAACCCAACCACACTCATCTGGACCATACCATTTATCTAGGACACTTCACAAAAAAAATCACTGAGGCACAAGTAAAAAAAAAGGAAACCCTACTGTCCCAAGTAGATGCCACAGGACCCATAAAGAGTCTTCTATACTGGGAAAATATACAGTAGCTATCAACTAGAGTATATACAGACTGACTAGACTACAATAATCTGCCAACTGGACATCTTGTCCTTCCAGAGTCATTTAAGGGCCCATGTGAAACAGCGTCTCCCGGTGGTCAAAACGTCTTAAGATTCCTCTACGCTTTATTGGTCATTCCAGGTTTTCCCAGCCATGATGAAACTTCCCATTTGCTGTACAATCCAGAACCATTCTGATACATGGCAGGGTTACTTTACATATAATCTTTATTTATGATCCATTGATAAATCCAGTCTAATCCACTCAGATATCCGTGTAATGTTCATCTCCTGTGCCTGATTACAGCCCAGTGGGGGAAGGTCTATCTAGGACCCCAGTGAATAGGGAACATGGGAAAGCTTTTACAGAGATGCAGGATTTGTGATCACAGATTGTTAAAGGGGAACTAAAAACAACAAAACAAATTAGCTAAGAAATGATATAGATGGTCTTAAGAGTTCCCCCTACTGGCTCAGACACTCAGACACTCAGTTCTGGTGGGGGAATTAAAATATCCACTGTGACGTGTGTGTTACGGTAATGTGGTCTAAATCCCAGTAAATTATCTATAGGTTGAAAAACTGCAGGATTTGGGTTATGTTGTATGTAATATAATAACTCATCCTTTTATCTAATCCACACTGCAGGCTGTAATGATTTCTATGCAGCTCAGCATTGTACATCTACCAGCCCCGTAGATGTTACAAATTGAATGACTGTTAGAGGTCAGGTCACGGTTGACGCCCAATCCTGTGTAACCGACTGTTCATCTGAATATGTGTAGTTGTGTAGGGTTTGGTCTGAACTGAAACTCTGGTTCCCTGATGGTAGCATGACTAGAATACAAAAACAGCAGGTACTAGTTAATTATATTAATAGTATAATAACAGCAGGTAAGTTAATTATATTAATAGTATAATACACAGGGACTAGTTATTATATATAGATAATAACAGCAGGTTACTAGTTAATTATATTATAGTATAATAACAGCAGTACGTTAAATAATAGGTAAAACAGCTAGTTAATTATATTAATAATAATACAGCAGGTACTAGTTAATTATATTATAGTATAATAACAGCAGGTACTAGTTAATTATATTAATAGTATAATAACACCAGGTACTAGTTAATTATATTAATAGTATAATAACAGCAGGTAATAGTTAATTATATTAATAGTATAATAACAGCAGGTACTAGTTAATTATATTAATAGTATAATAACAGCAGGTACTAGTTAATTATATTAATAGTATATAAACACCAGGTACTAGTTAATTAATTATAGTATAACAGCAGGTACTAGTTAATTATATTAATAGTATAATAACAGCAGGTACTAGTTAATTATATTAATAGTATAATAACAGCAGGTACTAGTTAATTATATTATAGTATAATAACAGCAGGTACTAGTTAATTATATTAATAGTATAATAACAGCACGGTACTAGTTAATTATATTATAGTATAAAACAGCAGGTACTAGTAATTATATTAATAGTATAATAACAGCAGGTACTAGTTAATTATATTAATAGGATATAAAAGCCGGGTACTAGTTAATTTATATTAATAGTATAATAACAGCAGGTACTAGTTTAGTATATTATAGTATAATAACACCAGGTACTAGTTAATTATATTATAGATAACAGCAGGTACTAGTTAATTAATTAATAGTATAAAACACCAGGTACTAGTTTAATTATATAGTATAACGCAGGTATTTAATTATATTAATAGTATAATAACAGCAGGTACTAGTTAATTATATTAATAGTATAATAACACCAGGTACTAGTTAATTATATTATAGTATAACAGCAGGTACTAGTTAATTATATTAATAGTATAATAACACCAGGTACTAGTTAATTATATTAATAGTATAATAAAGCAGGTAATAGTTAATTATTATAGTATAAAACAGCAGGTACTAGTTAATTATATTAATAGTATAATAACAGCAGGTACTAGTTAATTATATTATAGGATAATAACAGCAGTGGTACTAGTTAATTATATTATATATAATAAAAAGCAGGTACTAGTAATTATATTAATAGTATAATAACAGCAGGTACTAGTTAATATATTAATAGTATAATAACAGCAGGTACTAGTTAATTATATTATAGTATAATAACAGCAGGTACTAGTTAATAAAATTAATAGTATAATAACAGCAGGTACTAGTTTATTATTTAATAGTATATAACAGCAGGTACTAGTTAATTATATAATAGTATAATAAACA
Organism: Hymenochirus boettgeri; assembly: GCA_019447015.1. Taxonomy (NCBI): domain Eukaryota; kingdom Metazoa; phylum Chordata; class Amphibia; order Anura; family Pipidae; genus Hymenochirus; species Hymenochirus boettgeri. Next base: position 3,084,552 of record JAACNH010000010.1, on the reverse strand, counting down.
CCAGGTACTAGTTAAATATTATGTTATAACAGCAGGTACTAGTTAATTATATTAATAGTATAATAACACCAGGTACTAGTTAATTATATTATAACAACATCAGGTACTAGTTAATTATATTAATAGTATAATAACAGCAGGTACTAGTTAATTATATTAATAGTATAATAACACCAGGTACTAGTTAATTATATTAACAGTATAATAACAGCAGGTACTAGTTAATTATATTAATAGATAATAACACCAGGTACTAGTTAATTATATAATATATAATAACACCAGGTACTAGTATTTATTAATAGTATAACACCAGTATAGTTAATATATAATAGACAACACCAGGTACTAGTTAATTAATTATAGTATAATACCACAGGTACTAGTTAATTATATTATAACAACACAGGTACTAGTTAATAATATTAATATTATAAAAAACACTAGGTACTAGTAGTTAATTATATTATAACAACATCAGGTACTAGTTAATTATATAATAGTATAATAACAGCAGGTACTAGTTAATTATATTAATATTATAAAAACACCAGGTACTAGTTAATATTTATAACAACACATACATGGTACTAGTGTTAATTATATTAATAGTATAATAACAGCAGGTACTAGTTAATTATATTAATAGTATAATAACACCAGGTACTAGTTAATTACATTATAACAACATCAGGTACTAGTTCATTATATTAATAGTATAATAACAGCAGGTACTAGTTAATTATATTAATAGTATAATAACACCAGGTACTAGTTAATTACATTATAACAACATCAGGTACTAGTTAATTATATTAATAGTATAATAACAGCAGGTACTAGTTAATTATATTAATAGTATAATAAAAGCAGGTACTAGTTATATTATAAATATTAATAACACCAGGTACAAGTTAATTATATTAATTGTATTCAAATACACAGCATCCTCTTTCCCCCCCCCCCTCCTCCCCCCCCTTTCGCCTCCTTCCTCCCCCTCCTCCAACTTCTAATCTCAGTTATGTCTGTTCTTCATCATCACTACTTGAGTCTGGATAGGTGCTGCTTCTCTAAGTACCGTACCATGCACCTACCTCTGGGATCAGGGTACTAGTTAATATATTATAGATTAATAACAGAAGACTGTGTGTTCTTATTGTGTGTAACATAGCACAGCTCCGTAAGCTGGAAGGACTGAGGACAATCGCACTGACAACCAATGGGATCAATTTGTCGCGACAGTTGGTGAAACTAAAAGAAGCCGGATTGGACGTTCTGAATGTTAGTCTCGACACCCTGGTGCCCGCCAAGTTTGAATTCATTGTGCGGCGGAAAGGTGGGTAGTCTAAAGGGGCAGTTAAAGCTAAAATGAATATTTTTAATATTTTTCTGTGCAGTGTATTTAATCTTTGCTTTTCTGTTTTTCTTTTTATAAAAACCTCAATGCGTTTCACGTACGTTTGTACTGGATTTGTGACAGCAAAGGTTTAAATGTTCTGCTACTCTCCTTGCACTTACAGGATTGATATTTAAAGGGGAACTAAAGTCTCCAGACAACATTGCCCCATTAGAAAGCGCACATTCCCAAAGATACAGAAAGCTATATTTGACCTCTCCCTTTGCTGGGTGCTTTATTAAATTAACCCGTGTGGACTAGGGGTCAGCTCCCACAATTCACCTTAGCTGGAGAGCACCCAGCAGTTTTGCTTCTGGAAGTTGACAGCCAATCATGTTACAGCTCAGAGGTCATCTCTCCCTTTGACACAGAACTCAGTGCAGTTTTTGTGCAAAACACATTACAAATGCCCCTGTCCCTAAATCATAAATTCCTTTGCTTTTCATACAAAAAACAAAAGTAATCTTTGCTGTGTGTTTCTTACCATAGATGTAAGAAACGGAATATTAACATTTTAGTAAAAAATAAAATTAAGCCCGGGAGCCAAACCTGCAACCACATTTACCATGTCTTGCTAAAAAGAAAGCTTTCTACCACTATCCCACAAGAGCTACCAGGTGTAACATCTTTCACTTCTGCTTGGAACAGAATGGAAACAAAAAAAAGAGAGAGAAAACCTGGGGAATTGAACCTGTGTCCCAATGGTCTGTGTGTTTCTAAAACCATCACTTTAGTAGTGAGTCAAACTGTACATGCAGCATTTTTACGCTGGTTTGTAAATAAAAAACAGAGCTTCTATAAATAAAGTTTGTAAATGTAGAAACGTTATATTTTGCTGAAAACTTAATGGAAACAAACAAACAAATTAAAGGCAGTAAACTCTGGCAGTAGACTATTTTGTATTGTTTCATAATGTATCTCTCACTAGAAACTGTGCATAGAGACATTGAGTCCTGGGGTTAGGGGGCGTGGCTCCTTGAAGCCTTCAGGCACTATGGGTTGTACTGGCAACAACATGGAAACCTTCTTAGTTACAAAATCTATTACTTACATTTACCAAATGCAACTTACTAGAGGACAATCTTAAAATGTATAGGTGTTCTGGGGAGGAAAGCGATTTAAAAAATGTAAGTTTAGTTCTCCTTTAACCAGCTTATTCTGCTAATGTAAATCTGATCTTGGCCACTGGATGGCGATAAAATGTTGTATAATAATGTGTGTAGTTTTGAAACTCTGTTAAAGCCAATCCACCGCTGCAGACAATTGTGTAGCAACTTACTAGAGGAGAATCTTAAAATGTATAGGTGTTCTGGGGAGGAAATCGATTTAAAAAATGTAAGATTAGTTCTCCTTTAACCAGCTTATTCTGCTAATGTAAATCTGATCTTGGCCACTAGATGGCGATAAAATGTTGTATAATAATGTGTGTAGTTTTGGAACTCTGTTAAAGCCAATCCACTGCTGCAGACAATTGTGTAGAGTTTGTTTTGAAATCTCTTGGCAAGGGAAGGTTACAGTGTAACAATGTATAGCTAATAAACTGTCTGTCACACCCCATTGTATTATTGACAGATTTCTATATGATGTTACCTCCTCATTATAAGAATTAAAGGGTATCCCCACCCTCCTGCGAACATTTTTTTCTGGGGTAAATCACCCCCATAATTTTGCGCCCAGGCAGAGATATTAGATATTAGAATACAAAATTACAACCTCCCAATCCTTCCCCGTGGCTCCTCTCTTCTTCCTGGTTACGTCCATGCGTGTTTGTAACCAGCTCGTCAAGACAATAAAGAAATGAAGGTTATTAAATAAATATCTATATGGTTATTATATAAAAATATATTATACGGTTCTTATATAAATATCTATTATATGGTTATTATATAAATATCTATTATATGGTTATTATATAAATATCTATTACACAGTTCTTATATAAATATCTATTATAAGGTTATTATATAAATATCTATTATATGGTTATTATATAAATATCTATTATAAGGTTATTATATAAATATCTATTATACGGTTATTATATAAATATCATTATATGGTTATTATACAAATAAGGAACAAAGACTTCTGGATAATTTCCATGTTTCCATGGAAGCTCTTAGGAAAGCTATATCTTTAAAAAGAATTTTACAGCATTCCAGAAGCTAAACGCAAAACCAGAGCGCAAACTACAGACCGGTTTCAGCTTTATTGAGCCACCATCAGTGTAGTGCAGGCCTCTGGTGTGAAGCGCCTATGGACAGACGTCAATAATAAATTAAATAGGATAGTGAGATTATACGGTTATTATATAAATATCTATTATAAGGTTATAATAGATAAGTGTGATATTTTATAACGGGAGCTGCAGTGGTATATATCCTTATAAAAATCATTCAGCTATGTCACTAAGTGACTCATTTCTTATATTTCTTATATCCCACTGCTCCGCCCATTCCAGTGTTCATGCCTGGACAATGACTCAGGGGTTTGTGTGTTTAACTTCACTAACAGAACCTGCTGGAGCTGCTTCCTGTCACTACATAACCAATGTCTCTCTCCTCCTCCACAAAGATTTGTTTAACCCCATAGATGCTGGGCTGGAATGTTCCTTTCTACTGGGTTTAAGTTACAGAAGGTAGCTTGGGGGGGTTAAGGTGGGAATAGGGACAAGGGTAGAATTTAAAATGTGAATGGAGTGAAGGAATTCGATACTTATTATAATATAAGGACATTACGCCACCTCGGAGTTCCCTGCTCTCTATATGGTCAGGGAACTCCTCGGTGGCGTAATATCCTTATACTGTACTGTAATATTATTATTATTCCTTATATTATATAAATATCTACTATACGGTTATTATATAAATATCTAATAGATATTTATCCTGTGATTGAGATTTCCCAGCATTTCAATTGGATCCCCCAGCTGTACCCTCCTAGGGTAGAATATTTGGATCAGAATCAGACCCACTGGGTTTATTACCCTATTCAGGAATATTATCTGTTAGGTTTTGTCTAATCTTGGAGGCAAGGGAATAATCATTCTTTATTGCAAAGGAAATGATAAAGATACTTCTCTTATGTGATAAATCCATATGGCAACTCCTACCCGTGTTTCTAAATACCGGGTGCAATACCATATAAACTATATGGCAGTTCCAGCAGGTCACATGTACATCTAATATTTCACTTTCCCTTTACAGGTTTTCACAAAGTAATGGAAGGGATCAGTAAAGCCTTAGAGCTCGGATACAACCCTGTTAAGGTGGGTGACAATCTCACAAATGCTGGTAAATAATCAACATATGTAACATATTGATACAGATTTTCATTCCTCCCTGTGTTTATCCTTTGTGATAAATAAATGTTTATTGAGCCTCCTGTACCTTTAATAGTTGTAATGTAACCATAGCATGATATGCCACCTGGTGGGCTTTTCATAGTACTGCACAAAGAAAATAGACTGACAGCTTGGGGTCTGCAAATGATCTAAACAATTAAATCTAGCAATATGGAGTGATACAAGGATTGGTCAACCCATTAGTTAAAGTGCTTTATTGCAGACCCACACACACACTTCATGTTTTGGACGGCTTGGCCCTTTTTTTAAGTGTCCAGGAACAAGATATGAGCCAACAAGGTCCTAATTACAAGTGTCAGCAACTGGTGAACTATACACGTCTACAAATTATCAGCATTAGTGTCTGGCTAACAGCACAGGTCATACACATCCGATGGCTCTAGGTAGAAATACAATGTACAAGTGTTCACACTTATTATACTGGTAATATCCTTATAATGGTCACTCGGCTACATCACAGTGTAATACACAAGTAATATAACACACACACACACTTGTAAAATATAAGGACATTAGTGATCACCAAGGAGTTGTACTACTAAATAAAAAGTAATCAAGTCATCGAACTCCAAGGAAACTTGTGACCCAATATATTAACGTGCGAGGTCCATTATTTCATATATCACAGTTCACACAATAATAATAACACAACTACCAAATAAAATAATAATTTCAACCAAGGTAAATAAACAGATAAAACAGAAGCTTTTATATTGTGTGAAACTCCATACTAATTACTGTGTATTGCAATTCATTTATGGCAAAATGTATCTATTATATAGTTATTATAGGTACAAGGACACAGAGTTATAGAGGTAAGGGAACTCTGGGTACCACTCATGTATTATAAGGATAATGTATCCCCTACTGTAAATTATAAGGATATTAGAAGTCACTGAGGAGTTCTGTGTCTATATAAAGGTACAAGGACACAGACTGAGCTATACAGGGAACTCTGGGTACCACTCATGTATTATAAGGGATAATGTATCCCCTACTGTAAATTATAAGGATATTAGAAGTCACTGAGGAGTTCTGTGTCTATATAAAGGTACAAGGACACAGACTGAGTTATACAGGGAACTCTGGTTACCCCTCATGTATTATAAGGGATAATGTATCCCCTACTGTAAATTATAAGGATATTAGAAGTTACTGAGGAGTACTGCCCCCATCTCCTCAGGTTTTACCCAGTGTAAATCCTTACCATTGCCAGTTCCCTAGCTGACATAGTACATGTTGCAGTTTGGCCTTCCCGTGGGTTGCCTCCTGTCCATTGAAGTAGGTGGGCTAGAATGGACCTGGAAGCAGGATTTCAGGTAAGTATCTTGTGAAATCCTGGGGGTGAGAATCGTACTAGCAATTCACTCTGTGTACAACATAACGGGGGTTGGCAGGTACCATGGAAAATGTATAATATATATATATTGTGTGGGGAGGATTATGAACTATCCCATTGTGTGTGTCCCAGGTGAACTGTGTGGTGATGAGAGGTCTCAATGAGGATGAACTGTTGGACTTTGTGGAGCTGACAGAGAAACGTCCATTGGAGGTTCGGTTTATCGAGTATATGCCCTTCGATGGTAGGTGGGAAGTTCCAGTTGGGGAGATATTAATAGATTGCCAGTCTGGGGTAGACCGTGTGTGGGAAACATCCTCGGCTGGTCAGATGTCCCGGGTTGGGAAGATTTACCCAATTTCTCTTCCTTTTATCCAAGGGAACAAATGGAACTTTAAGAAGATGGTGAGTTACCAGGAGATGCTGGACACCATCCGCCAGAGGTGGCCGGAATTGGAATCTCTTCCCGCAGAAGCGTCCAGCACATCGAAGGTACGTTATGGGCCATGGTCTACTCAAAAGGCCCCAATTTAGGGATGATTAGGGGCCAAAGGTCACATTTGGGACTACATGGAGGTGAGGTGACGAATATCTCAAATGAGTTAGTCGCTGTTATCCTTGCGTTCTCGTTCCCGGTTATTATATATATAAATATCATGTCTGCAAACAGTTTCCAGTCCAGGGTAATAATCCAGATGGTTTATTCCAGTCTTACCGAGTGCCGCATTTCCAAGGTCAGATCGGCTTCATCACGTCGATGTCCGAACATTTCTGCGGTTCGTGTAACCGGCTGCGCATCACAGCGGACGGGAACCTGAAGGTCAGGACTTTACTTGTATTATTGATTTCCTCGTATGGTTAACGAATCTGGTTTGGTTGAAAGCGTTTATTTTTAATATTAAAGGATAACTGTATTACCTCAATGCATTTTTTTAAAATTGCTTTATAAAGAGTAAAGGTATGCAGCCCTCCCCATATATTTTTTTCCTGATTTTGAGCCTCTCTCTGCCTCCAATTAGAATTGTTACACCCCCTTCACAGCATAGCTATCTGCCTCTATCTGTCATTCAAAGGTAGCATGGGAGAAAGCACTCCTCCACCCATCCTTGATCAGCTTGATTATGTAGGCTGTATCCTAGCAACCAGACATTTGTTTAACTGGCAGAAAAGGAGGAGAGAGGTTGTAACAGACATTTCCACCAGCCAATGACATGTGCTATGTTAATCATGGCCCTGGGCTGTCTAGGAGGTGGGCTTTTAGCACTCATCTTTGCTGTGTGAGGGCATCACAGTTGTAAATGTGAGTAAGCGATTTCAGCTGCTGGAAGTGTGGACATGTAATGGGGGTGATGTTGTTTTTTTATATTGTTGTCCTTTAATCTCAGTAGAATTTATATAAATAGTTACGATGCAATTATCTGGTTATAATACATAAGTGTGATATATTATAACGGGAGCTGCAGTGGTATATACCCTTATAAAAATCACTCAGCTATGTCACTAAGTGACTCATTTCTTATATTTCTTATATCCCACTGCCCCTCCCATTCCAGTGTTCATGCCTGAACAATGACTCAGCGGTTTGTGTGTTTAACTTCACTAATGGAACCTACTGGAGCTGCTTCCTGTCACTGCATAACCAATGTCTCTCTCCTCCTCCACAAAGATTTGTTTAACCCCATAGATGCTGGGCTGGGATGTTCCTTTCTACTAGGTTTAAGTTACAGAAGGTAGCTTGGGGGATTTAAGGTGGACATAGGGACAAGGTTAGAATTTAAAATGCGAATGGGGTAAAGGAATCAGATACTTATGTATAATAAGAAATAATGTGCCCCTTTACATTATAATATAAGGATATTACACCACCTCGGAGTTCCCTGCCCTGTATAAAAACACTCGTCCTACGGCCTCGTGCTTCTATATGGTCAGGGAAACCCTCGGTGGCGTAATATCCTTATATTACACTGTATTTCTTATATATTGCTTTATATTTTTGGTTATAACTGTGTAAGGTAATGTTATTCTGTCACCAAACAGCGCCCCCTTCAGTGCCATTTTATTTAATTTGTAAAACTTTGATATAAATATTCACCCCCGGTTGGTTTACTATATTGCAAGTTTAAAGCAGTAACACTTTTTATTCTCCAATAAGTAAATTTTTTGCTCTCGTTAAATGTTGATTTTTCTTCTGTGCTGTAAATTGAGATGTTAACGAAGATCTAATTCCTGTCCGAAATCCCAGGTGTGTTTGTTTGGGAATTCCGAAGTTTCGTTGCGAGACTGTCTGAGATCAGGGGCCAGTGAAGAGGAACTGGCACAAATCATAGGGTCAGCTGTGGGTCGAAAGAAGAAGCAACATGCTGGTAGGTTTACTCTGTGTCTGGAACCAAGGCTAGAGGGGGGCAGAGATGGTCTGTGTCCTAAAGAACAGGTCACATGGGCAGAACAGATGATCGAAGATGGTATCAGTGGGTGGTCTAATGTAACATGCCAACTGAACATACAATACACTCGGGAATATTGGAATCTTCTCTGACAGCAGACATTTAAATACCTGAATGAAGGATTATGGGAATAATGGTCAGATGATATCGCGTTACTGTAAATAATGTAAAACTATAAAAAGTAGTGATGGCCCAGTTCGCGGATCCGAACCCGGACCCACGGCGGATTTACCGCATTCGCGAACGGCGGATATCGCGGATTTTCCGGTTTTCCGCCTTCCGAACTTTTCCGAACCAAGTTCGGACATCTCTAATAAAAAGGTTCACCACCGTTTACAATACAAGTCATTTTTCTGGCACCTCTGTATTTTCAGTCTATAGCAATGGGGTACTTCCCATCTTAATTTAATATCTACAATAAATGTCCTGGTTTTGTAAATAAGATTCCTTTAAAGGAGAAGTTAACAATAAAACACCTTTAACCACCCCAACGTAACGTAACAGAGCTTTCAATACAACAATGCCTGCAGTAACTTTCTTGTTTGTTTTCCTCAGCCCAAGTGTGGATATAAAGTAATTTATTAAACAGTTCCTCTCTTTTTATAGGAGATTCGCATGGAGCATGTGCGAGGTCTGCAAATGAAGGAAGGGGGAGGGGTTAGAAGGGATTGCAGGGTTCACTGTACTGATAGATTTTACTCTTTTAGAATTGGTATATCTTTGGTTTTACATAGAAAGACAAGAGATACAGGGGGCGATGCAATATTTTTTTCCGACGCAGCTTACCTGCCCGAGTTCCCGCGATGCAAAAATCCCTGTGCGAGATTTTGTACATCGCGGGATCTCTGCCAGGTAAGTGCGCCGGCTAACGCCTCCTATTCAGTGGCGTAAAGTTTCGCGCTACATGGTAGCGCAAAACTTTACTAAGGGCGGTTTTGCATCGCCTGCGCCACGCTATTTCCGAGCATTCTCGGAAATGGCGCAGGCAATGCAAACTCAGTGTAAAACCCACGGTAACCTGATGATACATCAGATTGCGTGGGTTTTACACTGACTTGGGCATTTTGCGCCCAATATTGCATCGCCCCCACATTGTTTTAAGCAGAGGCTTCAATATAAAAATTCAGGAAAAATGTGTTTGTTTTACTGTCCCCTTTATCGCTTTATAGCTTTTAGAGATATGAATGCACATCGTACATTGAATATCCCATTAACCCTTCTGATATCTCCTCTCTGTACCCAGGAATGTTCAACATTTCCCAGATGAAGAACCGGCCAATGATCCTGATTGGTGGGTGACAAAATCCGTACGTACGTGTCACTGCTTAATGTCAGTTTAGTTATTATATATTATATAATAATAATATTATATTATTATAAAAAAAAGCAATTGTCAAACTTGGCAATTAAATTACCTGCTCACTAGAAGTTTCTTCTGTAATAAGGAACATCTTCTATAAATTTACATAAATATCCTGTAAATTATATACTTAGAAACCACTCTTATCTGTGTTATCAATGCTTTAATGGTAACTATGGTCTCCATATAACTGCCCTTCAAACAAGTCTAGGATGATGTTTCTAGTTTCTCTGGATTTTAAGTTATAGGCTTGTAAAGTTACACTTTCCAGACTGCCCTGTCTGTGTCTGTGACAAGCTGTGTCATAAGCCCCACCCCAAAAATCAATCTTTTCTGACGCTACTTTCAGACCTGCAACTATTCTCAGTCCTTTCCTCTACCTATAGACACCCTAGGGAACGAAATAACATATTTTCAGGCTTGCGAAGCTTTAAAAATGACAGAGAAATTTGGGGGCGGAGCTTATGATACAGCTGATGATACTCTGTCCCAGCAGTGAGCATGCTCAAGTAGGGGTGTAACTGCAAGCCCCCCCATGCACGAGATTGGAGGTTTGGACCCTGACATACACCCCTCCCCAGAGGTCCAAGATCAGCTGTTTTTAAACAGCTGATCGCACATATGAAATAAAGACGAGCAATCAGCTGTTTAAAAGACCGGAACCGAACTTCGGGGCTCTGACATTAGGCCCTGTTTACAAGACTGGGACTTGGTTCTGGTGATGTCACAGATCACAGTGCTAGAAGCAAAAAATACCTTTTTATACTGCTGTAACCTTGGATACACTGCAGCTAGAAGCATTTTATAAGTAGGAGTGTTCTTTATTACTTGCGAGTTATCGGAAACTATGTTCTTCCTGCTCAAAATATGGGGATATTGGAATTTATAAAGTATTAACTATAAACACTATAAACATGGAACCCTCTTACCTAATACATTCCTGTGCAGTTATCTGGTTCCTTTACAGGCTTTGTTAATTATTCCAATAGGCCGAGCTGTGCACATTATGTTGTATCTTGGCGAGCGATTCCCCTGTCCGTCATTGCTTTATAGATTTCTCTGTAATTAAATTAGGACGCGTCAAACATCACAAAATTCCATCACAGAGAAAAAGAAACAGACAAAGGAATCAAATCTTTATGGTTTGTGCAGATCCTACGGGAAGATAAACAATAAACGAATCCCAGATTAAATGAGGACAGTTCTGATTTCATTCGCCCAAATACAGTTCATGGGTACTTTAGGGCTACGTATTATCTGGCCCTATGTATCAACTAGCGCTATGTATCATCTGGCCCTATGTATCAACTAGCGCTATGTATCATCTGGCCCTATGTATCAACTAGCGCTATGTATCATCTGGCCCTATGTATCAACTACGCTATGTATCATCTGGCCCTATGTATCAACTAGCGCTATGTATCATCTGGCCTATTATCAACTAGCGTATGTATCATCTGGCCCATATATCAACTAGCGCTATGTATCATCTGGCCCTATGTATCACTAGCGCTTGTTCATCGGCTATATCAACTAGCGCTATGTATCATCTGGCCCTATGTATCAACTAGCGCTATGTATCAACTGGCCCTATGTATCACTAGCGCTATGTATCATCTGGCCTATGTACCAACTAGCGCTATGATCATGGCCTATGTATCAACTAGCGCATATCATCTGCCTATGTTCAACTAGCGTATGTATCATCTGGCCCTATGTTCAACTAGCGCTATGTATCATCTGGCCCTATGTATCAACTAGCGCTATGTATCATCTGGCCCTATGTATCAACTAGCGTATGTATCATCTGGCCCTATGTATCAACTAACGCTATGTATCATCTGGCCCTATGTATCAACTAGCGCTATGTATCATCTGGCCCTATGTATCAAAGCGTATGTATACTGGCCCATGTTCAACTAGCGCTATGTTCATCTGGCCCTATGTATCAACTAGGCTATGTATCATCTGCCCTATGTATCAACTAGCGCTATGTATCATCTGGCCCTATGTACAACTAGCGCTATGTACAGACTAGCTGTAGCCAAACAATGCCAGGTAGCAACAGCTAGAGCTAGCAAGATATTGTCTTGTATAAAAGGGGAATAGATTCAAGAGAGAAAAATATTATTCTCCCTCTTTACAAGGCACTGGTAAGGCCTCATTTGGAATATGCGGTGCAGTTTTGGAATCCCATATACAAAAGGGACATCTTGGAAATTGAGGCAGTTCAGAGAAGGGCAACTAAATTAATAAGGGGAATGGGGGGCTTGAATATGCAGGCAGATTAGACAAGTTAGGGCTGTTTACATGGAGAAGTGACGTTTGCGTGGGGATATGATAACCTTATATAAATATATTATGGGCCATACAATGAACTCTCTGGTGCATGTTCACTAATAGGTCATATCAGAGGACACGTGGACATCCTTTAAGGTTGGAAGAAAAGAAGTTTCATCTTCAGGTTAGGAAAGGTTTCTTTACAGTGAGAACGTGAGGTGAAACTGTGGAACTGTCTTTCAGCAAGTGTGGTAATGGCAAGTTCATTGAATAACTCTAAAAAAGGCCTGGATAAGTTTCTAAAACTAAAAAATATTGAGAATTACTGGTATTAATGCATATACTGTAGGCCTGGTTGGTACGGGGATACCATATAATATTGAGAATTACTGGTATTAATGCATATACTGTAGTTCTGGTTGGTACGGGGATACTATATAATATTGAGAATTACTGGTATTAATACATATACTGTAGTTCTTGTTGGTACGGGGATACTATATAATATTGAGAATTACTGATATAATACATATAACTGTAGTTCTGGTTGGTACAGGAACTATATAATATTGAAATAACTGGTATTAATACATATACTGTAGTTCTTGTTGGTACGGGGATACTATATAATATTGAGAATTACTGGTATAATGCATATAGATCTGGTTGATCCAGGGATACTTTCCGATTGCCGTTTGGTGTCAGAAGAATTTTTTCCTCCTTTTTGCTGGGTTTTTTTGCTTCTCTGGATCAACTGTAGTTAGGGTTAAAAAAAAAAAAAAGTGAATAGGTTGGACTTGATGGACGTATGCTTTATTCAACCTAATTACTATGTTACTATGTATCAGGCCCTGTAATAGCGCTATGATACTGGCCTATGTATCAACTAGCGCTGTATCAGCGCCCTATGTATAAATAGTGTATGTATACTGCCCTATGTATCAACTAGCGCTATGTATCATCTGGCCCTATGTATCAACTAGCGCTATGTATCATCTGGCCCTATGTATCAACTAGCGTATGTTCTCTGGCCTATGTATCAACTAGCGCTATGTATCATCTGGCCCTATGTATCAACTAGCGCTATGTATCATAGGCCCTATGTATCAACTAGCGCTATGTATCATCTGGCCTATGTATAACTAGCGCTATGTATCATCTTGCCCTATGTATCAACTAGCGCTAGTATCATCTGGGCCTATGATATCAACAGCTCTAAGTATCATCTGGCCCTATGTATCAACTAGCGCTATGTATCATCTGGCCTATGTACAACTAGCGTTGTATCATCTGGCCCTATGTATCAACTAGCGCTGTATTATCTGCCCTATGTATCAACTAGCGTATGATCATCTGGCCCTATGTATCAACTAGCGCTTAGTATCACTGGCCCTATGTATCAACTAGGCCTATGTATCATCTGCCCTATGACCACTAGCGCTATGTATCATCTGGCCCTATGATCAACTGCGCTAGTATCATCTGGCCCTATGTATCAACTAGCGCTATGTATCATCTGGCCCTATGTATCCAACTAGCGCTATGTATCATCTGGCCCTATGTATCAACTAGCGCTATGTATCATCTGGCCCTATGTACCAACTAGCGTTATTTATCATCTGGCCCTATGTATTAACTAGCGCTATGTATCATCTGGCCCTATCTATCAACTAGCGCTATGTATCATCTGGCTCTATGTATCAACTAGCGCTATGTATCATCTGGCCCTATGTATCAACTAGTGCTATGTATCATCTGGCCCTATGTATCAACTAACGCTATGTATATCTGGCCCTATGATCAACTAGCGCTATGTATCAGTGCCCTATGTATCAACTAGCGCATGATTCATCTGGCCTATGTATAAACTAGCGTATGTAACATGGCCTATGTATAAACTAGCGCATGTATCAGCTGGCCCTATGTATCAACTAGCGCTATGTATCATCTGGCCCTATGTATCAACTAGCGCTATGATCACTGGCTATGTATCAACTAGCGCTATGTATCATCTGGCCCTATGTATCAACTGCGCTATGTATATGGCCCTAGGTATTCAACTAGCGCTATGTATCATCTGGCCTATGTATCAACTAGCGTATGTATCAACTGGCCCTATGTATCAACTAACGCTATGTATCATCTGGCCCTATGTATCAACTAGCGCTATGTATCAGCTGGCCTATGTACCAACTAGCGCTATGTATCATCTGGCCCTATGTACCAACTAGCGTTATGTATCAGCTGGCCCTATGTATCAACTAGCGCTATGTATCATCTGGCCCTATGTATCAACTAGCGCTATGTATCATCTGGCCCTATGTATCAACTAGCGTTAGTATCATGGCCCATGTATCAACTAGCGCTATGTATCATCTGGCCCATGTATCAACTAGCGCTATGTATCATCTGGCCCTATGTATCAACTAGCGCTATGTATCATCTGGCCCTATGTATCAAACTAACGCTATGTATCATCTGGCTATGTATCAACTAGCGTGTATGCTTGCCCTATGTATCAACTAGCCTATGTATCATGGCCCTATGTATCAACTAGCGCTATGTATCACTGGCCCTATGTATCAACTAGCGCTGTATCATCTGGCCCTATGTATCAACTAGCGCTATGTATCATCGGCCCATGTATCAACTAGCGTATGTATCATCTGGCCTATGTATCAAATAGCGCTATGTATCATTGGCCCTATGTATCAACTACGCTATGTATCATCTGGCCCTATGTATCAACTAACGCTATGTATCATCGGCCCTATGTATCAACTAGCGCTATGTATCACTGGCCCTATGTATCAACAATAGCGCTATGTATCAGCTGGCATGTATCAACTAGCGCTATGTATTCGCTGGCCCTATGTATCAACTAGCGCTATTGTATCAGCTGGCCCTATGTATCAACTAGCGCTATGTATCATTGGCCTATGTATCAACTAGCGATTGTATCAGCTGGCCTATGTATCAACTAGCGCTATGTATCATCTGGCCCTATGTATCAACTAGCGCTATGTATCATCTGGCCCTATGTATCAACTAGCGCTATGTATCATCTTGGCCCTAGTACAACTAGCGGCTATGTATCATTGGCCCCATGTATCAACTAGCGCTATGTGATCATCTGGCCCTATGTATCAACTAGCGCTATGTATCATCTGGCCCTATGTATCAAATAGCGCTATGTATCATCTGGCCCTATGTATCAACTAGCATGTATCATCTGGCCTAGGTATCAATAGCGCTATGTATATCTGGCCCTATGTATCAACTAGCGCTATGTATCATCTGGCCCTATGTATCAACTAGCCTATGTATCAACTGGCCCTATGTATCAACTAGCGCTATGTACATCTGGCCCTATGTACCAACTCGCCTATGTATCAGCTGGCCCTATGTATCAACTAGCGCTATGTACGATATCTGCCTTAAAGGATGTGCGATGATGTATGACTAGTTTGCGTGAGGATTAGATTTGTTGCAGGAGTATAAGTTTATGTTTTCGTGCCTGTTAAAAGCTGAAAGCAAAAAATTAAAAGAACTAACATAAACTGTTAGGTAGGGTTAAAAAAAAAAAAAAAAGTGAATAGGTTGGACTTGATGGACGTATGTCTTTATTCAACTTCCTTAAGACTATGTTACTAGTTTACTATGTATCAGAGCTGGCCCCTATGTATCAACTAGCACTATATCATCTGGCCCTATGTATCAACTAGCGCTTGTATCATTGGCCCATTGTATCAACTAGCGCTATGTATCATCTGGCCCTATGTATCAACTAGCGCTATGTATCACTGGCCCTATGTATCAACTAGCGCTATGTATCATCTGGCCCTATGTATCAACTAGCGCTATGTATCATCTGGCCCTATGTATCAACTAGCGCTATGTATCATCTGGCCCTATGTATCAACTAGCGCTATGTATCATCATGGCCCTATGTATCAACTAGCGTATGTTCATCTGGCCTATATATCAACTAGCGCATGTATCATCTGGCCTATATATCAACTAGCGTATGTATCATCGGCCCTATATATCAACTAGCGCTATGTATCATCTGGCCCTATATCAACTAGCGCTATGTATTCATCTGGCCCTATATCAACTAGCGCTATGTATCATCTGGCCCTATGTATCAACTAGCGCTATGTATCACTGGCCCTATGTATCAATAGCGCTAGTATCATCTGGCCTATGTACAACTAGCGCTATGTATCATCTGGCCCTATGTATCAACTAGCGCTATGTATCATCTGGCCTATGTATCAACTAGCGCTATGTATCATCTGGCCCTATGTCACATAGCGCTATGTATCATCTGGCCCTATGTATCAACTAGCGCTATGTATCATCTGGCCCTATGTATCAACTAGCGCTATGTATCATCTGGCCCTATGTATCAACTAGCGCTATGTATCATCTGGCCCTATGTATCAACTAGCGCTATGTATCATCTGGCCCTATGTATCAACTAGCGCTATGTATCATCTGGCCCTATGTATCAACTAGCGCTATGTATCATCTGGCCCTATGTATCAACTAGCGCTATGTATCATCTGGCCCTATGTATCAACTAGCGCTATGTATCATCTGGCCCTATGTATCAACTAGCGCTATGTACAGACTTAGCTGTAGCAAACAATGCCAGGTAGCAACAGCTAGAGCTAGCAAGATATTGTCTTGTATAAAAAGGGGAATAGATTCAAGAGAGAAAAATATTATTCTCCCTCTTTACAAGGCACTGGTAAGGCCTCATTTGGAATATGCGGTGCAGTTTTGGAATCCATATACAAAAGGGACATCTTGGAAATTGAGGCAGTTCAGAGAGGGCAACTAAATTAATAAGGGGAAGGCGGGGCTTGAATATGCAGGCAGATTAGACAAGTTAGGGCTGTTTACATGGAGAAGTGACGTTTGCGTGGGGATATGATAACCTTATATAAATATATAATGGGCCATACAATGAACTTCTGGGCATTGTTCACTAATAGGTCATATCAGAGGACACGTGGACATCCTTTAAGGTTGGAAGAAAAGAAGTTTCATCTTCAGGTTAGGAAAGGTTTCTTTACAGTGAGAACGGTGAGTGAAACTTGGGAACTGTCTTTCAGCAGATGTGGTAATGGCAAGTTCATTGAATAACTCTAAAAAAGGCCTGGATAAGTTCTAAAACTAAAAATATTGAGAATTACTGGTATTAATGCATATACTGTAGGCCTGGTTGGTAGGGGATAACATATAATATTGAGAATAATGGTATTAATGCATATACTGTAGTTCTGGTTGGTACGGGGTACTATATAATATTGAGAATTACTGGTATTAATACATATACTGTAGTTCTTGTTGGTACGGGGATACTATTAATATTGAGAATTACTGATATTAATACATATACGTAGTTCTGGTTGGTACAGGGGATACTATATAATATGAGAATAACTGGTATTAATACATATACTGTAGTTCTTGTTGGTACGGGGATACTATATAATATTGAGAATTACTGGTATTAATGCATATAGAT
Organism: Hymenochirus boettgeri; assembly: GCA_019447015.1. NCBI lineage: Eukaryota > Metazoa > Chordata > Amphibia > Anura > Pipidae > Hymenochirus > Hymenochirus boettgeri. The sequence goes on along the minus strand of JAACNH010000010.1, from coordinate 3,066,830 downwards.
CTGGTTGATCCAGGGATACTTTCCGATTGCCGTTTGGTGTCAGGAAGGAATTTTTTCCTCCTTTTAGCTGGGTTTTTTTTGCCTTCCTCTGGATCAACTGTTAGGTAGGGTTAAAAAAAAAAAAAAAAGTGAATAGGTTGGACTTGATGGACGTATGTCTTTATTCAACCTTAATTACTATGTTACTATGTATCAGCTGGCCCTATGTATCAACTAGCGCTATGTATCATCTGGCCCTATGTATCAACTAGCGCTATGTATCAGCTGGCCCTATGTATCAACTAGTGCTATGTATCATCTGGCCCTATGTATCAACTAGCGCATTGTATCATCTGGCCCTATGTATCAATAGCGCTATGTATCATCTGGCCCTATGTATCAACTAGCGCTATGTATCATCTGGCCCTATGTATCAACTAGCGCTATGTATCATCTGGCCCTATGTATCAACTAGCGCTATGTATCAACTGGCCCTATGTATCAACTAGCGCTATGTATCATCTGGCCCTATGTATCAACTAGCGCTATGTATCATCTTGCCCTATGTATCAACTAGCGCTATGTATCATCTGGCCCTATGTATCAACTAGCTCTAAGTATCATCTGGCCCTATGTATCAACTAGCGCTATGTATCATCTGGTCCTATGTACCAACTAGCGTTATGTATCATCTGGCCCTATGTATCAACTAGCGCTATGTCATCTGGCCCTATGTATCAACTAGCGTTATGTATCATCTGGCCCTATGTATCAACTAGCGCTATGTATCAGCTGGCCCTATGTATCAACTAGCGCTATGTATCATCTGGCCCTATGTACCAACTAGCGCTATGTATCATCTGGCCCTATGTATCAATAGCGCTATGATCATCTGGCCCTATGTACCAACTAGCGCTATGTATCATCTGGCCCTATGTACCAACTAGCGCTATGTATCATCTGGCCCTATGTATCAACTAGCGCTATGTATCATCTGGCCCTATGTACCAACTAGCGTTATTATCATCTTGCCCTATGTATTAACTAGCGCTATGTATCATCTGGCCCTATCTATCAACTAGCGCTATGTATCATCTGGCTCTATGTATCAACTAGCGCTATGTATCATCTGGCCCTATGTATCAACAGTGCTAGATGTCATCTGGCCCTATGTATCAACTAACGCTAGTATCATATGGCCTATGATCAACTAGCGCTATGTATCAGCTGGCCCTATGTATCAACTAGGCTATGTATCATCTGGCCCTAGTATAAACTAGCGTAGATCATATGGCTCTGTATAAACTAGCGCTAGATCGCGGCCTATGTATCAACTAGCGCTATGTATCATCTGGCCCTATGTATCAACTAGCGCTATGTATCATGGCCCTAGTACACTAGCGCTAGTTATCTGGCCCTATGTATCAACTAGCGCTATGTATCATCTGGCCCTATGTATCAACTAGCGCTATGTATCATCTGGCCCTATGTATCAACTAGCGCTATGTATCATCTGGCCCTATGTATCAACTAGCGTATGTATCATCTGGCCCTATGTATCAAACTAGCTAGATCACTGGCCCTATGTACAACTAGCGTATGTATCATCTGGCCTAGTACCACTAGCGTATGTATCAGCTCGCCTATGTATCAACTAGCGCTATGTATCATCTGGCCCTATGTATCAACTAGCGCTATGTATCAATGGCCCTATGTATCAACTAGCGCTATGTATCATCTGGCCCTATGTATCAACTAGCGCTATGTATCATCTGGCCCTATGTATCAACTAGCGTATGTATCATCTGGCCCTATGTATCAACTAGCGCTATGTATCATCTGGCCCTATGTATCAACTAACGCTATGTATCATCTGGCCCTATGTATCAACTAGCGCTATGTATCAGCTGGCCCTATGTATCAACTAGCGCTATGTATCAGCTGGCCCTATGTATCAACTAGCGCTATGTATCAATTGGCCCATGTATCAACTAGCGCTATGTATCATCTGGCCTATGTATCAACTAGCGCTATGTATCATTGGCCCTATGTATCAACTAGCGCTATGTATCATCTGGCCTATGTATCAACTAGCGCTATGTATCATCTGGCCCTATATCAACTACGCTATGTATCATCTGGCCCTATGATCAACTACGCATATCATTGGCCCTATGTATCAACTAGGCTATGATCACTGCCCTATGTATCAACTAGCGCTATGTATCAGCTGGCCCTATGTATCAACTAGCGCTATGTATCAGCTGGCCCTATGTATCAACTAGCGCTAGTATCAGCTGGCCCTAGTATCAACTAGCGCTATGTATCACTGGCCCTATGTATCAACTAGGTATGATAGTGGCCCTATGTATCAACTAGCGCTATGTATCATCTGGCCCTATGTGATCAACTAGCGTTATGTATCATCTGGCCCTATGTATCAACTAGCGCTATGTATCATCTGGCCCTATGTATCAACTAGCGCTATGTATCATCTGGCCCTATGTATCAACTAGCGCTATGTATCATCTGGCCCTATGTATCAACTAGCGTATGTATCATCTGGCCTATGTTAACTAGCATGTATCTTGGCCCTAGTATCAACTAGCGTATGTATATCTGGCCCTATGTATCAAACTAGCGCTATGTACATCTGGCCCTATGTATCAACTAGCGCTATGTATAATCTGGCCCTATGTATCAAACTAGCCTATGTATCAACTGGCCCTATGTATCAACTAGCGCTATGTATCATCTGGCCCTATGTACCAACTAGCGCTATGTATCAGCTGGCCCTATGTATCAACTAGCGCTATGTACGATATCTGCCTTAAAGGGATGTGCGATGATGTATGACTAGTTTGCGTGAGGATTAGATTTGTTGCAGGATATAAGTTTTATGTTTTCGTGCCTGTCTAAAAGCTGAAAGCAAAATATTAAATAGAATAACATAAACTGTTAGGTAGGGTTAAAAAAAAAAAAAAAAGTGAATAGGTTGGACTTGATGGACGTATGTCTTTATTCAACCTTAATGTACTATGTTACTATGTTTACTATGTATCAGCTGGCCCTATGTATCAACTAGCCTATGTATCATCTGGCCCTATGTATCAACCTAGCGCTATGTATCATCTGGCCCTATGTATCAACTAGCGCTATGTATCATCTGGCCCTATGTATCAACTAGCGCTATGTATCATCTGGCCCTATGTGTCAACTAGCGCTATGTATCATCTGGCCCTATGTATCAACTAGCGCTATGTATCATCTGGCCCTATGTATCAACTAGCGCTATGTATCATCTGGCCCTATGTATCAACTAGCGCTATGTATCATCTGGCCCTATGTATCAAAATAGCGCTATGTATCATCTGGCCCTATGTATCCACTAGCGCTATGTATCATCTGGCCCTATGTATCAACTAGCGCTATGTATCAGCTGGCCCTATGTACCAACTAGCGCTATGTATCAGCTGGCCCTATGTATCAACTAGCGCTATGTATCAGCTGGCCCTATGTATCAACTAGCGCTATGTACGATATCTGCCTTAAAGGGATGTGCGATGATGTATGACTAGTTTGCGTGAGGATTAGATTTGTTGCAGGATATAAGTTTTATGTTTTCGTGCCTGTCTAAAAGCTGAAAGCAAAATATTAAATAGAACTAACATAAAGCAATGTATTATTTAGTGCAGAAAATCCTGTTAACCTCACAAAACACAATACGCTAAAGATTACAAACCCTTTGCTACATACAGAAGTCACATGACATGTGATAGTGATGTTAATACGTAGCCCTGTTTGTTTTGCACTAATAATAATAATCATGATATATATTAAAACCCTAAGTGTGTGTCCCTGTGTCCGTGTGTGTGTGTCACTGCAGTTCCTATGGACTCACCACTAGAGGGAGAGTCTCTGCAGTTCCTACTGACTCACCACTAGAGGGAGAGTATCTGCAGTTCCTATTGACTCACCACTAGAGGGAGAAACACAGGAAACACACAGAGGGAGAACAGCAATTAAACAGACTGCAGGTAAGGTTGCTTGGGACAGGGGCCCCTTGATTTGGGACAGAGGGGCCCCTAGTTTAGGACAGAAGGGGGGCCCTGGATTCGGGACAGATGGGGGCCCTTGGATTTGGGACAGAGGGGACCCCCTGCATTTGAGACAGAGGGGGGGCCCTGGATTTGGTACAGAGGGGGAGCCCTGGATTTGGGACAGAGGGGGGGGGGCTGGATTTGAGACAGAGGGGGGCCTCTGGATTTGGGACAGAGGGGGCTCCTGGACTTGGACAGAGGGGAGACTCTGGCCTTGGGACATGGAGGACTATGGCCTTGGGACACTAAGGGGACACTCTATGCTTCTAGTTCCCGTTATTGTAGCGGGCTTAATGTCTAGTATATAATAAAACCCTAAGTGTGCGTCCCTGTGTCCATGTGTGTGTGTGTGTCACTGCAGTTCCTAAGGACTCACCACTAGAGGGAGAGTCTCTGCAGTTCCTATGGACTCACCACTAGAGGGAGAGTCTCTGCAGTTCCTATTAACTCACCACTAGAGGGAGAGTCTCTGCAGTTCCTATTGACTCACCACTAGAGGGAGAAACACAGGAAACACATGGAGGGAGAACAGCAATTAAACAGACTGCAGGTAAGGTTGCTTGGGACAGGGGCCCCTGGATATGGGACAGATGGGGGGCCCTTGGATTTGGGAAAAAGGGGGGCCTCTGGATTTGGGACAGAGGGGGCCCCTGGCCTTGGACAGAGGGGGGACTCTGGCCTTGGGACACTAAGAGGGTACTCTGGCCTTGGGACACGGAGGAGGACTATGACCTTGGGACACTAAGGGGACACTCTGTGCTTCTAGCGCCCGTTATTGTAGCGGGCTTAATGTCTAGTATAATAATAATAAAATAGCCAATTCCATCTCTAAAACTGCTGATCATTTAGATTGGTACAAATGGAATAGAAATGGAATTGGTACAACGCTATAGTTTGAATTTTTTTTAAAGCTTGCCCTATGCTTGGAGTTCCACAATAACGTTTGAGTCTGTTATATATTACATGGATCTCCAAGCTGACGTAATATCCTTATACGTTTCAGTGAGTAATATGACAATGACACTGATTTAAAGGGACGTAGCTAAACACTGTTTATAAAATGATAATTTACTGGGTATTCCCTGCTCCTAATATTTATTATAGCCTATCCTTCACCACATTATACCGATCGACAATATCTATACTGACTAGAACCGCCTTATGGTGCGTGATTAGCTGTCAGAGCCTCTTGTAACCTGGCTGACAGCTCTACTGCGGATCTCCCAGTCCATCCCACTTCCTTCCTAGTGGAGGGACATGGTGCCTACCTTAGAGATGGGAGCAGAGGCACAAGCAGGAGAGCAGTTAACCAATGAATAAGCAGTTTGCGGTTCCCAGGGGCGTTCCTAGGGTTTTTGACACCTGAAACAATTTTTAAATGCCGCCTATTGGCAGACAGGTTTGGCACATGAAGCAGGGCGTGGCTTCATCAGGGAACATAGGCGTGGCTTGTGTAGGTGGGTATGGTGGGCTGACTAACACTGACTGGTGAACTAGAGGGCTGACTCAACACTGATTGGTGGGCTGGTGCTGAAATGCAGTATTGCCCTGAGTAAATGTTTCAGCTTGCTTCATGTTAGGGGCACCCCCTGACAGTTCCTGTTGCAGACCCCATAACAGGGCAATAGATTCCCTTTAACAATAATAAATTATTTGCACAAATTTTAAAGAAAAATAACCTAAATTCTTTCCTTGTCGTGATCGTTCGCTCCGTGCATTGCGGTTTGACTGCGCGCAGATGTTAAATACCAGATTGAGCGGGGAAGTGTTTACAATGTGTTCCTTGTCATAACTTTCTTCTTTCATGCGAATGGAATGTGGGATTTTATAAATAAAGGCCGTATTAGATAAAAATGTTGTATGTTGGAAACAACAGAATCGTACAATATCCTAAGGATTTTATTTCTATTTTTCAGGATCTCCCAGGATGCACCGGGAAACCTCACGGAATGTTCTGGATTTAAAAGGCCAAGTTCAAACAGAATACACTGAGACTGTTAGTCGGAAACCAGGGTCCAGTACCCAATGGCTCCCTTCCTATAGACCCTTGAGTAGTAACGTCATGATACTTTCACAAAGCATTTTGGAGAATAAATTAACATTTACTAAGGTGCCTCAACCACGGTCTATCTTCAGTCAGTGGAAGAACCTTCCTCTTACCCCTAAACTAATGTGCCTTATTACTGGGAGGTCTTCTAGGAGACCTTACTCTACAGGTGACCAAGATGAGAAACCTTTGGGATCTTCCATTGAAACGCACAAGGATGGTTTACAAGATCCTGTGGACCATCTGACCCACGTGGAATCTGACGGGAAGGTGGTCATGGTAGATGTTGGGCAGAAGTCAAACACGACTCGTACTGCGATTGCCACAGCCGTTGTGAAGCTGGGATCACGTGCCTTTAGCTTGGTGCAAGCCAATCAAATAAAGAAGGGGGATGTGCTCGCTGTAGCGCAAATTGCTGGCATCCAGGGGGCCAAGCTCACCAGCCAGTTGATCCCACTTTGCCACAACATTTCCTTAAATCAAGTTACCGTCTCCCTGGCATTGGACGATGCTGGATGTGCTGTCGTTATTAAGGCCATGTGCACCTCTCACGGGAAAACAGGAGTGGAAATGGAGGCTCTGACAGCGGCCAGTGTGTCGGCTTTAACCGTGTACGACATGTGCAAGGCTGTAACTCATGACATTGTCATTGAAGAGGTAAAGCTCGTAAGCAAAACGGGAGGACAGAGGAGAGATTTTCATAGATCCGAAAACAGCTCCACCTGAAAGGGAAAATCTCTCTGTGCTTCATGTCTAGGAAATCATTAACATTTTCCAACCAATCAAAAAACAAGGTTTTACCACCCTTGTAACCAATAGAAAGCTACCATTTGTCTTCTGCAAACATTAATCTGATTGGTTGGTACAGACTGGGCAAGACTACCAACATCATTCCATTATTCTATATATGTACCTGATCAGTATTTTTTAGTCTATGCAAACTACACGAAACACCCCCTTTTATTACACATTTATTATGCCAGAGTGTTCTATTTGGGGATGCTGGGAATTGAAGTCCAGCTGTAGCTAGAATGTTGCCTTTAGCGATGTCTGACCTACAGTAAGTATTAAAATTAGCTGTGAGTATGTATTTCCTTAATACGCCATTTATTAACCTGATCTGGGACAGTAGTGTAATATGTCATAGACAAATACTTAATCTGATTGGTCTGAATTAGTCTCTCATCCTCTCAGTAAGTGGAAGCTGCCATATGAATTCACCATTGTGCCAATCTACCCCTAGTCCTGCCAATCGCTCTACACCAGCACACCATGGCACACTTGGCTATTATGCACGCTTGTGGCACAAACATGATGTTGTAATTGCCCATATTTTATGCACGGTACAGTGTACACTGTAATTTCGTTATAATTAATGAGCACATCCAGAGGGTGCACAGAGTTTCCCCTACAAACCCATTCAGAAACCCTGCACTAATCCACCCCAGGGATGGGGACACTACACTTGCCACGTCCAATGGCCTGTTACAGAAGTCTCTGTAACTCGATCTCTTCCTGGTTTCTCCTGCTTTCTCCTACACTGAGCATGTGCCAACCGCAGATTAGAAGGAGGAAGTAGTATTGTGACTGCAGATTCAGAACCTCCCACCCCCTAACTTCCTGATCAGTGATTTCTTCATATCTTGGGCTGTACAGCTTGTAGAGAGGTGGTTGGTGGCTCATTTTGAAGGTTGGAATCTGGCCTTTCATTTGTTTTGGAGACCAAAGTTTCCCTTTAACACCAAGTATCTCATTGATCAGCTCCTGTGAAGTTGGGACCAATGGGGATTAGTGTGTTTTGAAGGATTCCCTTTGTTCTTCGTATCAGAGTGGATATTTTGTTCAAATAAAGAGGAACTTTGTTGCATGTACAAAGTTTATATCCCAAGATCCAACTCTCTGTCTGGGCCCCAAAAGTAATATGGATTTTATCATTCACAGCAGGTGAAATAGAAAATAGAAAATTTACCGATTTAAACTGGACATTGGGCCTTAAAGAGCACAGAAGACGAATATCCATTTCATCTACATTAAATAGCACCCCCTACTGTTTGATAAAGGCAGCACTTGTATTATCTAGACCAAGGGCCACATCCACATTAAAGAGCACAACTATATACCACATTTACTGTAGTATTACATTTAACTTGACTGATGTACAGTCGATTTCCCATTGCCAAGATAAAATATAAGATAATAAAAATATTCTATGATCTCCGCAAACCTGGCCCATCCCAGTAGCCAACCACAGCCAATTAGAAGTCAGCTTTGTTTCGCCAAGTGCTGTTAGAACTCTTAAAGCAATAGTCTGATTGGTTGAGACTGCGTTACCATGTGACGGGCATGAAAGGACAGTTTGTGGGACTTAGTAAGTTGAGTCTATAGACAGAGTAAGGAAGCCACAAGTAGCAGACCATGTGATTGTGAATGAGAAAATGTTTTTTTTCTATTTACTTTATATTTATCATAGAGATTCAATGTATTGGACTTTATTTCTTATTCTTCTTCAAAATGATGCACGTGTACAAACCACTCCAAGGATCAACACCCATGGACAGTGGCCAAAAGTATAACTAGAACATGCTCAGAAAACCTTGCACAGCGGGAGGGGAAACCAGACACTAAAGAAAAGACACTGAAGAAAAAGACATCAATCTGGGGTTCCAGATCGCTGATTTATCATCGGGTGGTTTCTACTCTATGGGCTGTAATTCTCCTTTAATATTTTAAAGAAAATCTGTCATTCTGTAACGTTCCTTAGTAGGATTTTGTACTATTAGAATAAAAACAATTACAAATGAATTTGCGGTCAGACAATTTTTTCCCCCCCAACCTGTAACTTTTATTAAGGCCCCATCTAGTAGACGTCTCATTGGATCTCCATTCATTCACAGTATCTACATACAATCCTTCGTCTAATGTAGAGCGCAGTCCCTGGTCTCTGGTCATGTGTTTATATACAAGTCTTGGAACTCCTCCTTAAATTGTCTTAACCCTGCCCCTCAGTCTAGGATGTATCCAATGGGAAAAGGCACTTCTTGCAGAATGTATCTTTTCATTGGTTAAGCCCAGAGCCAAAAGGGGGGCCGGCCAAAACTCTATGGTTGTCCTAAGGAATGTTGGGAGGCATGGCGGAGGAGGAGTTCGGTGTCTTAAATAAAAGTTCCATGCTCGTGTTCACCCACAGGGTAAAATACAGTGCATGCACCAGGTGGATTATGGGTATGTGCACAAAAATTAAAAGCAACAGGACCCAGAACGCCATCCCTAACTACAATTCCCAGGACCCTTTGTAAATCTTTGTTAAAAAAATAACTTTAACTTGTCCTGAAACTCCCCACAGGGGAAATTTCCTAAACTTCAATCAAATAAAATCCCCAAAGAGACCAAACTTCTTGTTTGTGGGATTCTCTATAGAACAGTTCAATTATGTTAATATGTAGCAAATGTTTGGACCAAACCAATTTCCTGCACATGTTTGTCACAGTTCCCCTGCGGTCCTCTTGTTTGGCACCATCTGAGGTTTTAATTAACTGCAGAGAAAATATTCCTGAGTTTTCTTGTCCATCAGCCAATGGATATTGGATCCTAACCCTCCCCATCTTTATTATTTATACATATTGTCACCTACTATTAGTTTATCGGGGTTTGCACGGTGGCAGCTCTCTTTATTTAATTGAAGGGGGGAATTACCTGTTATAGCCCATCACAAAGTAATTCAATGTTACAAATTGGAACCTCCTCATTGACCAATGTGTTAACAATGAGAATATTAAGTCCAAGCACCTTACCTAGACACCAGACCAGTTCGTTTTTTCTTTACCACCTAACATATACGCTAGACCAGTTTGCTGTGTCCCTACCACCTAACATAGATGCTAGACCAGTTTGCTATGTCCCTACCACCTAACGTAGGAGCTAGACCAGTTTGCTGTGTCCCTACCACCTAACATAGATGCTAGACCAGTTTGCTATGTCCCTACCACCTAACATATACGCTAGACCAGTTTGCTGTGTCCCTACCACCTAACATAGGAGCTAGACCAGTTTGCTGTGTCCCTACCACCTAACGTAGGAGCTAGACCAGTTTGCTGTGTCCCTACCACCTAATGTAGACCCTACACCACACCAGTTTGCTGTGCCCCTACCACCTAGCCTAGACAAGTTTGCTGTGTCCCTACCACCTAACCTAGACCAGTTTGCTGTGTCTCTACCACCTAACGTAGAAGTTAGACCAGTTTGCTGTGTACCTACCACCTCCCCCTCCACTATCTGTTTATTTCCTTTCCAGTTTGTGATTAATATTACCCCTTACTCTACAGACCACTTGGTAGGTGGATCCCAGATTTCTACCTGACACTGTAGGAAACTGATTTACATTCCAGACAATAATGCCGTGAATTATGATTTGGCACCGGTTAGAGGTTTTTTCGTCCTCGTCCTGCTCTGATTTGTCATTTAATGTGCAGCCATAAATCCTCTCGACGGCCGGTTAACCAATCAGCAATTTGTGGGATTTATAGTAGATACAGAGCAATCGCATTGCAGGATTTTCCCACTAAAGCATTAAAGTGCTGCAGTGTCATTGGTCGAAGTGTGCTGGACCAATCACATTCAGAATTCAAGGATGAACTTTCCATTGAACACATTTTTTTGCTTTTCCTTTTTCTTTCCAGTTCTGTGCCTGTTATTGCAAAACATTAAAACTTACCCAGAAACGAGACTCTGTAATTATATGTGGCCCTCGGCCCTTAGGAATTGATATTCTGGGTATGTTTGTGTCTGTTTTCCCTTTTCTCTGCAGTCTGGGACACTGGGCTGTCTCTATTGTTTGTTATTATAGGGACAATGTGGAAATGTCCCATCCTGAGTTCCCTATAAAGATCCAAACCACCATTGGCTCTCGGAGAATATTTGGCCACAGTGTCTCCCAGTGCCCTCGTTACTAAATAACCACCGTAGTTTACTTTCCCCATTTTACTTCCAGTAGAACCAACGCTGGGAATTCCCTACAACTTCCAGATCCTTAATGTTTTCTACAATAACAAAGTCTTTGTGTGTTTGCCACCAACTCCAATAATCCATCAGCCATGATGATCTTCTGAACAATGTGGTCAATGTCCATCCGTCAAGCAGCCTCTAATTTTCATCCCAGCAGGATCCAAAGCAACGTGTGATATGTCGTTTCCCATTGATATTGAAGGGGTTCGCTGCTGTGTAGAGTTTGATCTATCCTTGTTGGGTTTTGGACCCAATACAAGATACAAGATGGCAGCTGGCCCTAGTTTATTCCTGAGATCCTTAGTTCTTTATAGTCCGGATGGTTTATGACGAGAGTCTAACAGTTCACACTGAAATGTTTAAAATATCCAATAGTTATTACCGAATATACAGGGAGATTCAATAAAAGTTCTTATTGTTTAAAATGGTGCTAATTGTGCCCCGACCAATCAGAATTTATGTAACATTTGAAAGCTAACATCTGATTGGTTGGGGCAAAATTAGCACCATTTTAAACAACAAGAACTTTTATTAAATAACCCCAATAATGTTAAAGGGGAACTCAGTTTAACTGCAGTTTAGAACTTGGTCTTTCTATGGAATTCCTAACTACAGAATTACTGTAACTATCAAGAAAATCCCTTCACCTTGAGATTTACTTGTATATGCCCTTCTCTTTAGTCACAGGGAGATAGAAAGCAGCTGATTGGAGAATATCTCTTTTGGGTGAATCGCACTGAGCATGTCTGTGGTCACTGAGCAGAGGGGAGGGGGAGGCTGCAGGGATTTCTGTACTTTTACTATGTATCTTGGATTATTATATTATTTATAAATAATATAGAACCATGTACTGAGCTGCATCAGTCCTGGCAATGAAAACACAAAGGTACAAAATTCTTTGGGATGGTCACATGACATTGGTGGAGGTCAACATCTCACACCTGCATAATATCCTATTACAGTTATACACATTAGATACAGTATCAATGTGGATTATGTCCAGACCTAAACCTTATTGCAATGTCTCCATTGGCTATTGTAAATTGTATGTGTCTCCTCTGGCGCCATCTGGTGGACACAGTCGCTAGTAGACTCCCATTGCTGCTATAGAGAACTGGTTATTGGATCGCAAACAGAGAGTGGTGGTAAATGGAGCTACATCTATGTGGATAAAGTTCTAAGTGGGACCCTCAGGGTTCTGTACTGGGGCCACTTCTTGTTTAATCTGTTTATAAATGACTTAGAAGGGGACATTGAGAACAAGGTCTCAGTGTTTGCTGATGGCACTAAACTATGCAGAGCTTTGGAAACTTCCAATGATGTGCAAGTGCTGCAAGCAGACCTAGATAGATTATCAGCAGAATGGCAGATGAGATTCAATGTTGATAAATGTAAGGTGATGCATTTTGGATTTAATAATCCCTGTGCCCCCTACACCATAATAACTCAGTGTTAAGTGCATCTGTAATGGAAAAAGATTTGGGGGTTCTGGTAGATAACAGACTTACTTCAGCAAACAATGCAGGTAGCAATGGCTAGAGCTAGCAAGATATTGTCTTGTATAAAGAGGGGATAGATTCAGAAGAGAAAATATTATTCTTCCACTTTACAACTAAATTAATAAGGGGAATGGAAGGGCTTGAATATGCAGGCAGATTAGACAAGTTAGGGCTGTTTACATTGGAGAAGCAGTGTTTACGCAGGAGATATGAATCAATTTATACAATATATAAAGGAATAGTTCAATCGTAAAGTGAACTATTCCTTTAATGTTTTGGTAAGTCTGGGAGGTTATAGAGCTAAGCAGGAGCCAGGGACAAAGGTAAGTATATTTACCTTTCGCTGATCCACCTTTGTAGAGATGAAATCTGCGACCGCGCATCCTGGTTCTAATCCACTATAGTGTGCATCGCGATATTGTTGTGCAATTGTGGATAAATATACTTACTTTTGTCCCTGGACCCTGCTCAATTGATTGAAGAAGGGAGGTAAGGCATAGCTCCTTAACCTTCCGGGCTCTATCAATATATTAGTGGAATAGTTTTCTTTTCGAGTGAACTATTCCTTTAATGGGCCATACAATAAACTCTCTGGTGCATTGTTCACTAAAAGGCCATATCAGAGGACACGTGGACATCCTTTAAGGTTGGAAGAAAAAAAGTTTCATCTTCAGGTTAGGAAAGGTTTCTCTACAGTGAGAACGGTGGAACTGTCTTCCAGCAGATGTGGTAATGGCAAGTTCATTGAATAGCTTTAAAAAAGGCCTGGATAAGTTTCTAAAACTAAAAAATATTGAGAACTACTGGTATTAATGCATATACTGTAGTTCTGGTTGGTACAGGGATACTATATAATATTGAGAATTACTGGTATTAATACATATACTGTAGTTCTGGTTGGTACAGGGATACTATATAACATTGAGAATTCCGGTATTAATACATATACCGTAGTTCTGGTTGGTACAGGGATACTATATAATATTGAGAATTCTGGTATTAATACATACTACCGTAGTTCTGGTGGTACAGGGATATTATATAATATTGAGAATTACTGGTATTATACATACTCTGTAGTTCTGGTTGGTACAGGAATACTATATAATATTGAGAATTACGGTATTAATACGTATACTGTAGTTCTGGTTGGTACGGGGATCTATATAATATGGGATTACTGGTATTAATACATATACTGTAGTTCTGGTTGGTACAGGTGATACTATATAATATTGAGAATTACTGGTATTAATACATATACTTTGTTCTGGTTGGTACGAGGGATACTATATAATATTGAATTACTGGTATTACACTATACATAGTTCTGGTTGGTACGGGATACTATATAATATTGAGAATTAACTGGTATAATACATATACCGTATTTCTGGTTGGTACAGGATACTATATAATATGAGAATTACTGGTATTAATACATACCTGTAGTTCTGGTTGGTACAGATACTATATAATATGAGATTACTGTATTAATACATATACGTAGTTCTGGTTGGTACAGAATTACTATATAATATTGAGAATTATTGGTATCAATACATATAGTGTATATATATATATATATATATATATATATAATATATAATCTTATATACATAGTTCTGGTTGATCCAGAGATACTTTCCGATTGCCGTTTGGAGTCAGGAAGGAATTTTTTTTTTCTGCCTACCTCTGGCTCAACTGTTAGGGTTAAAAAGGAGGATGAAAAGGTTGGACTAGATGGACGTATGTCTTTATATAACCTCCAATACTATGTTACTATGTAACAGTTATACAGACATTATGGGTAGGGTATAAATGTTGGACTAGATGGACGTTTGTCTTTATACAACCTCCAATACTATGTTACTATGTAACTGTTATACAAACTTTATGGGTAGGGTATAAGGTTGGACTAGATGGACATATGTCTTTATACAATCTCCAATTCTATGTAACTGTTTATCAGACATTATGGGTAGGGTATAAGGGTGGACTAGATGGACGTATGTCTTTATACAACCTCCAATACTATGTTCTATATAACTGTTATACAGACATTAGGGGTAGGGTATAAAGGTTGGACTAGATGGAGTATGTCTTTATCAACCTCCAATACTATGTTACTATGTAACTGTTATACAGACTTTATGGGTAGGGTATAAAGTTGGACTAGATGGACGTATGTCTTTATATACAATCTCCAATTCTAATGTAACTGTTTAACAGACATTTTGGGTAGGGTATAGGTTGGACTAGATGGACATATGTCTTTATACAACCTCCATACTATGTTACTATGTAACTGTTATACAGACATTATGGGTAGGGTATAAGTTTTGGACTGATGGATGGATGTCTTTATACAACCTCCAATACTATGTTACTATGTAACCTGTTATACAGACATTTGGGTAGGGTATAAAGTTTGGACTAGATGGATGGATGTCTTTATTCAACCTCCAATACTATGTTACTATGTAACTGTTATACAGACATTATGGTAGGTATAACGGTTGGACTAGATGGACGTATGTCTTTATACAACCTCCAATACTATGTTACTATGTAACGTTATACAGACATTATGGTAGGGTTAAAGGTTGGACTAGATGGACGTATGTCTTTATACAACCTCCAAAACTATGTTACTATGTAACTGTTATACAGACATTTAGGTAGGGTATAAAGGTTGGACTAGATGGACGTATGTCTTTATACAACCTCAATCCTATTTTACTATATAACTGTTTACAGACATTATGGGTAGGGTATAAAGGTTGGACTAGATGGACGTATGTCTTTATCAACCTCCAATACTATGTTTACTAGTAACTGTTATACAGACATTATGGGTAGGGTATAAAGGTTGGACTAGATTGGACATAGTCTTTTACAAACCTCCATATACTATGTTACTATGTAACTGTTATACAGACTTATGGGTAGGGTATAAAGGTTGGACTAGATGGACGTATGTCTTTTTACATCCTCCAATACTATTTTACTATGTAACTGTTATACAGACATTATGGGTAGGATATAAAGGTTGGACTAGATGGACGTATGTCTTATACACCTCCAATACTATTTTACTATGTAACTGTTATACAGACATTATGGGTAGGTTAAAGGTTGGACTAGATGGACGTATGTCTTTATACAACCTCCATACTATTGTTACTATGTAACTGTTATACGACATTATGGGTAGGGTATAAAGGTGGACATAGATGGACGTATGTCTTTTACAACCTCCAATCACTATGTTACTATGTAACTGTTATACAGACATTATGGGTAGGATATAAAGGTTGGACTAGATGGACGTATGTCTTTATACAACCTCCAATACTATGTTACTATGTAACTGTTATACAGACATTATGGGTAGGGTATAAAGGTTTGGACTAGATAGACGTAGTCTTTATACACCTCCAATACTAGTTTACTATGTAACTGTTATACAGACTTATGGGTAGGGTATAAGGTTGGACTAGATGGACGTATGTCTTTATAAACAACCTCCAATACTATGTTACTATTAACTGTTATACGACATTACGGGTAGGGTATAAAGGTTGGACTTAGAGGGTAAGGAGGCATGTACGACCATTATGGAATTAAATCAATTGATATCTACAATGTATTTACAAATGCAAGGATCTGGCTGGAAAAACAGCGAACTTGAAATAATAGCGTAAAGGAAAGGTATGATGTATTGGTAAGCAGAATCATGGCTTATTGATTCACGACGACTGGACAGTAAATATTGAAGGGTACTCCTTATTTAGACATGACCGAGTTAATAAGAAAGGAGGAGGAGTTGTATGTATGTTAAACAGGAATTGAAGCCAAAATTTAAAAGATGAGAATAGATGGGGGAGCAAACGATTCAGCAGAAACATTATGGGTGGAACTGTGTCAGGAAGCAAGAAGATAGGTAAATTTAATTGTTGAGGTGTTTATTAAGCCGCCAAATGCCGGGGAAGAGGTGGAAATGAATCTCCATATTGCAGTTGGCGAAGCTGCTGTATGGGGCATGTTCTGGTTATGGGGATTTTAACTACCCTGAAATAGATTGGAGTAATGGAACTGCCAGCCACCTCAAAAGGTATAATATTCTTAAATTTCTATTGAGCATTTTATTTCACAGATGGGTAGAAGTTCCTACTAGAGAAAGGCGTTGTTGGATCTGGTGATATCTAAATAACCCAAGCTCATTTGGAGATGAAGGTAATGGGAAGCTTAGGGAATAGTGACCATGATATAGTGTTCATTTAATATAGGTTGCAGAAAACTAAAGTGCACTGGCTTAACAAAAACTTTTAACTTTAGGAAAGCTATTTTTGCTTTTAAAGGAATCACTACTGCTCATAGACTGGGGGGAACTGTTTCTAGGTAAAGATACTGAGCAGATGTGGACCACTTTAAGGGATATAAACTATAACATTTCCAATCGGTTCCTTTAGGAAACAAGTGTAAAAAATTAGGGTCCACTCCTGCATGGCTTAATGCTCAGGTAAAAAGGGAAATGGAAAACAAGAAAAGGGCTTTTAAAATTTTGAAAGCAGAAGGCCAGAACAGGCTTACAGGGAGTACAAAGTTGTAATAAGAGTGCAAAAAGCAATTAAACTAGCTAAAAATAGAATGAAATACGATTGCCGAACAAAGCAAGTCCAAACTGCCAAGATTGTTTTTTAAAGTATATAAATGGTAAAAAAATGAGGACTGGAATGTGGGACCATTAAATAATGGAGCTGAGGTGGTTGTAGAGGAATGCCGAAAGGCTATCTGCTAAACCGTTTTTTTACATCGGTTTTTACTGTGAGAAATCCCTTACAGTAGGGATTTGTAACAATGTGCAGGGAGGAAATGAAGAGTCTTCACATTGATAACAGAGGATATGGTACGGAATCAATTAGGCAAAGTTATATCAATAAGCGCCAGGACCAGATGGATTGCATCCTAGGATTTTAAAAGAGCTTAGTTCAGTTCTAGCCAGACCACTGTGTCTCATCTTTTCAGCATTCGCTTTTGTGTCTGGGGATGTGCGCTGGATTGGAAAAAAGCCAATGTAATACCAAAATATTCAAAAAAGTTAGTCCGTTCACACCTGGTAACTATAGACCTGTAAGCCTAACATCAGTGGTAGGAAGGTGATGGAAATTTTGTTAAGGGATCATATCCTTGACTTTGTCTCCAAGATCATCTTATTAGAGTAAGTCACATGGATTTATGAAATAGATCATGCCAGACAATCTAATTGAGTTTTTATGAAGAAGTGAGTAAGAAGTTAGATTCAGCCACAGCTGTGGATGTGGTATATTTGGATTTTGCAAAAGCCTTTTGATACTGTGCCACAAGCGACTAATGTATAAACTGAGGACTGTTTGGCCTTGAGAAAAACATTTGTTCATGGCTAGAGAACTGGTTATTGGACACCAAACAGAGAGTGGTGGTTAATGGAGCTACATCTATTGGGCTAAAGTCTAAGCGGAGTTCCCTAGGGTTCTGTACTGGGGGCCGCTTCTGTTTAATATCTGTTTATAATGACTTAGAAGGGGGCATTAGAGCAAGGTCTCTGTGTTTGCTGAATGACACTAAATTATGCAGAGCGTTTGGAAACTTCCAATGATGTGCAAGTGCTGCAAGCAGACCTAGTAGATTATCAAATGGGCAGAATGGCAGATGAGATTCAATGTTGATAACTGTAAGGTGATGCATTTGGGATTTAATAATCCCTGTGCCACCTACACACATAAATAACTCTGTGTTTAAGTGCATCTGAAATGGAAAAAGATTTGGGGGGTTCTGGTAATAGACAGACTTAGCTGTAGCAACACCTGCCAGGTAGCAACAGCTAGAGCTAGCAAGATATTGTCTTAGTATAAAGAGGGAATGGAATCAGAGAGAAAATTTATTCTCCCTCTTTACAAGGCTCTGGTAAGGCCACATTTGGAATATGCGGGCAGTTTTGGAATCCCATAAACAAAGGGACATCTTGAATTGAGGCAGTTCAGAGAAGGGCAACTAAATTAATAAGGGGAATGGAGGGGCTTGAATATGCAGGCAGATTAGACAAGTTGGGCTGTTTACATTGGAGAAGTCGGTGGTTTGCGTGGGGACTGATAACCTTATACAAATATTTAATGGGCCCATAAACATGAACTCTCTGGTGCATTGTTCACTAAAGGTCTATCAGAGGACTCGTGGACATCCTTTAAGGTTGGAAGAAAAGAGTTCATCTCTTCGTATAGGAAGGTTTTTCTTACAGTTGAAAACTGGAAACTGTGGAACTGTCTTCCAGCAGAGGTGGTAATGGCAAGTTCATTGATAGCTTTAAGAAAGGCCTGGATAAGTTTCTAAAACTAAAAAATTTGAGATTACTGGTATTAATGCATATAGATCTGGTTGATCCAGGGTATCTTTTCCGATTGCCGTTTGGAGTCAGGAAGGATTTTTTCCCCCCCTTTTTTAGCTGGGGTTTTTTGGCTCCTTCCTCTGGATCAACTGTTGGTAGGGTTAAAAAAAAAAAAAAAAAAGGAATAGGTTGGACTTGATGGAGAATGTCTTCTATTCACCTTAATTACTATTTTACTATGTAGATGACGTATGTCTTTATATAACCTCCAATCTATGTTACTATGTAACTGTAATACAGACATTACGGTAGGGTATAAAGGGTGACTAATGGACGTATGTCTTATACAACCTCCGATACTATGTTACTATGTAACGTTTATACAGACATTATGGGTATATAGGGTTGGAACTGAGGAGCGTAGTCTTTATCAACCTCCAATACTATGTTACTATGTTACGTTATACAGACTTATGGGTAGGGTATAAAGGTTGACTAGATGGACGTATGTCCTTTATACAACCTCCAATACTATGGTTACATGTCACTGTTTAACAGACATTATGGGTGGGTATAAAGGTTGGACTAGATGGACGTATGTCTTTATAACAACCTCCATACTATGTTACTATGTAACTGTTATACGAGGCATTATGGGTAGGGTATAAAGATTGGACTAGATGGACGTATGTCTTTATAAAACTTCCAATACTATGTTGCTATGTAAACTGTTATACAGCCTTATGGTTAGGGTATAAGGTTGGACTAGATGGGACATATGTCTTTATACAATCTCCAATTCTATGTAACTGTTATACAGACTTATGGGTAGGGTATAGAGTTGGACTAGATTGGACGTATGTCTTATACAACCTCCAATACTATGTTACTTATGTAACTGTTATACAGACATTATGGGTAGGGTATAAAGTTTGGACTAGATGGATGGATGTCTTTAAACCTCCAATACTATGTTACTATGTACTGTTAGACAGACATTATGGGTAGGGTATAACGTTTGGACTAGAATGGATGGTTGCTTTTATCAACCTCCATACTATGTTACTATGTAACTGTTTACAGACCATTATGGGATGGTATAACGTTGGACTAGATGGACGTATGTCTTATACAACCTCCATACTATGTTACTATGTAACTGTTATACAGACATTATGGGTAGGGTATAAAGGTTGACTAGATGGACGTATGTCTTTATAAACACTCTATACTTATGTTACTATGTAACTGTTATACCGACATTATAGGTAGGTATAAAGGTTGGACTAGATGGACGTTTGTCTTTATACAACCTCCAATACTATGTTACTATGTAACTGTTTATACAACTTTATGGGTAGGGTAATAAGGTTTGGACTAATGGACATATGTCTTTATACAACTCCAATTCGTATGTAACTGTTATACAGACATTATGGGTAGGGTATAAAGGTTGGACTAGATGGACGTATGTCTTTTATACAACCTCCAATACTATGTTACATGTAACTGTTATAAGACTTATGGGTAGGGTTTATAAAGTTTGGACTAGATGGATGGATGTCTTTATACACCCCCAATACTTGTTACTATGTAACTGTTAGAGACAGACATTTGGGTGGGTATAAAGTTTGGACTAGATGGATGGATGTCTTTAATTCAAACTCCAATACTGTTTACTATGTAACTGTTTATACAGACATTATGGGTAGGGTAACGGTTGAACTAGATGACGTATGTCTTTATACAACCTCCAATACTATGTTGCTATTAACTGTTATACAGACATTATGGGTAGGGTATAAAGGTTGACTAGATGGACTTGTCTTAATACAACCTCCAATACTATGTTACTTTAACTGTTATACAGACTTATAGGTAGGGTATAAGGTTGAGTAGATTGACGTTGTCTTTATACAACCTCCAATACTAATGTTACTATATAACTGTTATACAGACATTATGGGTAGGGTATAAAGGTTGTATAGATGGACGTATGTCTTTAATACAACCTCCAATACATGTTACTAATGTAACTGTTTATACAGACATTAGGGTAGGGTATAAGGTTGGACTAGATGGACATATGTCTTTATACAACCTCCAAATCTATGTTACTATTAACTGTTAAACAGACATTATGGGTAGGGTATAAAGGTTAGACTAATGGACGTGTTCTTTATACAACCTACCAATACTATGTTTACTATGTACTGTTTATACGACATTATGGGGTAGGGTATAAAGTTGGACTAGATAGACGTATGTCTTTATACAACCTCCAATACTATTTACTATGTAACTGTTATACAGACATTAATGGGTAGGGTATAAAGGTTAGACTAGATGGACGTATGTCTTTATACACCTCCAATACTATGTACTGTACTGTTATCAGAAATTATGGGTAGAGTATAGGTTGGACTAGATACGTTGTCTTTATACAACCTCCAATACTATGTTTAACTATGTACTGTTATACAGACATTATGGGTAGGGTAAAAGGTTGGACTAGATAGACATAGTCTTATACTACCCTCCAATACTATGTTACTATGTAACTGTTATACAGACAATTATGGTAGGGTATAAGGTTGGATAGATGGGTATGTCTTTATAAACCCATACTATGTACTATGTAACTGTTATACAGCATTGATGGGTAGGGTATAAGGTTGGACTAGTGGACTATGTCTTATAAAACCTCCAATACTATGTTACTATGTAACTGTTATACAGGCATTATGGGTAGGGTATAAGGTTGGACTAGATGGACGTATTCTTTATACAACCTCCGATACTATGTTACTATGTAACTGTATACGACATTATGGGTAGGGTTAAAGGTTGGGACTAGAATGGACGTAGTCTTTATAACAACCTCCAATACTATGTTACTATGTACTGTTATACAGACATTTGGGTAGGGTATAAAGGTTGGACTAGATGACTATGTCTTTATACAACCTCCAACCTATGTTACTAAAACTTTTATACAGCATATGGGTAGGGTATAAGGTTGACTAGATGGACGTAGTCTTTATAACAACCTCCAATACTATGTTACTATACAAACTGTTATACAGACTTTATGGGTGGGTATAAAGAGGACTAGATGGACGTATGTCCTTTATACAATCTCCAATTCTATGTAACTGTTAACAGACATTAATGGTAGGTATAAAGGTTGGACTAGATGGACGGTATGTCTTTATACAACCTCCAATACTAGTTACTAGGTAACTGTTATACAGACTTATGGGTAGGGTATAAAGTTTGGACTAGATGGATGATTGTCTTATATACACCTCCAATACTATTTACTATGTAACTGTTTAAACAGACCATTGTGGGTAGGGTATAAAGTTTGGACTAGATGGATGAGTCCTTTATTCAACACTCCAATACTATGTTCTATGTAACTGGTTATCCAGACTTATGGGTAGGGTATAACGGTTGGACTATGGACGTAGGTCTTTCAACACTCCAATACTATGTTACTATGTAACTGTATCACAGACATTATGGTGGATAATAAGGTTGGACTAGATGGACGTATGTCTTTATACAACCTCCAAAACTATGTTACTATGTAAACTGTTATACAGACATTATAGGTAGGGTATAAAGTTTGGACTAGATGGACATATGTCTTATACAACCTCCACTCTATGTTACCATATATGTTATACAGACATTATGGTAGTATATAAGGTTGGACAAGATGGACGTATGTCTTTATACACCTCCAATACTATGTTATGTACTGTTTTACAGACTTTGGGTAGGGTATAAAGGTGTACTAGATGACATATGTCTTTATTACAACCTCCATACTATTTTACTATGTAACTGTTATACATACATTATGGTTAGGGTATAAAGGTTGGACTAGATGGACGTTATGTCTTTTTACCTCCCAAATACTATGTTACTAATGTAACTGTTATACAGACATTATGGGTAGGGTATAAAGGTTGGACTAGATGGACATATTATTTATACAACCTACAATACTATGTTACTATGTAACTGTTAGACTGGCATTATGGTTAGGGTATAAAGGTTGGACTAGATGGATGTATGTCTTTATACAACCCCCAATACTATGTTACTATGTAACTGTTAGACTGGCATTATGGGTAGGGTATAAAAGTTGGACTAGATGGATGTATGTCTTTATACAACCTCCAATACCATGTTACTATGTAACTGTTATACAGACATTATGGGTAGGGTATAAAGGTTGGACTAGATGGACATATGTCTTTATACAACCTCCAATACTATGTCCCAATACTATGTTACTATGTAACTGTTAGACTGGCATTATGGGTAGGGTATAAAGGTTGGACTAGATGGACATATGTCTTTATACAACCTCCAATACTATGTTATTATGTAACTGTTAGACAGACATTATGGGTAGGACATAAAGGTTGGACTAGATGGATGTGTGTCTTTATACAACCTCCAATACTATGTTACTATGTAACTGTTATACAGACATTATGGGTAGGGTATAAAGGTTGGACTAGATGGACGTATGTCTTTATACAACCTCCAATACTATGTTACTATGTAACTGTTATACAGACATTATGGGTAGGGTATAAAGGTTGAAGTAGACGGACGTATGTCTTTATACAACCTCCGATACTATGTTACTGTGTAACAGTTATACAGACATTATGGGTAGGGTATAAAGGTTGGACTAGATGGAC
>JAACNH010000010.1:2797411-3040532 GCA_019447015.1 Hymenochirus boettgeri | reverse complement strand
TTGATTTTGCATCATTAGATTAAACTTCCCCTTTGGCTACATCTTAATTGGTTCCTTAAGCAAATCCTACTGCAGAGGTGCCAGGTGCTTTTTTGACATGAGCTGCGGATTCCCTGTTCCTGTGGAGAGAGACAGACAGCCCGAGAAAGGAAAAGTAAAGGTTAAAACTTATTTTCCATAAAGGGGAAGTCTTACATCCCAACCGATTTTTTAATTTAATAAGCCAGTAAAATCGATCACTACAGCAGTCCCTGCAGTTACCTCCTGCCCCCTTCCCCTGCATGCTCAGTGTCAGTGTTCCATTCATGATCTAAAGTGAGACACTTTGTATCCTTCTGCTGTAAGTAGGTAACATTTTGCTGACATCATACTGTTATATCTTTGTATATTCCGGAACAAGGTCAGTAGGGATGTAATTGTCTATAATATGGTAAGTTGAATGAGTCACGTGACATGGATGACATAGTGGAACCCCAATTATAAGGATATTATGTACAGTATACAGATAAGAGGTTCGGGTTTGGATAAAACAAGGTAGAAAATTATTATAATGGAACAGTGGGCCATATTTAAATAGGTGGGGTATCGCTATTTCACTATCAGAATTGTATCGTAATCACGATCGTATAATTTCCATCGGAATTTTATGATCACGGTCAAACATTTTAGTTAATAAGTTAATAAAAATTGTATAAAGGAAAACCCTCCCAATCTGAGAGATGTAAGACTAACGTGGAATTCTGTTTTCTATTACCACTTTTTCTGCTTCCTGGTTCTCCCAGTTAGCAGCTGTCAGTCGGGGATCTAACATATGACATCATCAAAGCTGACATCAGCTTTCGAACTATTGGGCTATTGATGTTGCTATATATAATTTAATTCCCTTTAAAAAATAACAGGGTAATTGAATTCCAACCATAAATTCAGGATCTCACATGTTATTTTTAGATAGGCCCACATTCATTTTATTACTGACGTGTTTATAGACCGTGGAAAGACCCTAAACAATCTGTCCCCCCCTCCCATCAATCTATTTAAAAGTTGGCTAATGATCAGACAGTCAGGGACTAATGGTTTGGAAAGTACCATGTGGAAAGAGGGGGGTCTGGAAATGTAAAATTAAACACTGTGTTCTGTGCACATTATTAATACTGCCGACCCAATGACGCTTACAAGGGTTAAAGGGCAACTATAATCCTACAATAAATTAGGTTACAATGATGTGCCATAGGGATAGAGTTGCCAGATCAATGGAGAAATCAGAAGACGAACATTAGAAACACATGCAAGGGGCAGTTTGTAATCAGTTCCGCCCTGATAATTACTAGTAATTAATACTGTAACGTGTGATCTGGGAACCCGTCTCCATTAACCATTTCCACACTGGACCACTTGGCATTTTTGTTACCAGGGACATAGCGCCGAGCCTTAATAAAAAGCTGTGGGGATTATGGAAAAAACAAAGAACCCCGTTTTACCAGTATTTGTGATGTTACTGGTATCCCCTAGTGACCCACCTTTAATTGTAAAAAGTTTTTCAGTTTAAATTCCCTAAACCAGAATCGTTGTGTGTGTGTGGGTGTGGACACCTTAGTAGCACTGGAAACTTTGTGTCTGTTTGTTCAAACATTCGAAGTAAAATGTATAAAAGGCCTTGTCAATCGCTATTTTTGTGGATACCGCCCCCCTTTATATGTTTTTTCCTTTTTATGATCGCTGATGGGAATTAGTATTACTGCCTGGTATTCCACCGCTGTGTGACTCCTGTCCCTTTTCAAAACAAAACCCTCAATGCAGGCAATAATGGACCCCTCACTGGGCATTACGTCACGGTCCCAACTGATGACCTCAACTTGGGCAAGTGGGGCGTCACGGTCCCCGGCCAAATATGACCCCTCACTGGCAGTTAAACTCATGGTCCCAATGTGAGTGGACCTCCACTGGGCAGTCAACTCATTGTTCCCCCCCCCAAGTGATGGACCTCACGGGCATGAACTCAATTGTCCCCCCCCATGTGGGCCCCCCAAACTGAGCAGCTTAAAGTTCCCATGGTCCAATTGGAATGGACCCTTCTGAGCAAGTAAAATGTTCCCGTCCTAATGGATGGACCCCCCTCCCCACTTAAGGCATACGTCAACAGTCCCAAATGAGGGACCCCCTCCCACTGAGCCAAGTAATGTCACAGTACCCAATGATGGACCCTCACGGCAAGTACGGTCCACGTCCCCCCAATAATGGACCCCTCAACTGAGCAGTACGTCACCAGTGCCCAAAATTGATGGTGACCCTCACCTGAGCAATACGTCAAACAGTCCCCAATGATGACCCTCACTGGCAGGAAACGTCACAGTTCCCCCCCAATGATGTACCCTCATGGGCGTTACGTCACGTCCCAAGATGGGACCCTCACGTGAGCCATTACGTTTTACTGTTCCCCCCAATGCTTGGACCTCCAAACTGGCAGTAATTCAAAACAAGTCCCAATGAATGGACCCTCCCTGATCAGTACCGTCACAGTCCCCAATGAAATTGACCACTCACTGAGCAATTACGTCACAGTCCCCATTGGACCCTAACTGAAGCATTAAAACTCATGTTCCCCCCCCCAATTATTTACCCCTCACTGAGCCGTTTACGTCCAACAGTCCCAATGAATGGACCCTCACTGAGGCAAAGTACGTCCACAGTCCCCATGATGGACCCTCCACTGTGGCAGTACGTCATCAGTCCCAATGATGGCCCCTCACTGAATCAGTTTACCGTTTAACGGTCCAATGATGGACCCCTCACTGGCAGTAATTTCACAGTCCCAATGATGGACCCCTCCACTGCAGTAACTCAAATGGTCCCAATTTGGACCCCTCCTGGCATACCTCAATGGTCCCCCCCCCCAATGATGTGCCTACTGGGCATAAAACTCCATGGTCCCAATTGATGGGCCCTCACTGAGCAGTAACGTCATGGTCCCCCCCCCCAATGTATGGGACCCTTACTGAGCCATATTGTCCCACGGTCCCCTAATTGATGGACCCCTCGTGAACTGAAGCAGTACGTCAAACAAAGTCCCAATGGATGGGACCTCACTGAGCAAATTCCGGGTCCCACATTTCCCATGATGGCCCCCCTGGGCAGTACCGTCAAGCCCAAATGATGGACCCTCACTGAGCCATACGTTCCACAGTCCCCATGATGGACCCCTCCCACTGAAGCAGTACCGTCACAGTCCAATGATGTTGGGACCCTCACTGGGCAGTACGTCCACAGTCCCAATAATTGACCTCACTGGGGCCGTACACGTCACAGTCCCCCAATTGAGATTGGGGACCCTTCCCTGGAGCAGTACGTTTACGGTCCAATGATGGACCTCCACTGGGCAGGTTTAATTGTTCCACAGTCCCCCACCCCATGGATTGGACCCTCCTGATGGCAGTAAAAACGTCACAAGTCCCCCCCATGAATGGGACCCTCAAACTGAGCCGTAACGCCCAGTCCCCCCAATGATTGGACCCCTCACTGAGCAAGTACTCCATGGTCCCAAATGGATGGACCCCTCACTGAGCACGTAACGTCCAAAGTACCCCCCCAATGAAATGGACCCCCTCACTTGAGCATACGTCCCCACGAGTCCCCCCCCCCCCATGATGAACCCTCACTGTGGGCCCAGTAAACGTCCCACGTCCCCAATGATTTGGACCCTCACTGAGCAGTACGTTACGGTCCCAATGATGGGACCCTCACTTGGCCGTAGTTTCAACAGTCCGCCAATGATGGAACCCTCACTAAGCAGTTAACGTCAACAGTTCCCCCCCCCCCCCATGATGACCCCAACTGAGCAGTTACTCACAGTCCAATTGATGGACCCCCTCACTGGAGCAAAGTAACCCCCATGGTCCCAATGAGGAACCCTACACTGAGCAGTAATCATGGTCCCCATGATGGAACCCTCACTGAGCATAAAACTCCATGGGTCCCCAGAATGGGACCCCCTCACTGTGCAGTTAACGTCACGTCCAATGATGGCAACCCTCCCTGAGCAAGTACGTACGGGTCCCCCCAATGATGTACCCCCTCACTGAGCATAAAACCGTCACGTCCCCCCCCAATGATGGACCCTCCGAAGCAGTAAAAGGTCCACAGTCCCCCCGCACTGATGGACCCTTACTGAAGCAGTATGGTTCCCCCCCACGGTCCCTAATTGATTGACCCCTCACTGGGGCCAAAGTACATCACGGTCCAATGAATTGGACCCCCCACCTGGTGGCCAAGTAAACGTCCCACAGTCCCACCCACGCGTGTACCCCTCACCGGCATAACGTTACGGGTCACCCAATGATGGGACATCACTGAGCAGTAAGTCCCAGTCCCAAATGATGACCCCTCATGAGCAACATACGTCACAAGTCCCCGATGGATTGACCCTCAACTGAGCCGTAACTCAATGGTTCCCCAATGTGACCCCTCACTGCGGCCAAAGTACGTCACAGTCCCCAAGATGACCCCTATACCCTACCCATAATGTCTGTATAACAGTTACATAGTAACATAGTATTGGTACATTAACAATAACACGCGGTATAGTGAATATGAACCAGTGTCTCATGGGGAATGAGGAATATTTTGTTCACCTGTATGAATTCTAATTCTCTGTATGAATTCTAATTCTCTTGTTGAATTTTTTCTATTTTATTCTTTATATTTTTATGGGTCTTTTAAATCATTTTTCCAGTGAGCAAAACTCTATCAGCCTCTTCATATCATCATAAAAGGGCAAGTTCACTCCTAAAATAAAAATTACATAAAGGAAAACCCTCCCAATCTGAGAGGTGTAAGACTAACGTGGAATTCTGTTTTCTATTACCACTTTTTCTGCTTCCTGGTTCTCCCAGTTAGCAGCTGTCAGTCGTGGATCTAACATATGACATCATCAAAGCTGACATCAGCTTTAGAACTATTGGGCTATTGATGTTGCTATATATAATTTAATTCCCTTTAAAAAATAACAGGGTAATTGAATTCCAACCATAAATTCAGGATCTCACATGTTATTGTTAGATAGGCCCACATTCATTTTATTACTGACGTGTTTATAGACCGTGGAAAGACCCTAAACAATCTGTCCCCCCCCCTCCCATCAATCTATTTATAAAGTTGGATAATAATCAGACAGTCAGGGACTAATGGTTTGGAAAGTACCATGTGGAAAGGGGGGGGTCTGGAAATGTAAAATTAAACACTGTGTTCTGTGCAGATTATTAATACTGCCGACCCAATGACGCTTACAAGGGTTAAAGGGCAACTATAATCCTACAATAAATTAGGTTACAATGATGTGCCATAGGGATAGAGTTGCCAGATCAATGGAGAAATCAGAGGACGAACATTAGAAATACATGCAAGGGGCAGTTTGTAATCAGTTCCGCCCTGATAATTACTAGTAATTAATACTGTAAAGTGTGATCTGGGAACCCGTCTCCATTAACCATTTCCACACTGGACCATGTTACCAGGGACATAGCAGCTGAGCTTAAATAAAGACTGTGGATTGGAACACAAGACGCGTTTAACCATTATTTGGTGATGTGACTGGTTATCCTATGACCCCAGTATTGTATTCAGTTAAAAATCCAATAAACCAGATCTTATTGGTTGTGTGGTTGACCATTTAGCACGGGGGTGGGAAACTTTGTCCTTTTTTCAAACATCGAGTATTATAGAAGGCAGGGTGGGGGGTGTATCGCTATTGGTTGGGGGGTGGTGGGGGGGTTTGTTGATACCGGGGGGGGGGGGGGGGGTGGAGGGGGGTGGTCGGTGTGAGTTAATTATGCGTGTTCTGGGGGGGGGGGGGGGGGTGTGTGGGGGGGGGTGGGGTGTGCTCGTGCTCGGGTGTGGGAGGGTGGATTGTAAGTTCGTCTGGTTACGGGGTGGAGTGGTCGGTGCCTGGTATTCCCGGCTGTGTGATCATCCTCTTCAAAGAACCGTCATGCAGGCATGAGGACCCTCACTGGGCAGTACCATCACCGGTCCTCAATGATGGACCTCACGAGGGTGCAGTAGCGTCACGGTCCATGATGGTAGGGGCAGTCGGCAGTCCCACGGTCCAGATTGCGCACTAGGGCAGTATCTCATTGGGTCCCAATAGGACCTCACTTGGCAGTGAACTCATGGTCCCCCATTGACCAGGTGGAGTGCTCATGGCCATTAGGCCCGGGTGGCACTGCATGACGGCAGTACGTCATGGTCCCAATTGAATGGACCCTTTTGCTGAGGCAAGGGGGGGGTTGGGGATGTCAGCGGTGGCCTAATGATTGGGAGCGACTCGGGTCACTGAGCCATTACGTCCACAGTACTGGGCCCATGATGTACCCTGCCACTGAGCCAGGGATGTCACAGTCCGCAATGAATGGACCCTGCCAATTGGGCAGGTGGTGGGGGACTCCAGTCCCAATGATGGACCTCACTGACAGTACGTCACAGTCCCAATGATGGCCCCTCACTGAGCAGTACTTCACAGTCCAATGATGGACCCTCACTGGGCATACGTCACATTCCCAATGTGGACCTCATGGGCAGTACGTCACAGTCCCAATAGGGACCCTCACTGAGAGCTTACGTTCACAGTCCCAATGATGGACCCTCACTGAGCAGTACGTCACAGTCCAATGATGGACCTCACTGGCAGTACGTCACAGTCCCAATGATGGACCCTCACTGAGCAGTACGTGCACGTCCAATGATGGACCTCCTGGCGATGTCACAGTCCCAATGTGGCCCTCACTGGCAGTACGTCACAGTCCCAACTGATGGACCCTCACTGAGCAGTACGTCACGTCCCAATGATGGACCCTCACTGAGCAGTACACTCATGTCCCAAGGAGGACCCTCACTGAGCAGTACGTCACAGTCCCAATGATGGACCCTCACTGAGCAGTACGTCACAGTCCCAATGATGGACCCTCACTGTGCAGTACGTCACAGTCCCAATGATGGACCCTCACTGAGCAGTATGTTACGGTCCCAATGATGGACCTCACTGGGCAGTATGTCACAGTCCCAATGATGGACCCTCACTGAGCAGTACGTCACAGTCCCAATGATGGACCCTCACTGAGCAGTACGTCACAGTCCCAATGATGGACCCTCACTGAGCAGTAACTCATGGTCCCAATGATGGACCCTCACTGAGCAGTAACTCATGGTCCCAATGATGGGCCTCACTGGCAGTACTCGTCCCATGATGGACCCTCACTGACATAACTCATGGTCCCAATGATGGACCCTCACTGTGCAGTACGTCACAGTCCCAATGATGGACCCTCACTGAGCAGTACGTTTACGTTCCCAATGATGGACCCCTCACTGAGCAGTACGTCACGTCCCAATGATGGACCCTCACTGAGCAGTAGGTCACAGTCGCAATGATGGACCCTCACTGAGCATTATGTCACGGTCCTATGATGGACCCTCACTGGGCAGTAACATCACGGTCCAATGATGGACCCTCACTGGGCAGTACGTCACAGTCCCAATGATGGACCCTCACCGAGTCAGTACGTTACGGTCCCAATGATGGACACCTGAGCAGTACGTCACAGTCCAATGATGGACCCCACTGAGCAGGTACGTCACAGTCCAATGATGGACCCTCACTGAGCATAACTCATGGTCCCAATGATGGACCCTCACTGAGCAGTACGTCACAGTCCCATGATGGACCCTCACTGAGCAAGTCACGCCTAGGAGGCCCTCACTGGCAGTATGTCACGGTCCTAATGATGGACCCTCACTGGCAGTACTTACGGTCCCATGAATGGACCCTCACTGAGCATTACGTCACAGTCCCAATGATGGACCCTCACTGAGCAGTATGTCACAGTCCCAATGATGGACCCTCACTGAGCAGTACGTCACTCACCCAATGATGGACCCTCACTGGCATAACTCATGTCCCAATGATGGACCCTCACTGAGCAGTACGTCACAGTCCCAATGATGGACCCTCACTGAGCAGTATGTCCGGTCCCTAATGATGACCCTCACTGGCAGTACGTCACAGTCCCAATGATGGACCCTCACTGAGCAGTATGTCACGGTCCTAATGATGGACCCTCACTGGCAGTATGTCACGGTCCAATGATGGACCTCCTGCATACTCACAGTCCCAATTACCCCAAGACCCGACCCCCCCAAAAACATTGACCCTCACTCGTACGTCCTGTCCCATATACCCTCCGACATTACTTCGGTCCCAATATGGACCCTCACTGTAGTCATTTCGTCACATCCCATGTGGATGTACCCTCACTGAGCAGTATGTCACAGTCCCCATGATGGACCCCTACTGAGCAGTACGTCACAGTCCCAATATGGACCCTCACTGAGCAGTACATCACAGTCCCCAATGATGGACCCTCACTGAGCAGTACGTCACTTCCCAATATGGACCCTCACTGAGCAGTAACTCATGTCCCAATGATGGACCCTCACTGAGCAGTAACTCATGGTCCCAATGATGGACCCTCACTGAGCAGTACGTCACGTCCCAATGATGGACCCTCACTGGCAGTACGTCACAGTCCCAATGATGGACCCTCACTGATCCGTAACTCATCGGCCCAATGATGGACCCTCACTGAGACAGGAACTCATGGTCCCAATGATGGACCCTCACTGAGCAGTACGTCACGTCCCATGATGGACCCTCACTGAGCAGTACTCACTGGTCCCAATGATGGACCCTCACTGAGTCAGTACGTCACAGTCCCAATGATGGACCCTCACTGGCAGTACGTCCAGAGCGTCCCATGTGGACCCTCCACTGAGCAGTACGTCACAGTCCCAATGATGGGACCCACATGACAGTACGTTACGTCCCATGATGACCCTCACGAGCACGGTCCTAATATGGACCCTCACTGGGCAGAGTAACGTCACGGTCCAATGATGGACCACTCGACTGGGCAGTACGTCACAGTCCCAATGATGGACCCTCACGAGCAGTAGTACGGTCCAAATGATGGACCCTCACTGACATATGCAGTGTCCTAATGATGGACCTCCTGGGCAGTACGTCACAGTCCCAATGATGGACCCTCATGAGCATGGCTAGTCATGATGGCCTCATGCAGTATGTCCCGGTCTAATGATGGACCCTCACTGGGCATACGTACAGTCCCAATGATAGGACCCTCATGTGCAGTAACTCATGGTCCTAATGATGGACCCTCATTGGGCAGTAACTCATGGTCCTAATGATGGACCCTCACTGGGAAGTAACTCATGGTCCTATGATGGACCCTCATGGCAGTACGTCAGGTCCCATGATGGACCTCATGGGCAGTACTCATGGTCCTAATGATGGACCCTCACTGGGCAGTACGTCACAGGTCCCAATGATGGACCCTCATTTGTCAGTAACTCATGGTCCTAATGATGACCCTCATTGGGCGTAACTCATGGTCCTAATGTGGACCCTCATTGGGCAGTAACTCATGGTCCTAATGATGGACCCTCTTGGGCGTAACTCATGGTCCTAATGATGGACCCTCATTGGGCAGTAACTCATGGTCCTAATGATGGACCCTCATTGGGCAGTAACTCATGGTCCTAATGATGGACCCTCACTGAGCAGTAACTCATGGTCCTAATGATGGACCCTCACTGGGCAGTAACTCATGGTCCTAATGATGGCCCCTCTTGAGCAGTAACCATGGTCCTAATGATGGACCCTCACTGGGCAGTAACTCATGGTCCAATGATGGACCCTCATGGGCAGTAACCCATGGTCCTAATGATGGACCCTCATTGGCAGTAACTCATGGTCCTAATGATGGACCCTCACTGGGCAGTAACTCATGGTCCTAATGATGGACCCTCACTGAGCAGTAACTCATGGTCCTATATGCATGAATGATGGACCCTCACTGGGCAGTAACTCATGGTCCTATGAATGGACCCCTCATGGGCAGTAACTCAATGGCGCCTAATGATGGACCCTCACTGGGCAGTAACTCATGGTCCTAATGATGGACCCTCACTGAGCAGTAACTCATGGTCCTAATGATGGACCCTCACTGGGCAGTAACTCATGGTCCCAATGATGGACCCTCACTGGGCAGTAACTCGTGGTCCTAATGATTGACCCTCACTGGGCAGTATGTCACAGTCCCAATGATTTCTCCATTGGTGGGGGAAGTAGTGAGTGGGTCCTCATGGATTTGGTAAAATTTGGTGAGAAGCAAACACAGGCTGACCATCTGGCAGGTGGAGTAATGCAGATGTTCAGGGCTGGCACAACTTGGGTATGGTTGGTCTCAAAACTAAAGGTTAGGGCTGGCAGGTTAGTAATCAAAGTAAAAGGTTTGGGCAGTCAGGTTACAATCAATGCCTAAATCAGGGTAAGGTCGGCAACAGGAGATAAGGACAAGAATCTACAATTCAGAATTCAGAGGGGCCATTCGTTCCATGATGATCACAGTGGGTTCACTTCGTGACATTTGATTGGATGAGGTTACCCAGGCCTTGGGTGGAATTTGTAGATCTGGATCGTCGCGGCCAAAAATAATTATTTGTTCAGCAGAATTTTCTTTAAAATAACTAGAACATGATTTAAACATATTAAACATTAGTAGCATGTGATATTAATAGCACAGAAATCCCAATAGACAGGATTCAATACTATAAACAGCTTCCCACATGATACACCCGCTATTCTAAGCTTTAACTTCCCCTTGCCAATCACCGTGTGTAAGGAATGAATTAGTAAAACCTCCATACACCAAACATTGTGTCGCCCTAACGGTAAACAAACCAGCCCACGTTGGTTCAATCCATTAACAGGGAAACTGTGTGTCTCTTGGATTCCACGTTTTCCATGTTTGTATATGAAATGGTCTCACACATGAAATTAACTCCTGGCTCTCGACCCATCTACGCTGCACCTTGGATAACATGTTATTTATTTGCCTTGTAGAGTCGAATTCCTATGGAAAAAGATGCCCGAGATAAGGCGGTGGTTCCAGAATTAATTCCATCTGGCCCCACAGCTACCAGAACCAAAGACCTAATGTTTTCATTGCTAGAAACAAACACTTAAGTCAAAATGTCCTTGAGTGGGACAATTGGACGTTTTTAGACTGACCTGGGCCCAGATAACGGAGATGGCGGACATATGACGGTCTATTTATAAACCCGCGGTGTTGGTAATTAACGATATCATTGGTTCGTAACAGCTGCAATAGTAAAATATCAATTATTAGCGTTATTTTACGACCCGCGGTAATTGGTTGTGGACTCGCCAAATAATAACACAATTTTATAAATAGGAGACAAAAACTACGTATCGCAGAGACACAGCTGAATACTGTCCTGAATATCGATCCTTCTTTATGGTCACATTGAAAATGTAATGCAATGTAAAATACCGACCTCACGTAATCGCCCCATTACTTGCGGTAACAATCGGTATTTTGCAGCTGCGGTGTTACTTCATGGATGCTTTGTAAATACCGCTGTGGATAGTATAGGGGCAGTATCAGATTTTACCGATATCAATCCCTATAAATACTATTATAAATAAAAAAAGTCTCGCTTTTCAACGCGTTTCACTTGAGAAGTTCATCCATTGAAAGATTTATACAACATTTCCAAACCTTACTTGTCTCTAATCCATCTGAGCCTCAGTGTAAATATATTTGGACATCACTAATCTGGGGTTTCAGCCCTTTTTGATTAAGTGAAGAATAATAATTGTATTAATTACGGCTTCTCTAACCGACAAATTAAAATGATTTGTATGGTTTCTTTTCACAGATTTTTCCTGTGATCTCGGCACTTTGATACTTACAATATAAAATAATTCAAGGCCATATTTATAAAGGCGCGGTCTAGCAGATCTGAGATATTGTGCCTTTCACGTCATTGTAAACTACTGATTAAGGGGTCATACATTTATGACTGCAATGCAATATATTGGCACCATGCGGTCATAAACTCGGCTGTACAGATACATAACAGCCACAGGGGTAAATTAACGACTATGCTACCGCATGGTACAGCAATATGGTTGTAAATTAACGACTATGCTACC
This sequence comes from Hymenochirus boettgeri, assembly GCA_019447015.1. Taxonomy (NCBI): domain Eukaryota; kingdom Metazoa; phylum Chordata; class Amphibia; order Anura; family Pipidae; genus Hymenochirus; species Hymenochirus boettgeri. The sequence goes on along the minus strand of JAACNH010000010.1, from coordinate 3,028,447 downwards.
GCGTGGTACAGCAATATGGTAGTAAATTAACAACTATGCTACCACGTGGTAGAGCAATATGGTTGTAAATTAACGACTATGCACCCGCATGGTAACAGGCAATATGGTAGTAAATTAACAACTATGCTACCACGTGGTAGAGCAATATGGTTGTAAATTAACGACTATGCTATCACGTGGTACAGCAATATGGTTGTAAATTAATGACTATGCTACCGCGTGGTACAGCAATATGGTTGTAAATTAAAGACTATGCTACCGCATGGTACAGCAATATGGTTGTAAATTAACGACTATGCTACCACGTGGTAGAGCAATATGGTTGTAAATTAACGACTATGCTACCGCGTGGTACACACTAAAGTTGTAAATTAACGACTTGCTAACCGTGTTAGACACATGTAAATGAGAACACTGACCCCAACAGGGGAATATTACATTTAATGGTTTTCTATAGTAAGACGTATTCTAATAAAAAGGTGCGGATACAGACAAAATACAGATTTAATTTAATTCATTTTACATTTTTCTTTATTTGACAAACAAATGAGGAGCCACCGACATTTAAAGAAACAAAAATTTCCCAGGCTTATCAAATGTGAACAGATATAGAGGAGAAGATTAACATTTACATCTAGAATTGCCTGAATCTGGTTTGAGGGCATGCTGGATTTGTAGTTTTCTCCCAGCACAAAGTGATGACTGTTGTTTGTTTAAAGCCTCTGTAGGTAATCTATAATTTTTTATAGTTTAGTCTCCCCTTTATTAATACTGACGGTACTGAATAACAGAGGAAATAATGTATCCTCTACTGTAAATTATAAGAATATTAAGTCACTGAGGAGGTGTCTAACAAGGACACAGACTGAGTTATACAGGGAACTCATGTATTATAAGGTGTTTCCCTCCTGTAAATTATAAGGATATTAGAAGTCACTGAGGGATTCTGTGTCTATATAAAGGTACAAGGACACAGACTGAGTTATACAGGGAACTCTGGGTACCACTCATGTATTATAAGGGATAATGTATCCCCTACTGTAAATTATAAGGCTATTAGAAGTCTTGAGGAGTTCTGTGTCTATATACAGATACACAGGACACAGACTGAGTTATACAGGGAACTCTGGGTACCACTCATGTATTATAAGGGATAATGTATCCCCTACTGTAAATTATAAGGATATTAGAAGTCACTGAGGAGTTCTGTGTCCATATAAAGTACAAGGACACAGGCTGAGTTATACTGGGAACTCTGGGTACCACTCATGTTATTATAAGGGATTGTATCCTACTGTAAATTATAGGATATTAGAAGTTACTGAGGAGTTAGATACATCTGGTATATCTAGTGATTTTATACTAGGGGGTACATTATTTCCCATAAAACACATTCCTATTTCTCAGTTTGATTGGTTAATAAGTTGGGACAGGGAATACAGTCTAGCAATCTATTACGTTGAGACTTACGGTTCAGCAGTAGTTTACGCCATTGCAGGATTCCCCACCCACCTATAGTTTTGCCAGTAGTTATAACAAATATTCCCACTGAGTTTGAACTGAATTTCATTATTTAATCGCCAATAACACCACAAGCGTGTCACATGTTTAATGAACATTAAGGCCAGGGCGCGTAGTAGTGGACCGGAAAAGCACGCGCATGCAAGTTTTCGCCGGCTAGCGCGTGTTGCAGGCGCGTAAAATAAGCTAAAATTTTAATGTAAACGCCCGATTATGTGCATAAAAAGTGCTACATTTTACAATCTTTACATGGGAACATTAGAATCTGTTACATTGTATCTTTCCTTTACTATTTATGTTACATTGTATCTCTTTCCTTTACTATTTATGTACATTGTATCTCTTTTCCTTTACTATTTACCTAGAGAAGGCCCCTATGGTCCATAAAGATTATATACAATCAACATAAACTATCTGCTTCTTGTTATTTTACCAGTTTATTGAAACACTGTCAGCCATCGTCACGTTCAGTTAACCCTCTATCTAAGCCGATCACCCTACCACGTCCTCTCTGTATCTGCGCCGTCTGATTAGGGTATGTGTGTTTTTTAAATGAAACATTTTCTACTATCGTTGCCGGTTTATGGAGAAGGAAGAATCACAGTTGTATTTCATTTACAAACTATAATAAAAACAAAGCAATTCTTTTATATAGATAAAAATACTCTGTAATTATAATTGTACCGTCACTTTAAATCGGAAATCCCTGGAAATCCCTGGAATAAACTGGTGCAAGCTGTAGCACATAAGCCGCGGTATGAATTACCGATGACGTGGGTCTATACCGGGCACATTGGAAATGTATGGCAAGGCCTTAAATGATCATTTATCTCTCTGCGTTTTTTAAGGGCCCTATTTAGAATCTGTATCGGAATGTTTGATATTGCGGGTTTATATGAGAAGGGATGCGGGCGATACCGCACCTTTATAAATACGGCCCTACATTCTCCACCACGGTCAGATTCAACTTGATTATGATGCCTTGGATTGCTGGGTTTAAAGGGAAACGCACCCTCATGCGATATTTTATGCATTATGCATATATGGTTGTCGACCATTATTAAAGCTGTGACTGGCCGATGTCCATTACCGACGCAGTGCCGTAACCACTTAACCTTTTGTTATATAAAAATACCTAGTAGGGGCCATAAGCCTTATTTCTCATTAAGGGCCATATTTCTAAACGCACGATATTGTTGCATAGTGAAATACGACGTCTGTGATCATTTCACTGAACGTTTGTTAATTTACGAACGTTCGGTTATGATACCATACCGCATCGTGTATTCTATGGGGTCGTAAATCTCTGATTGCGCTCGTAATTTACGATCTTTTAAGCGATTGTAATCCAATCGTTAAAGGCACGGTATAGCTACAAAGCGATACCACAACTTTAGAAATATGGGTCCGCTATTGGAATTTACAATAAAAAGTTTACTCACTGCCATGAAAGTTAAAATGAAAGAAGGTTAAAAAAGTCAATGCAAAATAAATAAAGGTTCATGAGATTGGCATTTGGAAATATTGCACATAAAGGTAGTAACAGCTGGGAAATTCAGTACATATATGAAAACATTAAGGGGACTTTATTCCAAGCTGAGAGACAACGATACGTCAGTAAAGGACATTGATTCCAAGACTATGGGCCATATTTTAAAGGCAAAGAACACTATTTTCCAACACCGCGCCTTGCAAGCGAATTTCTATGACCACTACTTTACAATTACAATTGCACATTTACGATAGTGATTGTACGGTCTCCTATACAGTACCATTACAATAGCCTACTACAACCGCACGTTTGTGGTGGTCTATCTGTTCGATAGACTGGTCATCAATATTCATTAGTTTAGAGAGTGGAAAAGTGACCAGTTGGAAAATGTTCCATCAGCACCTGCAAGAACTTTCACCTGATAATCTACTTAACACTGATAAACACGTTAACTAGCCTTCTAAATACTGTACTCCCCCTTAGAGTTTAACACTGTAAATAAATCACGGTGGCAAATTCCAGATATATGAGATCCACATGATATGGTGCATTCCCCCCCGCCCACCATATACCAACGCTGTAACTAAACAATGAGATCACCCAAATTTACAGGAGAGATGTAATGGTGGGTTCGATAGAATCTTAGGTTTTGAAGTCCCGATGACTTTCGGAACTCCCAAATTTCACGGAACCCCGACTTTTTGAATTTTCGAAAATAGACGATTCGAAAAAATCCGGGTTCTGTGAAATTCGGGAGTAGTCGATTTTCGAAAATCGAAACTTGAACTTTCGAACTTTCCGAAATTTCGAAATTCGGAAACGAACCGAACATTTTTTAATATACAGCAGAAATGAACTGTTATTTGGTTTCCGAGTGCGCACACTGTGTGTTCTGGATAGGTAGGTCCATTCATTAAAGGAATGTGTGTCACCCAATCACAGACGGGAAGCTTTTACTGTTGGTGACATCTGGTCCTCCTGTCATGTCTAATAATAAAATGATAATTCCCAGGGTTCCTAGTACCAACAACCACTCAATTCGACCAATAAACAAGTTACACATTAACTTCTTCATCATTTTATTATTTCACAGTTATTAGGAGAAACTTTTGTCTGAAATAAACACATTTATAGCCCAGAAAACTGAGATGAAAATGATATATTACTTGTAACAATCTTTACTTTCTCACTTCCCTCCTTCCCAGTGGGACAACATGTCTGTGTGAGTCATCTAGCAAAAAAAGGAGGAGCTTCCAATTAGCTACTTTGTATCAGGCTAAAATGTGTTTTAGACCTTAGTTCTCCGTTATCTCTGGCAACTTATTGTTCGGAATTCGCTTACTGCGTTACAAATCCCATTTTTTACAAACTTCAACAAATTTGTTTCGTTTACATTACTTTACCCACTACTTGAAAACTCCCAGAAAAGTGTAATTAATATTATTATTTTACGGTTATTATTATATTATTATGATGTCTTTGTGGGAATTTATCGCTGTGCCGTACAATACCTTACCGCAATTGTATTGTTGTATATCCAATGGTACAATTAATCGGAAACTGTACAATCGTGGCCGTAAAATTGCCAATCGTTAAAGGCGCGAGTATCAACTACTTAGCCCGGTGATTCTAACATATGGTCAATGTAGGAGAAATGGACCTTAACAAATTAACACCTGGATATTGCCTTAACCCTTCATCGTGTATCCTAATTTGTAATATATAGAATTGCTTCACAGAACCCATAGGGTTGGGTGTATTAATAATATAAGGAGCAGGCTCATTGTCCATCTTCAACACTGAACCATACCCAGTAGCCTCCTGGGTAAGATGGACCTAGTGCTAACCAGCCCAGATTAACCAGCCTATAATTTGTCGATTGACAAACAGTGGACGAAGGACAGAATTGCCAAGACGTATTTCCCTGCAACCTCAAAGCTTCTAGTTTTACATCCAATCTTTTGGATGACATCCTCATAACTTGCCTCTCGGAGTGATGTCATCCTATATACTTATTGTAATGGACAACACTATGCTTTCCAGTTACGTCTGCATGATAGACAGCCAATCTTTTCGGCACATTTATTGCTTCGTACATCTGACCCTTTATGTCCATCAATATCAAATCTATTGGACGTTTCACACACTTATCTAAAAAGTGATTTGATGCGAAAATAACTTTGGCCAATGGTCACAAAAAGTTTACACCTAGACATTGATGGCTCTTTATGTCTCTCATTTTTGCATTTTGTGCTTCTGGAAAATAAAGACTTTCTTTGGCAACAAGAAGGGTCCTTTGCTGTCCTTTAGCGTAAAAAAAATACTAGTAATAATTTGAAGCCAGATTCCAATGCAACATCATATGTAAGTAAAAGGTGCTTTAAACTTTTTATTCTTTCAGTGGTTCTGTGCCTTAGAAATTTAAAAGGAATTCTGGAATGGAAAAGTCTTTCTACTTGCCGAACGCATTGGACAACTACGTTGGTCTATACCAATAAACGGTGGAGATATTGGAGACCTCTGGTGAAGAATTATGTTTACTAAACTCTTCTTTGTTTTTGATGCTTCTTCGTTTACCCCCCAAGTCATCTCCGTAGGACCATAAATCTCTGCACATTATCTCAATTTTCTAGTCTGCGTTGTGTAGATCTGGCCTCAGACTTGTTTTGCAGAGACTGTGGTGTGGGATAAATATCCTACAAACTAACATTATTTCTGAAACGTCGAACAGTGCAAATAAATATTTGGCACTTTTTAAAGCACAATCGCAGCAAGAAATAGGAGATCATTCCAAGTCTTCAGCTGCAAATCCTTCAACCTTTTATAGTAATTGACCTTTCCTATTATTCTGGAACCTACTAGGCTTTCCAAAGCTCATCTCAGCAGTTTGCAAGCCAACAACAAATCCTCCTTTAGGTAAAGTTCATCACCCACGAGAAAATGATTACTTTTATTTCCATGACCTTCAAAAATTGTCTTCCTCTCTCTTCCCCTCGGTCATTTCTTAATAATTTAGCTTGTTACGGCTCGCTCTCTGCTCGTGTCCAAAATCTGATTCCCCGAGCGCTTACGATTCCTTTTAAGCTTTGATAATCCTTGTCAAAGACCTCCCCGGACCCGTAGGGCTGATACCAGGTCATCAAACTCTCCGACCTCTTCCGAATTGCTATCACTTTCGCTTTTTAGACGTCTTCCTTTTCACGTTGTTCCTTAAGCTGATTTGAAAAATAAAAACCACAATGTTCATTTCACACTTTGTATTCTTGGCAGAACTTAGCATCAATGATGGAATGTATATTTTAATTGCAAAGTTAGATAATTATAAAAAGAAATCAAGATAATTTATCGTATTTATAACTCAATTTTTGATTAATGAAAGACCATAATAAAAATTAAATAAACACGTGTATAGTCTTTAGATGTCATTGCATTCGTCTCAATCTGGCAACAGTTTTAGACTTAACCCTAAACCTAACCTTTTGTACCTAGAGTGAAGACTTAAACTGCAAGGACCTCACCCCTTTTGCCTTAGATGCACCATATCACCATAAAAGCTGGTCTGGCACGCCTCCTCTCACAGTCCAGGACTCTTCTTTGATTGGACATAGGAAGAAGAGTTTCTTGCAGAGTGCATATCCCAGCTGAGGCGTATAGGGCAAAGGGTGCGTAGCTAGTTTATGTCCTCATTTTCGGGGGGGGGGGGGTAAATTGAGGTTAATAACCATTAATTTTAAACAACCTGTATTGTTAAGAATAATTATTTCCGTTGACATTTAAAGGGAAACTAGTGTTTGTATAAAAAACATTTCAAAAACAGTTGAAATAAAAGTAACCTGAGGCAGGGAGGTCGGGTTGGTGCTTTTTTACCTCCCCATATCCTTTCTATGAGGAGAAGCAGGATGAAGAAAACTGTTTCTTGCCAGTCTTCCTGAATGCTTCAGCACTATATTTAATAATAATGGCCCGGCCATAACTGGCAGATTAAAACTCTACGTGTTGTAGCTCCTCAACAAAACAATATTGGGAGGTGGAAAATATCAATCCTGTCCCTTGCCCCAGTGCTTTTCATTTTTACAAAGTAAATGTTTCAGTATAGTTTGTCCTTTAAGTACAATGTAAAATTGGTAACCTGGTGTTTAAATAAAATCAAATGACAAATTTAGTCTGGAATTTTTTAATTGTGATTGCTAAAAGAAAAGAAATAAACAGGTTACAAAAATGTAAAACTCCTTGAACTTTCCCTTTGATGTGAACAATGATGGATGTATGACAAAACCCCTCACCATGGCCTCCATACGTGCTCTGCGCTCCTCTTCCTCTTCTTCTTCCTTATGTTTTCCAGATCTTGTTTGGCTTCTACAAAGGACTGTAGGAAGGTGTCAAACATTCCAAAAAACTCATCTGGCTGCATCTTACCCCGCCGTCTCGCCGAAATGCTTCATCTCACGGCCTTGGAAGAACTAACGGAACAAAGAAAAAAAATGATATTATATTATTTATATTATTGAATAAAATACTGCAAGGTATCAAACGTTTTTTCCGTGTGTCAAAAGGATGCGGTGTTAAGAATAAAATGACCTTAGCTAAGTCCCGCAAACTTGTAGCAAATTTCGTATCTGTAGATCGAATCCTGTAGTTGGGGGGGGAGAGTCTCTCTCCACATCCCTAATGTAATATATAATTATTTCAAACGTCTCCATCCATAAAACAAACGTACGTTTTGCCCCATGGAAATTTTACATTATTCGTATCCATAATGGGCACTAACATAACGCAAGAAGTGACTTTTAAACCGTTCTATGGATACGCAGAATAGAGATGCGCAGAACGGGCCTTTACTAAACTCGCGGATCTATTATGATGCCGGATAATTTAACGTTTCGCATTGTTTCAAGAGTCGACATTCCAGTGGTAACGATGCAGGCCAGGATTAACGAGGTTTCCCATAAACAGCCAAGTGTATTAACCTCATTTACAGAGCTCCATTCCAACCCCAGGTCACAAGACAAGTTTTACCCTGAGCGTACGGCGGGAGATCAGATTGGAATCTCTATAATACTGGATACGCCATTAATAGGCTGGAAAAGTAAGTTTACAAAGGATGTTTTCTAGTCAATAAAGGGGAAGTGTCATGAAATGTTAATATTTAAATAGTGTATAATTCTTCACCAGGTACATCATCATGTGGAAGGGGATGAGACCAGCTTGGGGGGTGGGTATTCAGTATGTAAAATCCCTTTAATTAAGGCAGCACAAAGGGGCATATTTATAAAAGTTTCCCAAACTTTGTCGCTTTTATTGACGCCTTTGCTCCACAATATGAAAAACAAATGAAAAACGGCGATATCTGTACACCAGTTTCCCGCACATTGCCAAAACATTGTGGTGGTAACTTCTCAATCATATTTATAAAACAGAGAAAGCGTTAAGCCTTGAAACATGGTGATAACCCATTACTGGGCATATTTCTAGCCAGGAAATGGGTCACTGGAAGATGCCAGTACAGGGGTGGTATCCCAATACAACATGGCCCAGAAATATCGCTTTTAGAAATATGCCCTATAAGCGTTATAGAAGCACATCTGTTGCTGTAATGTCTTTGTCCAGCAGGTGGGGATGTGAGAATAGAGAATCTAGTTTCTGTTGTTGGTGGCGATGAGATTTATATTTGATAAACAGACCATTACTGACTTATAAAATATCAATGACCCTTCCTGTGTGACTTGTAATGTGATAATATTAACAGAGGGGTCCAGTACATCCAGATCCGGATCCGACACGGAACCCCCTTGGTTCTGTCGGTTCATTCGGATTTCGGGACTTTATGTTTTTCTATAATCATCAAATTTTTTTTATTTTTGATAATTATCGAAAAATGGGCTCCAAAACGGAACATACATTCGGACTTTAGAGCCCATTTTCGATAATTAGCGACCGTTCGAGCCTTGAATGTTCGATAATCCTCTAATTTCAAGTTTCCGAGCGTATTTTTCAAGAATTATCTTCGAGATTATCTCGAGATCTTGTAAGTCCGAAATCAGAACGAAACAGTTTCGGACATCTCTACCCCGTACAAGAGGCCTTAATAAAAACAGCGCACTCTACCATTAAATGACTTCAGGATCATTCTTCTAGTCTATCCAAGTTACAGCACCACTGCTATGCCCCTAAGTCTAAGGTTGGAGCATGCCCACTTCTGGGACAGACCATCATCAGCTGCATCACTAGCCCACCCCTGAACTTCCAATCATTTCTAAGCTAGCCACACTGCCTGAAATATTTTTCTCTTTCTTTCTCTATGGTGTCCATAGGTAGAGGAAAGGACAGAGAATGTGGTGGTGCTTCTTACACAGCATATCATGTGACTTTCACAGACTCAGACAGACAAGCAAGTGTAAGTTAAGATCCATAGAAGCCAGATAGATCATAGGCTTGTTTGAAAGGTATAAAGGCTGTAGAACATATATTAGCTCCCATAAAATTATAAAGATGGGGGGATTCAAGTTGAAGTATCTTTAGTACGTCAGTAGTAGACAGTATCTTTCCAGTACGGTCCAGTATGAGTACAGTATCTTTACAGTATGGTCAGTAATGATTACAGTATCTTTACAGTACGGTCAGTATGAGTACAGTATCTTTACAGTACGGTCAGTATGACAAAGTATCTTTACAGTATCGGTCGTAATTAGTACAGTATCTTTACAGTATGGTCAGTATGAGTACAGTATCTTTCAGTACGGTCAGTAATAGTCAAGTATCTTTACAGTACGTCAGTGATACAGTATCTGAGTAATGATACAGTATCTTTACAGTACGGTCATAAGACAGTATCTTAAGTAGTCATTGAGTACAGTATCTTTACAGTATGGTCAGTATGAGTACAGTATCTTTACAGTCGGTCAGTATGAGTACGTATCTTTAACAGTACGGTCATATGAGCAAAGTATCTTTACAGACGTCAGTAGAGTACAGTATCTTTACAGTATGTCAGTATGAGTAAACGTATCTTTTACAGTACGGTCGTAATGATCAGTATCTTTACAGTATGGTCAGTATGAGTACAGTATCTTTACAGTATGGTCAGTATGAGTACAGTATCTTACAGTATGGTCAGTATGAGTACGTATCTTTACAGTACGGTCGTATGAGTACAGTATCTTTACAGTATGGTCATATGAGTACAGTATCTTTACAGTATGGTCATATGAGTACAGTATCTTTACAGTATGGTCAGTATGAGTACAGTATCTTTAAGTACGGTCAGTATGAGCAAAGTATCTTTTACAGTAGTGTCAGTATGAGTACAGTACTTGTACATACGGTCAGTATGAGTCAGATCTTTACGTACGCTCAGTATGAGTACAGTATCTTTTCAGTACGGTCAGTATGAGTACAGTATCTTACAGTACGGTCAGTATGATAGTACAGTATTTTACAGTACGGCGTAAGTACAGTATGGTCAGTATGAGTACAGTATCTTTACAGTACGGTCAGTATGAGTACAGTATCTTTACAGTACGGTCAGTATGAGTACAGTATCTTTACAGTACAATCAGTTTGAGTACAGTATCTTTACAGTACGGTCAGTATGAGTACAGTATCTTTACAGTATGGTCAGTATGAGTACAGTATCTTTTCAGTACAGTCAGTATGAGTACAGTATCTTTACAGTATGGTAGCAGTAGAGTACAGTATCTTTCAGGTATGAGTCAGTATAGTACAGTATCTTTTTCAGTACAGGTCAGTATGAGTACAGTATTTACAGTACGGTCAGTATGATACGTATCTTTATACGGTACAGTAGGAGTACAGTATCTTTACAGTACAATCATTTGAGTACAGTATATTTACAGTACGGTCCGTATGAGTACAGTATCTTTACAGTACGGCAGTATGAGTACAGTTACTTTACAGTACAATCATTTTGAGTACATATTTTACAGTAAGGTCATTATGAGTACAGTATCTTTACAGTATGGTCCAGTATGAGTACAGTATCTTTTCATACAGTCAGTATGAGTACCGTATCTTTACAGTATGTTCAGTATGAGTACAGTATCTTTTACATGTATGGTCAGTATGAGTTCAAGTATCTTTTCAGTACAGTCATTATGAGTACAGTAGCTTTACAGTACGGTCAGTATGAGTACAGTATCTTTACAGTACGGTCAGTATGAGTACAGTATCTTTTCAGTACGGTCAGTATGAGTACAGTATCTTTTCAGTACAGTCAGTATGAGTACAGTACAGTCTATGAGTACAGTACAGTCAGTATGAGTACTAGTCTTTCAGATACTCAGTATGAGTACAGTATCTTTTCAGTACGTCATATGAGTACAGTATCTTCAGTACGGTCACTATGGTACAGTATCTTTTTCAGTACGGTCAGTATGAGTACAGTACTTTTCAGTACAGTCAGTAGAGTACAGTACAGTCATAGTAGAGTACAGTACGTCAGTATGAGTACAGTAACAAGTCAGTAATGAGTACAGTATCTTTACAGTACGGTCAGTATGAGTACAGTATCTTTATCAGTACGGTCAGTATGAGTACAGTATCTTTTCAGTACTGTCAGTAAATGAGTCCAGTATCTTTTCAGTACGAGTATGATCAGAAGTCAGATGAGTACAGTACAGTCAGTATGAGTACAGTACTTACAGTACGTCAGTATGAGTACAGTATCTTTACAAGTACGTCCGTTGAGTACGTCCTTTTCAGTACGGTCAGTATGAGTACAGTATCTTTTCACACAGTCAGTAATGAGTACAGTACAGTCAGTATGAGTACAGCAGTCATTAACATCAGTCAGTTGAGTACAGTACGGTCAGTATGAGTACAGTACAGTCATATGAGTACAGTACAGCCGTATGAGACCGTACAGTCAGTATGAGTACAGTACGGTCATATGAGTCATACGTCAGTATGAGTACAGTATCGTATGAGTACAGTACGGTCAGTATGAGTACAGGTCAGGGTCAGTATGATACAGTACAGTCAGTATGATACAGTACGGTCGTAGGGTACAGTACGGTCAGTATGAGTACAGTAAGCAGTCACGTAGGAGTCAGTACGGTATATGGTACAGTACGTCATATGAGTACAGTACGTCATATGAGACAGTACGTCAGTAAGTCTACGTACAGTTATGAGTATAGTCAGTAAGTACAGTCAGTCATAGAGCAGTAATGATACAGTTAAGTCATGATACATACGGACGTATATCTAAGTATACGTAGTCGTACGACGTATGGGTTTCATATTGTACAGTATAAGTATGTAAGCAAGTTCAGTATCTTTACGTAGGACAGTTAAAGTACAATATTTCTAGAGTATGTGTATAGTGTCTGTACAGTAAGTACACTATGTACAGTAAAATTGAACGAGCTTTAAAAAAGGAAGAATATTATAATTAAAATGAATTGAGTTAATAACTAAAATGTAAAAATACTCTTAAAGTCCCAAATTATAAAGTTTTTCTTTTCAAAAAGTTTAATGTATTTTTTTTCTTTCGGTTCGACCTTCCACCAAGTCTTTTATAAATGATTAATACGTGTTTAAACCACCCGAAACACCGCTTTCATTTATATGATATTTTCACTTGCATTAAAATTCTTTGCCTGTTTTTGTATTTACACTTCACTTTTTGTTCAATGTATGTGGGCTGATTTATAGAATATTTTTTTTAACAAGCCTACTGTTTTCCCATTGGCCAAAATAAATACCTACATAGCATTTACAAAGGCAAAACATTCTGATTGGCTATAGCAGATCTATTTCCTTATTGGCTGAAATGAAAAAAGTTTAACTGGACTTTTATAACCCTTCTTCTTCCCTGATTGTCTCAAACACTGGGTTTCCTCCAACTGGTTCCATAAGTTGTATTGCGTTTTTTTATTTGCTATTCCAAGAAGTGTTGGATTTTCTCTCTATTATTATGGTTGGAAAACTTTCCACTTTTAACGAAGTTTGAAGAAACCAGTTATTGAGGCTTCGCGACTTTTATATGGTAGAGAAATGTCTCGAACCATCTACAGGATGTTTGCTTGTTGGTTGCATTTCCCAGAGGTGTTATTAGGACATATACATTTTATTTACATAGACATAGGGGAGGTACTATTTCTGGTTGCTGAGTCTCCATAAATGATCCCACCGACTATTGTGACTGGAACAGTTATATGCCAAGCACAGAGTACATGGATTGCAAAGTGAGAATTATATTCGCTCTATGGAACCTTGCAGACATGGACCTCTGAGGTGGTAAATGCCGAGAGACACTCTGCATATGTGTAGATCATTAAATAGAATGTCCGCCTGGTGTAAGGACATCTACACAATGTGCATGGCCTGTAAGGCTGGAGGAGATTTTTAAGAGACCTCAAGGAAAGAAGCACTGCTAAACTAATACAAGGACCGATTGGATCAATTTTCATAGAGAAGAATGCTCTATTAGATGGCAAACTAGGCAAATGTAACACAAACCACTGCAAAACCAATGTCCACAAATAGACATAGAAAAAATTTCCCCCCTCATGGGTTTTCCTTTTGATGACCTTTAATGTTTTACATCACAACTGGGTGTTCTTTGATGACTTTTATTGTTTACTAGAGTAACATTTCATGGCTAACAGATAAAAAGAGACAATCCGGTCCCATTATTCCTCAATTTCGATTCATTATTAGGCCAACAAGTCCATTATTGTCCCCCACAATAAAACCACACATGGTCTATACAAATGTCCCATCGGGGCACAATCTAAACCAGAACCTGGACCAAAAATCTCTCCATCTGTTTCTTTTGATCCCAGCAGTAATCAGAGCCAACACCTCACCTTGAGGGAAGCCATGATAAGCACCGTAGGACGCCCATTTATGGAACATTCCTCAACCATCATCTTTCTTCTTGACATTGCAATGACACAAACTGTCACATGTAACACTTAAAGCTGCATCATATCCATCTCCTGGCAGGCGGTCCCGTAGGCCCTTTCATCTTTGTGGGAAGCCATTAAGAAAACGACCTTCTCATTACATCACTTATTTTTGCCTTACTGCTCCTTCTAATCCAGGTACCTCTGCAGATTTCCACCGAAACGACATCTTTGGCCCAGTCTTTTGACGGAACGTTGTTTGTTTTTTATAAAAGAAAGGCCAGTGCTAGCAGGTTTGATGTGCGTCAAGACCTGAATGTGAGGGTTTGGATGGTTCCATTACTGAAGAAGCAATAGGATTTTATAGGTGAAATCATCGGAGAGTTCAGTGGCTTCCAAGTTCTTACGTGGATGGAAATAAATGACTAGAAGCTCCCCCGGGTTCTGCCAGGAGAAATAAACTCCTGTTCCAGGTTTTTAACACATCTACTGTCAAAGGAATTAAAAGTCCAACGATGTTTTTCTTAAGGGCAAGTTAATGTTTGAATGATACATGACTATAAAATGTATAAAATGATGCACGACTATTAATGTTACAATGTGTATTTTAGATTTTATTATATTTTCCATAAGTGGGCCCTTTTTTTAGCGTTTAATAAACACTCTATATTAAAGGGGAACATAAGTCAATAAACCTTATGTTTCAAAACGATCCCTCCCTGAATATGTTCTGCATGCCTGCTCATAATTGCACTAATGGGCTGTTTTATTTCAGTGTTTCTTAAAGATACAGTACTTCCTTTTATACATGAGGCAGATTCTGCATGCAGCAACCATGATGGTTCCAACTCCATCATTGCCTAGGGCCCTGTTGAGTTTTATCTCGCTTATCGTTCCATTCACAGGTCAACAAGGATAATAAATTGCTCACAGACGTGAGTCCAGACACAGACCGTATTGATAGGACATGGAATAAAACTGCTCATTAGGTATTTGGTTTTGCTGGAATTCCCTTTACAAATCCTATAAAATTGGGACCCAGGGAATTGGATTGGGGTTATCTTCCATCTAATTCTATTTATTAGGAACTATTAGCTGCACACAGACTGGGTTTGTAATGTGAAGGGCAATGCTCTAGGTTATACAACAAAGGCAATGAACCCATTTAAATGGACGAAACCCAGCGTAGTTCTACATAGCCAATTGTAAATTGTCCCTTTAACCTGCTAACACCACGGCCCCTGCTGATTGGCCTCACAAACAGCGCACTCACCACTCTGGAAATGAGAAATAGTAAAACAGAACTTTCCAGCTGCTACAGGTTAAATGTTTCCTTTGTAGCCGAATCGCTGGTTTTTATCTTCATGTTTTAAATAAAACTTGGACATAATAAATGTCAAAGTGATTTAAAGAAATATATATTGGGATTGTTTTCTCAATCTAGGTGGGATTTTGACTATATAAAGATTTTTATGCATTAGATAATTTTATATTATATTATTAAGAAATATTAATACTGAGTGGTAGCACATACTGTACAGTATTAATACTGATTGGTGGAGCACATACTGTACTTATATAAAATACCGAGTGGTGGGATCCATACTGTACAGTATATTAATACAGGGGTGGAGCACTCACTGTACAGTATATTAATACCAAGTGTGTGGAGCACATACTGTAGCAGTATATAAATACAAAGGTGGTGGAGTACATACTGTCAGTATATTAATACAGGGGTGGAGTACATACTGTACAGTATATAAATACCACGAGTGGTGGAGAACATAACTGTACAGTATATTAATACTGAGTGGTGGAGCACATACTGTACGGTATATTAATACTGAGTGGTGGAGCACCTACTGTACAGTATATTAAACTTATTGGTGGAGCACATCTGTACAGTATAAATACTGAGTGGTGGAGAACATACTGTACTTATATTATACCGTGGTGGAGTACATACTGTACAGTATATAAATAACCGAGTGGTGGAGCAATACTTACGTATATAAATAGCCGAGTGGTGAGACATACTGTACAGTTATTATACTGAGTGGTGGAGCACATACTGTACGGTATATTATACTGAGTGGTGGAGCACATACTGTACAGTATATTAATACCTGAGTGTGGTAGCACATACTGTACAGGTAATTAATACTGAGTGGTGGAGACTACTGTACATTATATTAATACGAGGTGGTGGAGTACATACTGTAGTATATAATACGAGTGTGGAGCAACATACTGTACAGTAATATAATACCGAGTGTGTGGAGTACATACTGTACAGTATATTAATACAGGGGTGGAGCACTACTGTACGTATATTAATACCGAGTGTTGGAGCACATACTGTACAGTATATAAATACTGAGTGGTGAAGACATACTGTAGCTTATATTAATACAGGGGTAGAGTACATACTGTAGAGTATAAAATACCGAGTGGTGGAGCACATACTGTACAGTATATTAATACTGAGTGGAGGAGCACATACTGTAACAGTATATTAATACTGATGGTGGAGCACATACTGTACAGTATATTAATACTGAGTGGTGAGCCATACTGTACAGTATATTAATACTGAGTGGTGGAGAACATACTGTACATTATATTAATACGATGGTGGAGACTACTGTACAGTATTAATACCGAGTGGTGGAGCACATACTGTACAGTATATAATACGGTGGTGGAGTACATACTGTAACAGTATATTAAATACTGAGTGTGGAGATCAACTGTACAGTATATTAATACTGAGTGGTGAGCACATACTGTAAGTATATTAATATCAAGTAGTGGAGTACATACTGTACAGTATATTAATACTGAGTGGTGGAGCACATACTGTAAGCATATATAAATACCCAGTGGTGGAGCACATACTGTACAGTATATAAATACTGAGTTGGAGCACATACTGTACAGTATATTAATACTGAGTGGTGGAGCACATACTGTACAGTATATTAATACTGAGTGGTGGAGCATATACTGTACAGTATATAAATACCGAGTGGTGGAGTACATACTGTACAGTAAATTAATACTGAGTGGTGGAGCCACATACTGTACAGTTTATTAATACAAGTAGTTAAGTACATACTGAACAGTAATTAATACTGAGCAGTATTATATAATACCGAGTGGTGGAGAACATACTGTACAGTATATTAATACGGAGTGGTGGAGTAACATACTGTACAGTATATTAATACAGGGGTGGAGTACATACTGTACAGTATATAAATACCGAGTGGTGGAGCACATACTTACAGTATATAATACTGAGTGGAGGAGCACATACTGTATACAGTATATTAATCTAGTGGTGGAGCACATACTGTACAGTAATATTAATACTGAGTGGTGGAGCACATACGTACAGTATTTATACTGAGTGTGGAGAACATACGTACATTTATTAATACCGAGTGGTGGAGTCATACTGTACAGTATATAAATCCCGAGTGGTGGAGCACATACTGTACAGTATATAAAATACCTAGTGGTGGAGTAACATTGTACAGTATTTAATACGATTGTAGACACATACTAAGAGTATATTATATCAAGTAGTTGGAGTACATACTGTACAGTATATTATACTGAGTGGTGGAGATCATACTGTACAGTATATTATACTGAGTGGTAGAGCACATACTGTACATTATTAAATATCAAGTGTGGAGTACATACTGTACAGTATATTAATACTGAGTGGTGAGCACATACTGTACATGTATATAAATACCCAGTGGTGGAGCACATACTGTACAGTATATAAATACTGATGGTTGGAGCACATACTGTACAGTATATTAATACTGAGTGGTGGAGCACATACTGTACTGTATATAATACCGAGTGGTGGAGAGTACAAACTGTACAGTATATTAATACTGAGTGGGGAGCACATACTGTACAGCATATTAATATCAAGTAGTGGAGTACATACTGTACAGTATATTAATACTGAGTGGTGGAGCACATACTGTACAGTATATTAATACTGAGTGGTGGAGCACATTCGTACGTATATTATACTGAGTGGTGGAGCACATACTGTACAGTATATTAATCAGTGTGGAGTACATATGTAAGTATATTAATACTGAGTGTTGGCGCACATACTCGTACTATATAATACCGAGTAGTGGAGCACATACTGTACAGTATATTAAATACTGAGTGGTGGAGCACATACTGTACAGTATATTAATACTGAGTGGTGGGAGCATATACTGTACATATATAAATACCGAGTGGGTAACATACTGTACATTAAATTAATACTGAGTGGTGGAGCACATACTGTACAGTTTATAATATCAAGTATTAAGTAGCATACTGAACGTACAATTAATACTGAGCAGATTATATAATAACCGAGTGGTGGAGAACATACTGTACAGTATATTAATACTGAGTGGTGCGTCATACTGTACAGTATATTAATACAGGGTGGAGTACATACTGTACAGTATAATAATAATCCGATGTGTGGAGCACATACTGTACAGTATATTATACTGAGTGGAGGACACTACTGTACAGTATTAATACTGATGTGGAGCACATACTGTACAGTATATTAATACTGAGTGGTGGAGCACATACTGTCAGTTATATATACTGAGTGGTGGAGAACATACTGTACAGTTATTTATATACCGAGTGGTGGAGTACATACTGTACAGTATAAAATAATACCGAGTGGTGGGAGCACATACTGTACAGTATATAAAACCTGTGGTGGAGACATACTGTACAGTTATTAATACTGAGTGGTAGAGCACATACTGTAGAGATATTAATATCAAGTAGTGGAGTACATACTGTACAGTATATTATACTGAGTGGTGGAGATCATACTGTACATTATATAATACTGAGTGGTAGAGCACATACTGTACATTATTATTATATCAGTAGTGGAGTACATACTGTACAGTATATTAATACTGATGGTGGACACATACTTACAGTATATAAATACCGTGTGGGAGCACATACTGTACAGTTATAATACTGAGTGGTGGAGCACATACTGTAACAGTATATTAATACTGAGTGGTGGAGCACATACTGTACTGTATATAATACCGAGTGGTGGAGAGTACAAACTGTAGTATATTAATACTGAGTTGGGAGCACATACTGTACAGGATATTATATCAAGTAGTGTGAGTACATACTGTACAGTATATTAATACTGAGGGTGGAGCACATACTGTACAGTATATTAATACTGAGTGGTGGAGCACATTCTGTACAGTATATTAATACTGAGTGGTAGCACATACGTGACAGTATATAATATCAAGTAGTGGAGTACATAATGTAAGTATATTAATACTGAGTGGTGGCGCACATACTGTACAGTAATTAATACCGATTGATGGAGCACCTACTGTACAGTATATTAATATGAGTGGTGGAGCACATACTGTACAGTATATTAAACTGAGGTGGAGCATATACTGTACAGTATATAATACGAGTGGTGGAGTACATACTGTACAGTAATTAATACTGAGTGGTGGGCACATACGTACAGTTTATTATATCAAGTAGTTAAGTACATACTGACAGTATATTAATACTGATGGTGGAGCACATACTGTACAGTAATATTAATATTAAGTGGTGGAGCACATCACTGTACAGTATTAATCCTGAGTGGTGAGCACATACTGTAAAGTATATTAATATCAGTAGTGGATACATATGTAAGGATATTAATACGTGAGTGGTGGAGCACATACTGTACAGTAATATTAATACGAGTGGTGGAGTCATATGTACGATATTATACGAGTGGTGGAGCCCATACTGTCACAGTATATTAATTACGAGTGGTGGAACACATATTGTCCAGTATTTAATACTGAGTGGTGGAGCACATACTGTACAGTATATTAATATCAAGTAGTGGAGTACATACTGTACAGTATATTAATACTGAGTGGTGGAGCACATACTGTACAGTATATTAATACCGAGTGGTGGAGTACATACTGTACGGTATATTAAACTAGTGGTGGAGCACATACTGTGCAGTATATTAATACCGAGTGGTGGAACACATACCTGTACAGTATATAATACTGGTGGTGGAGCACTACTGTACAGTATATTATATCAAGTAGTGGAGTACTATGTAGACTATATTAATTCCGATGGTGGAGCACATACTGTAAAGTATATTATTACCGAGTGGTGGAGCACTTATTGTACAGTATATTAATACTGGTGGTGGAGCACATACTGTACAGTATATTAATATCAGTGTGGAGTACATAATGTACAGTATATTAATACTGAGTGGTGGCGCACATACGTACAGTATATTAATACCGAGTGATGGATCACATACTGTACAGTATATTATACTGAGTGGTGGAGCACATACTGTACAGTATATTAAACTGAGTGGTGGAGCACATACTGTACGTATATTAATATCAATTAGTGGAGTACATACTGTACAGTATATTAATACTGAGTGGTGGAGCACATACTGTACAGTAATAAATCCGAGTGGTGCAGTACATACTGTACAGTATAGTAATACACTGAGTGGTGGAGCACATACTGTACAGTTTATTAATATCAAGTAGTGGAGTACATACTGAACAGTATATTAAAACTGAGTGGTGGAACCACACTGTACAGTATATTAATATCAAGTAGTGGAGTACATAATGTACAGTATATTAATACTGAGTGGTGGAGCACATACTGTACAGTATATTAACCGAGTGTGGAGCCATACTGTATGGTATATTAATACTGAGTGGTGGAGCACATACTGTGACAGTATATTAATACCGAGTGGTGGAACACTACTGTACAGTATATTAATACTGAGGTGAGAGCACATACTGTACAGTATATTAATATCAAGTAGTGGTACATACTGTAGACTATATTAATTCCGAGTGGTGGAGCACATACTGTACAGTATATTTTACCGAGTGGTGGAGCACATACTGTACGGTATATTAATATCAAGTGGTGGAGCACATACTGTACAGTATATTAATATCAATGGTGGAGCACACACTGTACGGTATATTAAAATCAAGTGGTGGAGCTCTCGTACAGTATATTAATATCAACTGGTGGAGAACATCTATAAGGTATTTTATATTGAGCGGTGAAGCACATACTGTATGGTATATAAATAGAGGGGTGGAGCACATACTGTACGATATATTAATACAGAGTGGTGGAGCACATACTGTATGGTATATTAATACCGAGGGGTGGAGCACATACTGTACGGTATATAATTACCGATGGGTGGAGCACATAATGTACGGTATATTAATACCGTGTGATGGAGCACATGCAGTACTGTATAGTACATTTGTACTGAGTGGTGGAGCACATACAGTACGGTATATAAATACCGAGGGGTGGAGCACATACTGTACGGTATATTAATACCGTGTGTTGGAGCACATACTGTACAGTATATTAATACCAGGAGTGTGTAGCACACATACTGTAATGGTATTTGTACTGAGTGGTGGAGCACATACTGTACTGTACGGTATATAAAATACCGAGGAGTAGAGCAGATACTGTATGGTATATTATACTGAGTCATGGAGCACATACTGTACGGTATATTAATATCAAGTGGTGGAGCACATTCTGTACATATATTATATCAAGTGGTGGAGCACATACTGTGCAGTATATTATTAATAAGTATAGAGCACATACTGTACAGTATATATATTATCAAGTGGTGAAGCACATACTGTACAGTATATAAATAACGAGGGGTGGAGCACATACTGTACATATAATATACAGAGTGGTGGACACATACTGTACATATAATAATACGAGTGTGGCACATACTGTACGTATTAATACCGATGGGTGGAGCACATACTGTACAGTATATAAATACCAAGGGGTAGAGCACATACTGTACGGTATATTTATACCAGGATAGAGCACATACTGTAGGGTATATTTGTACTGAGTGGTGGAGCACATACTGTACAGTATATAAATACCAATGGGTGAAGTCTACGTACATATAATTAATACCGAATGGTGGAGGCACATACTGTACGGTAATAATATTAAGTGGTGGAGCACATACTGTACAGTATATTAACTATCAAGTAGTGGAGAACATACTGTACAGTATATTAATATTACGTGTGGAGCACATCTGTATGGTATATTAATTTCAAGTGGCTGAGCACATACTGTGCATATATTAATATCAAGTAGTAGAGCACATACTGTACAGTATATTAATATCAAGTGGTGGAGCAATACTGTGCAGTATATTAAATCAGTAGTAGAGCACATACTGTACAGTATATTAATATCAAGTGGTCGGAGCACATTCGTAAGGTATATTATACTGAGGTGGTAAGCACATACGACGGTAATAAGGGGGGACACATACTGTACATATATAAATAACCGAGTGGGTGGAGCACATACTGTACAGTATAAATTATGGGTGGAGACATACTGTACAGTATATAATACCTGAGTGGTAGAGCATACTGACGAGTATATAAATACATAGTGGAGTACATACGTACAGTATTTAATACTGAGTGTGAGATATACTGTACAGTATTAATACTGAGTGGAGCACATACTGTACAGTATATTAATATCAAGTAGTGGAGTACATACTGTACAGTATATTTAATACTGAGTGGTGGAGCACATACGTGTACAGTATATAAATACCCAGTGGTGGAGCACATACTGTACGTATAATACTGAGTGGTGGAGCACATACTGTACAGTATTTAATACTAGTGGTGGGAGCACATACTGTAGCATATATAATCCATGGGAAGCACTTACTGTACAGTTATTAATACCGAATGGTGGAGCACATACTGTACGGTATATTAATATTAAGTGGTGGAGCACATACTGTACAGTATATTAATATCAAGTAGTGGAAACATACTGTACAGTATATTAATATTAAGTGGTGGAGCACATACTGTATGGTATATTAATTTCAAGTGGCTGAGCACATACTGTGCAGTATATTAATACTCAAGTAGTAGAGCACATACTGTACAGTATATTAATCTCAAGTGGTGGAGCAAATACTGTAGCATATATTAATATCAAGTAGTAGAGCACATACTGTACAGTATATTAATATCAAGTGGCGGAGCACATTCTGTAAGGTATATTAATACTGAGTGGGTAAGCACATACTGTACGTGTACACTACAGGGTTGGAGCACATACTGTACAGTATATAAATACCGAGTGGTGGAGCACATACTGTACGTATATAAATACCTAGTGGTGGAGTACATACTGTACGTATATTAATACTGAGTGGTAGAGCACATACTGTAGAGTATATTAATATCAAGTAGTGGAGTACATACTGTAACTTATATTAATACTGAGTGGTGGAGATCATACTGTACAGTATATTATACTGAGTGGTAGAGCACATACTGTACAGTATATTAATATCAAGTAGTGGAGTACATATGTACAGTATATTAATACTGAGTGGTGGAGCACATACTGTCAGTATATAATACCCAGTGGTGGAGCACATACTGTACAGTATAAAATACTGAGTGGTGAGCACATACTGTACAGTATATAATACTGAGTGGTGGAGCACATACTGTACTGTATATAATACCGAGTGGTGGAGAGTAAAAATGTACATATAAATACTGAGTGGGGAGCACATACTGTACAGCATATAATATCAAGTAGTGAGTACATACTGTACAGTATATTAATACTGAGTGGTGGAGAACATACTGTTACAGTATATTAATACTGAGTGGTGGAGCACATTCTGTACAGTATATTAATCAGAGTGGTGGAGCACATACTGTACAGTATATTAATATCAATAGTGGGAGTACATAATGTACACGTTATTATTACTGATTGGTGGCGAACATACTGTACAGTATATTAATACGAGTGATGGAGCACATACTGTACAGTATTTAATACTGAGTGGTGAGCACACAACTGTATAGTATATTAATACTGAGTGGTGGAGCATATCTGTACAGTATATAAATACCGAGTGGTGGAGACATACTGTACGTATTATACTGAGTGGTGGAGCACATACTGTCATTTTATTAATTAAGAGTTAAGTACATACTAAACAGTATATTAATACGAGTGTGGAGCACATACTGTAACAGTATATTAATATTGAGTGGTGGAGCACATACTGTACAGTATATTAATACTGAGTGGTGGAGCACATACTGTAAAGTATATTAATATCAAGTAGTGGAGTACATAATGTACAGTATATTAATACTGAGTGGTGGAGCACATACTGTACAGTATATTAATACCGAGTGGTGGAGTACATACTGTACGGTATATTAATACTGAGTGGTGGAGCACATACTGTGCAGTATATTAATACCGAGTGGTGGAACACATACTGTACAGTATATTAAACGAGTGGTGGAGCACATACTGTACAGTATATTAATATTAAGTAGTGGAGTACATACTGTAGACTATATTAATTCCGAGTGGTGGAGCACATATTAAGTAAATTATTAACCGAGTGTGGAGCACATATTGTACAGTATATTAATAATGAGTGTGGAGCACATACTGTACAGTAATTAATATCAAGTCGTGGAGTACATAATGTACAGTATATTAATACTGATGGTGGGCGCACATACTGTTACAGTATATTAATACCGAGTGATGGAGCACATACTGTACAGTATATTAATACTGAGTGGTGGAGCACATACTGTACAGTATATTAATACTGAGTGGTGGAGCACATACTGTACAGTATATTAATATCAAGTAGTGGAGTACATACTGTACAGTATATTAATACTGAGTGGTGGAGCACATACTGTACAGTATATAAATACGAGTGGTGCATACATACTGTACAGTATATTAATACTGAGTGGTGGAGCACACACTGTACAGTATATTAATACTGAGTGGTGGAGCATATACTGTACAGTATATAAATACCGAGTGGTGGAGTACATACTGTACAGTAAATTAATTCTGAGTGGTGGAGCACATACTGTACAGTTTATTAATATCAAGTAGGTAGTACATACTAAACAGTATATAATACGAGTGGTGGAGCACATACTGTACAGTATATTAATATTGAGTGGTGGAGCACATACTGTACAGTATATTAATACTGAGTGGTGGAGCACATACTGTACAAGTATATTAATACAAGTGTGGAGTACATAGTACAAGTATTAATACTGAGTGTGGAGCACATACTGTACAGTATATTAATACGAGTGGGAGTACATACTGTACGGTATATTAATACTGAGTGGTGAGCACATACTGTGCAGTATATTATACGATGGTGGAACACATCTGTACAGTAATTAATACTGAGTGGTGGAGCACATACTGTACGTAATTAATATCAGTAGTGGTAATACTGTAAGACTATATTAATTCGAGTGGTGGAGCACATACTGTATAGTATATATTACCGAGTGGTGAGGCACATATTACAGTTATTAATAATGAGTGGTGGAGCACATACTGTACAGTATATTAATATCACGTTGGAGTACATGTACAGTATAATACTGATGGTGGCGCACATCTGTACAGTATATAAAACCGAGTGATGGAGCACTACTGTACAGTATATTAATACTGGTGGGGGGAGCACCATACTGTACAGTATATTATACTGAGTGTGGAGCACATACTGTACAGTATATAATATCAAGTAGTGGGAGTACTCTGTACAGTATATTAATACTGATGGTGAGCACATACTGTACAGTATATAAATACCGAGTGGTGCAGTACATACTGTTACAGTATAGTAATACTGAGTGGTGGAGCACATACTGTACAGTTTATTAAAATATCAAGTAGTGGAGTACATACTGAACAGTATATTAATACTGAGTAGTGGAGCACATTCTGTAACGTTATTAATACTGAGTGGTGGAGCACATACTGTACAGTATATTAATACTGAGTGGTGGAGCACATACTGTACAGTATATTAATATCAGTAGTGGACGTACATAATTACAGTATTTAATAACCGAGTGGTGGAGCACATACTGTACAGTATATTAATACCGAGTGGGAGCACATACTGTATGGTATATTTGTACTGAGTGGTGGAGCACATACTGTCAGTATATTAATACCGAGTTGGTGGAACACATACGTACAGTAATTAATACTGAGTGGGTAGAGCACATACTGTACAGTATATTATATCAAGTATGGAGTACATACTGTAGACATATTATTCGAGTGTGGGCACATACTGTACAGTATATTATTACCGAGTGGTGGAGCACATACTGTACGGTATATTATTCAAGTGGTGGAGCACATACTGTACAGTATATTAATATCAAGTGGTGGAGCACAACTGTACGGTAATTAAAATCAAGTGGTGGAGCTCATATGTACAGTATATTAATATCAACTGGTGGAGAACTACTATAAGGTATTTTAATATTGAGCGGTGAAGCACATACTGTATGGTATATAAATAGAGGGGTGGAGCACATACTGGTACGATATATTAATACAGATGGTGGAGCACATACTGTATGGTATATTAATACCGAGGGGTGGAGCACATACTGTACGGTATATAATTACCGATGGGTGGAGCACATAAGTACGGTATATTAATACCGTGTGATGGAGCACATGCAGTACTGTATAGTACATTTGTATGAGTGGTGGCACATACTGTATGGTATATAAATACCGAGGGGTGGAGCACATACTGTACGGTATATTAATACCGTGTGTTGGAGCACATACTGTACAGTATATTAATACCGAGTGGTGTAGCACATACTGTATGGTATATTTGTACGGAGTGGTGGAGCACATACTGTACTGTACGGTATATAATACCGAGGGTAGAGCAGATACTGTATGGTATATTAATACTGAGTCATGGAGCACATACTGTACGGTATATTAATTCAAGTGGTGGAGAGCACATTCTGTACAGTATTTAATATCAGTGGTGGAGCACATACTGTGCAGTATATTATTATAAGTAGTAGAGCACATACTGTACTATATTATTATCAAGTGGTGAAGCACATACTGTACAGTATATAAATAACGAGGGTGGAGCACATACTGTACAGTATAATATACAGAGTGGTGGAGCACATCTGTACAGTATAATAATACCGAGTGGTGGAGCACATACTGTACAGTATAATAATACCGAGTGGTGGAGCACATACTGTACAGTATATAAATACCAAGGGGTAGAGCACATACTAGTACGGTATTTTATACCGAGTGATAGAGCACATACTGTAGGGTATATTTGTACTGAGTGGTGGAGCAACATACTGTACATTATATAATACAATGGGTGAAGTACGTACTGTACTATATTATACCGAATGTGGAGCACATACTGTACGGTTAATATTAATATCAAGTGGTGGAGCACATACTGTACAGTATATTAATATCAAGTAGTGGAGAACATACTGTACAGTATTAATATAAGTGGTGGAGACATACTGTATGGTATATTAATTTCAAGTGGCTGAGCACATACTGTGCAGTATATTAATATCAGTAGTAGAGCACTACTGTCAGTATATTAATATCAAGTGGTGGAGCAAATACTGTGCAGTAATTAATATCAAGTAGTAAGCACATACTGTACAGTATATTAATATCAAGTGGCGGAGCACATTCTGTAAGGTATATTAATACTGAGTGGTAAGCACATACTGTACGTACACTACAGGGGTGGAGCACATACTGTACGGTATATAAATACCTAGAGGTGGAGCACATACTGTACGTATATTAATATAAGTGGTGGAGCACATACGGTACGGTATATTAAATATCAAGTGGTGGAGCACATACTCTACAGTAATTAATATCAGTGTAGAGTAACATACTGTACAGTATATTAATATCAAGTGGTGGAGTACATACTGTACAGTATTAATATCAATGGTGGAGCACATACTGTGCAGTATATTAATATCAGTGGTGGAGCACATTCTGTAAGGTATATTAATACTGAGTGGTGAAGCACATAATGTATGGAATATAAATACTGAGGGTGGAGCACATACTGTAAGGTATATTAATACGAGTGGAGAGCACATACTGTACGGTATATAAATACCGAGGGGTGGAGCACATACTGTACGGTATATAAATACCGAGGGGTGGAGCACATCTGTACGGTATAATATACCGAGGGGTGGAGCACATACGTACAGTATATAATATCAGTGGTGGAGAACATACTGTTCACTATATTAATATTATGTGGAGCACATATTGTGCAGTATTTTAATATCAAGAAGTGGAGCACATACTGTACAGTAATATTAATACAAGTGGTGGAGCACATACTGTGAGGTATATTATACGGAGTGGTGAGCACATAATGTATGGAATATAAATACTGAGGGGTGGAGCACATACTGTACTGTATATTAATACCGTGGTGGAACACTGTCAGTATATTAATATCGAGTGGTGGAGCACATACTGTACAG
The DNA here is from genome assembly GCA_019447015.1 of Hymenochirus boettgeri. Lineage (NCBI taxonomy): Eukaryota > Metazoa > Chordata > Amphibia > Anura > Pipidae > Hymenochirus > Hymenochirus boettgeri. The sequence goes on along the minus strand of JAACNH010000010.1, from coordinate 2,999,990 downwards.
AATATTATACCGAGGGGTGGAGCACATACTGTACAGTATTTTAGTGCTAAGTGCTGGAGCACATACTGTACAGTATATTTAAACCAAGTGGTGGAGCACATACTGTACAGTATATTAATATCGAGTGGTGGAGCACATACTGTACATATTTAATATCGAGTGGTGGAGCACATACTGTAAGGTATATTAGTACTGAGTGGTGAAGCACATACTGTATGGGATATAAATACTGAGGGGTGGAGCACATACTGTACCGTATATTAATATCGATTGGTGGAGCACATACTTTATGGTATATAAGTACTGAGTGCTGGAGCACATACTGTAGGTACATAAGTAGCGAGGGGTGGAGCACATACTGTACAGTTTTTAGTACTGAGTGCTGGAGCAAATACTGTACGGTATATAAATACAGATGGGTGGAGCACATACTGTACGGTATATTAATACTGAGTGGTGGAGCACACAATGTACGGTATATTAATACAGAGTGGTGGAGCACATACTGTATGGTATATTTAAACTGAGTGGTGGGCACATACTGACGGTATATAAATACTGAGGGGTGGGCACATACTGTATGGTAAATTAATATCGAGTGGTGGAGCACATACTGTACGGTATATTAATACAGACGGGTGTAGCACATACTGTAGGAAATTAATACAGAGTGGTGTAGCACATACTTATTGTGAAATTAATACAGAGTGGTGGAGCACATACTGTACGGTATATTAATACAGACGGGTGTAGCACATACTGTATGGTAAATTAATACAGAGTGGTGGAGCACATACTGTATGGTAAATTAATACAGAGTGGTGGAGCACATACTGTACGGTATATTAAATCAGAGTGGTGGAGCACATACTGTACAGTATATTAATATCGAGTGGTGGAGCACATACTGTATGGTATATTAGTACTGAGTGCTGGAGCACATACTGTACAGTATATAAGTACCGAGGGGTGGAGCACATACTGTACAGTATTTTAGTGCTAAGTGCTGGAGCACATACTGTACAGTATATTTAAATCAAGTGGTGGAGCACATACTGTACAGTATATTAATATCGAGTGGTGGAGCACATACTGTACAGTATATTAATATCGAGTAGTGGAGCACATACTGTAAGGTATATTAGTACTGAGTGGTGAAGCACATACTGTATGGTATATAAATACTGAGGGGTGGAGCACATACTGTATGGTATATTAATACTTAGTGGTGGAGCACATACTGTACAATATATTTATATCGAGTGGTGGAGCACATACTGTATGGTATATTAGTACTGAGTGCTGGAGCACATACTGTAGGTACATAAGTAGCGAGGGGTGGAGCACATACTGTACAGTTTTTTAGTACTGAGTGCTGGAGCAAATAATGTATGGTATATAAATACAGAGGGGTGGAGCACATACTGTACGGTATATTAATACTGAGTGGTGGAGCACATACTGTATGGTATATTAATATCGAGTGGTGGAGCACATACTGTACGGTATATATTAATACTGAGGGGTGGAGCACATACTGTACGGTATGGTTATATATTAATACTGAGGGGTGGAGGCAACATACTGTACGGTATATAAATACCGAGGGGTGGAGCACATACTGTATGGTATATTAATATCGAGTGGTGGAGCACATACTGTACGGTATATATTAATACTGAGGGGTGGAGCACATACTGTACGGTATATTAATACTGAGGGGTGAGAACATACTGTATGGTATATTAATATCGAGTGGTGGAGCACACTACTGTACGGTATATATTAATACTGACGGGGTGTAGCATAGCATACTGTATGGTAATTATACAGAGGGTGAGCACATACTGTACGGTATTTTAATACAGAGTGGTGGAGCACATACTGTAGGTACAGTTATACTGAAGGGTGGAGCACATACTGTACGGTATATTGATACTAAGGGGTGGAGCAGATACTGTACAGTATATTAATACAGAGGGGTGGAGCACATACTGTACAGTATATTAATACAGAGGGGTGGAGCACATACTGTACAGTATTATACCGAGTGGTGGAGCACATACTGTATGGTTATATAGGACTAACGGGTGTAGAAAATACTGTACGGTAAATAATACAGTGTGGTGGAGCACAACTCTAGGTACAGTTATTACTGAAGGGTGGAGCACATACTGTAGGGTATATTAATACTAGCGGGTGTAGCAAATACTGTATGGTATATTAATACAAAGTGGTGGAGCACATACTGTACGGTATATTAATACAGAGGGGTGGAGCACATACTGTACGGTATATTAATACAGAGTGGTGGAGCACATACTCTACAGTATATTAATACTGAGTGGTGGAGTACATACTGTACGGTATATTAATACAGAGGGGTGGAGCACATACTGTACGGTATATTAATACAGAGTGGTGGAGCACATACTCTACAGTATATTAAACTGAGTGGTGGAGTACATACTGTGTACAGTATATTAATACAGAGGGGTGGAGCACATACTGTACGGTATATTAATACAGAGTGGTGGAGCATACTGTACAGTATATTAATACTGAGTGGTGGAGTACATACTGTACAGTATATTAATACAGAGGGGTGGAGCACATACTGTACGGTATATTAATACAGAGGGGTGGAGCACATACTCTACAGTATATTAATACAGAGTGGTGGAGCACATACTGTATGGTATATTAATACAGAGGGGTGGAGCACATACTGTACAGTATATTAATACTGAGTGGTGGAGTACATACTGTACAGTATATTAATACAGGGGGTGGAGCACATACTGTACGGTATATTAATACGAGGAGTGGCGACATACTCACAGTATATTAATACAGAGGGGTGGAGCACATACTGTACGGTAATTATACAGAGTGGTGGAGACATACTGTACAGTATATAATACTGAGGTGGTGGAGCACATAGCTTATGGTATAATTAATACAGAGGGGTGGAGACATATGTACAGTATTAATACAGAGGGGGGGAGCACTACTGTATGGTATATAATACAGAGGGGTGGGTGGAGCAACATATTAACGGGTATATTATACAGAGGGTGGAGCACATACTGTATGGTATATTAATACAGAATGTGGGAGCACCTATTGTATGGTATATTAATACAGAGGGGTGGAGCACATACGTTGGTATATTAATACAGAGGGTGGAGCACATACTGTAGTTATTAATACAGAGGGGTGGAGCACATACTGTACAGTATATTAATACAGAGGGGTGGAGCACATACTGTACGGTTATTAATACCGAGGGGGGGAGCACATATTGTATGGTATATAATACAGAGGGGTGGAGCACAACTGTCAGTATATTAATACAGAGTGGTGGAGCACATATTGTAGGTATATTAATACAGAGTGGTGGAGCACATACTGTAAGGTATTTAATACGAGGGGTGGAGCACATACTGTACGGTATATTAATACAGAGGGGTGGAGCACATATGTATGGTATATTAATACAGAATGGTGGAGCACATACTGTACGGTATATTAATACAGAGGGGTGGAGCCATACTGTACGTGTATATTAATACAGAGGGGGAGCAACATATGGTATGGTATATAATACAGAATGGTGGAGCACATACTGTACGGTATATTAATACAGAGGGGTGGAGCACATACTGTACGGTATATAATACAGAATGGTGGAGCACATACTGTACAGTATATTATACAGAATGGTGGAGCACATACTGTATGGTATATTAATACGAGGGGTGGAGCACATACTGTACGGTTTATATTAATACAGAATGTGGAGCACATACTGTACAGTATATAAATACAGAATGTGGAGCACATACTAAGGTATATAATACAGAGTGGTGGAGCACATACTGTAGGTAATTAATACAGAGGGGTGGAGCACATACTGTATGGTATATTAATACAGAGGGGTGGAGCACATACTGTACGGTATATTAATACAGAATGGTGGAGCACATACTGTACGGTATATTAATACAGAGGGGTGGAGCACATACTGTACGGTATATTAATACAGAGGGGTGGAGCACATACTGTATGGTATATTTAAACTGATGGTGGGCACATACTGTAACGGTATATAAATACGAGGGGTGGAGCACATACTGTACGTATTTTATGCTAAGTGTGGAGCACATACTGTACAGTATATTAAATCAAGTGGTGGAGCACATACTGTACAGTATTAATATCGAGTGTTGGAGCACATACTGTACATATATTAATATCGAGTTAGTGGAGCACATCTGTAAGGTATATAGTACTGAGTGGTGAAGCACATACTGTACAGTATATTAATACTGAGTGGTGTGGCACACAATGTACGGTATATTAATCAAGTGGTGAGCACATACTTTATGGTATATTTAAACTGAGTGGTGGAGCACATACTGTACGGTATATAAATACTGAGGGGTGGAGCACATACTGTATGGTAAATTAATATCGAGTGGTGGAGCACATACTGTACGGTATATTAATACAGACGGGTGTATACATACTGTATGGTAAATTAATACAGAGTGGTGTGCACATCTGTATTGTAAATAATTAAGAGTGGTGGGCACTACTGTACGTATATTAATACAGACGGGTTGTGAGCACATACTGTATGGTAAATTAATACAGAGTGGTGGAGCACATACTGTATGGTAAATTAATACAGTGGTGGAGCAATACTGTACGGTTATATTAAATCAGAGTGGTGGAGCCACATACTGTACAGTATATTAATATCGAGTGGTGGAGCACATACTGTATGGTATATTAGTACTGAGTGCTGGAGCACATACTGTACAGTTATAAGTACCGAGGGTGGAGCACATACTGTACAGTATTTTAGTGCTAAGTGCTGGAGCACATCTGTACAGTATATTTAAATCAATGGTGGAGGAGCACATACTGCATATATTAATATCGAGTGGTGGACACATACTGTACAGTATATTAATATCGAGTAGTGGAGCACATACTGTAAGGTATATTAGTACTGAGTGGTGAAGCACATACTGTATGGTATATAAATACTGAGGGGGGAGCACTACTGTATGGTAATTAATACTTAGTGGTGGAGCACATACTGTACAGTATATTATATCGAGTGGTGGAGCACATACTGTATGGTATATTAGTACTGATGCTGGACACTACTGTAGGTACATAATACGAGGGTGGAGCACATACTGTACAGTTTTTAGTACTGAGTGCTGGAGCAAATAATTGTATGGTATATAATACGAGGGGTGGAGCACATACTGTACGGTATATTAATACTGAGTGGGTGGAGCACATACTGTATGGTATATTAATATCGAGTGGTGGAGCACATACTGTACGGTATATATTAATACTGAGGGGTGGAGCACATACTGTACGGTATATAAATACCGAGGGGTGGAGCACATACTGTATGGTATATTAATATCGAGTGGTGGAGCACATACTGTACGGTATATATTAATACTGAGGGGTGGAGCACATACTGTACGGTATAATATTAATACTGAGGGGTGAGCACATACTGTACGGTATATAAATACCGAGGGGTGGAGCACATACTGTATGGTATATTAATATCGAGTGGTGGAGCACATACTGTACGGTATATATTAATACTGAGGGGTGGAGCACATACTGTACGGTATATATTAATACTGAGGGGTGGAGCACATACTGTATGGTATATTAATATCGAGTGGTGGAGCACATACTGTACGGTATATATTAATACTACGACGGGTGTAGCACATACTGTATGGTAATTAATACAGAGTGGTGGAGCACATACTGTACGGTATTTTAATACAGAGTGGTGGGCACATACTGTAGGTACAGTTATACTGAAGGGTGGAGCACATACTGTACGGTATATTGATACTAAGGGGTGGAGCAGATACTGTACAGTATATTAATACAGAGGGGTGGAGCACATACTGTACAGTATATTAATACAGAGGGGTGGAGCACATACTGTACAGTATATTAATACCGAGTGGTGGAGCACATACTGTATGGTATATAGTACTAACGGGTGTAGAAAATACTGTACGGTAAATTAATACAGTGTGGTGGAGCACATACTCTAGGTACAGTTATACTGAAGGGTGGAGCACATACTGTAGGGTATATTAATACTAGCGGGTGTAGCAAATACTGTATGGTATATTAATACAAAGTGGTGGAGCACATACTGTACGGTATATTAATACAGAGGGGTGGAGCACATACTGTACGGTATATTACTACGAGTGGTGGAGCACATACTCTACAGTATATTAATACTGAGTGGTGGAGTACATACTGTACAGTAATTAATACAGAGGGGTGGAGCACATACGTAATATTTAATACAGAGTGGTGGAGCACAACCTACAGTATATTAATACTAGTGGTGGAGTACATACTGTACAGTATATTAATACAGAGGGGTGGAGCACATACTACGGTATATAAACAGAGTGGTGGAGCACATACTGTACAGTATATTATACTGAGTGGTGGAGTACATACTGTACAGATATTATACAGAGGGTGGAGCACATACTGTACGGTATATTAATACAGAGGGGTGGCCACATACTCTACAGTATATAATACAGAGTGGTGGAGCACATACTGTATGGTATATTAATACAGAGGGGTGGAGCACATACTGTACAGTATATTAATACTGAGTGGTGGAGTACATACTGTACAGTATATTAATACAGAGGGGTGGAGCACATACTGTACGGTATATTAATACAGAGAGTGGCGCACATACTCTACAGTATATTAATACAGAGGGGTGGAGCACATACTGTACGGTATATTAATACAGAGTGGTGGAGCACTACTGTACATATATTATACTGAGTGGTGGAGCACATACTGTATGGTATTTATACAGAGGGTGGAGCACATACTGTACAGTATATTAATACAGAGGGGTGAGCACATACTGTATGGATATATACAGAGGGGTGGAGCACATACTGTACGTAATCTAATACAGAGGGTGCACACTGTAGGGTATATTAATACGATGGTGGAGCACATATTGTAGGGTATATTAATACAGAGGGGTGGAGCACATACTGTAATGGTATATTAATACAGATGGGTGGAGCACATACTGTATGGTATTAATACAGAGGGGTGGAGCACATACTGTAGGTATATTAATACAGAGGGTGGAGCACATACTGTACGGTATTAATACAGAGGGGTGGAGCACATATTGTATGGTATATTAATACAGAGGGGTGAGCACATACTGTACAGTATATAATACAGAGTGGTGGAGCACATATTGTATGGTATATTATACAGAGTGGTGGACACATACTGTAGGTATATTAATACAGAGGGGTGGAGCACATACTTACGGTATATTAATACAGAGGGTGGAGCACATATTGTATGGTATTAATACAGAATGGTGGAGCACATACTGTACGTATATTAATACAGAGGGGTGGAGCACATACTGTACGGTATATTAATACAGAGGGTGGAGCACATATGTATGGTATATTAAACAAATGGTGGAGCACATACTGTACGGTATATTAATACAGAGGGGTGGAGCCTACTGTACGGTATTTAATACAGAATGGTGGAGCACATACTGACAGTATATTAATACAGAATGGTGGAGCACATACTGTATGGTATATTAATACAGAGGGTGGAGCCACATACTGTACGGTATATTAATACAGATGGTGGAGCACATACGTACAGTATATTAATACAGAATGTGTGAGCACATACTGTAGGTATATTAATACAGAGTGTGGAGCACATACTGTAGGTATATTAATACAGAGGGGTGGAGCACATACTGTATGGTATATTAATACAAGGGGGAGCCATCTTACGGTTATATACAGATGGTGGAGCACATACTGTACGGTATATTAATACAGAGGGGTGAGCACATACTGTACGGTATATTAAAAAGAGGGTGGAGCACATACTGTATGGTATATTAATCCAGAGGGGTGGAGCAACATACGGTATGGTTATATTAATACAGAGGGGTGGAGCACATACTGTATGGTATATTAATACAGAGGGGTGGAGCACATACTGTATATAAAATTTATAATGATAAACAATTTTCCTAACACACTGGGATGTAAGAGGGCCTATGCGGACCCAGGAACCTTATGAACGTCTTGGTCTACCTATTGTTAATCTAGGTACACATTGAATGTCCTGTACCTGTTCAAGCATGTCTTTTGGAAGGTCTTCTTGTTCATCCATTTCCATAATGGCTTTCTTGATTTCTTCATTGGACAACTTGAGTCTGATAATTGAAAAAAAGACAAAACAGAATCATTTATTGCATCCAAACAGATTATCCATGTAAGTGGACAGTGGCATAACTAGGAACCACTGTCCCCCAAAGCAAAACTATGATGGGGCCCCTATCCCACTTAATTACCCAAGGCTTTTTTTGAGGATTGTAAGGACGAATTAAGATAAACAGGGAAGTTACTGTCCCCCCATAGCTCAGTGATCTCACACATGCTCAGTATCAAATTCAAACAGGTATAACTTTAGTTAGCAATTGCATGGAAACATACGGGATAATCATTTAATTGACAGTGACATTTAAGTCACAGAACATTTTGTTTTATATATACAAGACTATCCCCCATGCCATGCTTATTTGCACTTCTTATAATGGATTATTTGTAATAATTCAAAATAATAAGATAAAAATGCACAAGAGAAGCTACTAGGGACATCCATTAGCTTTAGAATGTCAACTATGCCACATGCTTGAGTGGCAGCTTTGGAAACCTCAGACTGTGAATTGTAGAGGACGAATGAATGATCGGACGCGTTGGAAAATTCCCTATGGGACTGCACGATCGATCGTTCCCAAATTCCTCCGGCCGCGAGTACCAGTTTTTATTAAGTTATATATTTGTGGTTTTTACACAAAGAGAGTTTTCTACATGGAGGTGAATTAAGGTGAATACAAGGTTATTAAATATGAGGGGTACAGCAATAGGGAGAGGTGTGGACTAAATAGCAGTGTTTAAATCAAAACGTAATAGAACTAAGAATTTCAGCTTCTTGTAACTCTCACCACTATGGGGGATTAGGAATCCCACCCAGTCATTCCCATGTTCCTCTTAGGGAAACACCAATTTTACAGCCAACGCAGTTATCTGAGAGATGATATAAAAGCCCTTTGTTTCTATCCGTAAATCTCCGTTCATTCAAACCATCCTTTCGCCTTATCTCTGGTCCTGTGCCCACACATGTTACAGATTAGACAAGGGAAAATACAATCTATTTAAAGGGAAAGTGCCAACAGGAAAATAAAATACTCATTCATCAAAACAGTGAATAATATTGTTAATGAATGAGATTTCTATCATTTTCAATAAAATAATGTTTAGGGTCCCAGATAGTGGAGAATCAGTAAATATTAACAGTAGCTAATTGATTTGCTGAACTTCCTAAAGTTCAGTTCGTTTTAGAACTACAGAATTCAGTAAAAGTTCTATAGTTCGATGGTTCGTAAACAGACCCATTAAAGTCAACGGGGAGAAGTAGTTTGAAAACTTATGTAAATGGCTCTGGGACCTGGGAAATAGAGATGTCCGAACTTCGCAAATCGGTCCGCTCGAGGAACCACGAAGTTTAGAAAAAAAATTGAAAATTCGAAAATCCGCAACCGGACCCTTTAAAACCTATTAAAATGAAAGTTCGGCAAAATCCGTTCTTCAAAAATATGAGGATTCTTCGAAAATACGGACCCGAAATTGGCTTGCTTCGTCCAAAAATGTGAAAAATCAGCGAAATTTCGAACTTACGAGGATTCCTCGTATTTTCCCGTATTTTTGAAAATACGAGAAATCCTCGTAATTTAGAAAATTTCGAAAACGTGGTTTAGAAAGTTCGGAAGGCAGAAAACTGGAAAATCCGCGATACCCGCCGTTCGCGAATGTGGTAAATCCGCCATCGGGCCATCACTACTGGGAAATGGTCTGGGGAACACGTACATATTACCAAAACTTGTATAAACAAGTTCAAGGGCTATCACCATATTCAAGGGTTACCGAACGCCGCCATCGAGGATTAGTGAACGCTACATCCTAAGGTTATCGCCGTATTCAAGGGTTACCGAAAGCCATATTCAAAGGTTCTGGCTAATTTCAAGGATTAGCAAATGCTACATTGAGGGTTATCGCTGAATTAGAGTGTCCGAACGTCACATTCTACGGTTATGGAGCACTAAAGTCAAGGGTTATCGATAATTATCGAAAATATGTCAGAGAGTTTGGAAAACCAAAATGTTCATAGTTCTGAGAGTTCTAAAAAGTCCGAGTTCGTACTAACTCATAAAATCCGTCTCAAACTGGGTTCGTGTTCGAGTTCTAATCCCACCACTAGGATTTAATGTGGAAGTAAATGCGGAAATGCAGTAATAAATGGCAATGTATAACCCCCGTGAAGGATCGTAGAGGGGGATTTTCTACAAAGATTACAGATTTATAGTTAAATAATAGGATTTTTATACATATAAATTTACTTAGTTTACACTTAAAACTAATTTACAGTCTAGAAAACTGATAATTTAAATGGAAACTGGCACGTGCTTCCCATAAAGATCGAGCGGTGGAAGTCAGGAAATTCTTTCAGCAAAGCAAACAGATCAGTCACTCTCTCAGAGGAGTTCTGTCATTGGTAACAAAACGAACAACACTTTCCTTTACGGATCAAGAATTTCATTTCAGCCACCTCATTTTATTTGGCCTTTAATGTATTTTCCTATTTACCGGTCACCTGTAAAGTGGGAGCAGTTAAAACTTTGTATCAATTCTCACACACCAAATAAGAAATAAGCACTGTAGAGATGTAGCCACCAGGATTACAAGGCTCAATATTTATCATCTACAGAAAATAAAAATCAGCTGCACCAACACCACCTATAGGATGGACCATGGAAATCAGCTGCACCAACACCACCTATAGGATGGACCATGCAAATCAGCTGCACCAACAGCACCTATAGGATGGACCATGCAAATCAGCTGCACCAACAGCATCTATAGGATGGACCATGCAAATCAGCTGCACCAACACCACCTATAGGATGGACCATGCAAATCAGTTGCACCAACAGCACCTATAGAATAGACCATGCAAATCAGCTAACAAACAGCACCTATAGGATGAACCATGCAAATCAGAAGCACCAACAGCACCTATAGGATGGACCATGCAACTAAAATGCACCAACAGCACCTCCGTAATCTAGGCAATAACTGTGATATTACCCCAAAATGACTTCCAGAAGGTTTGTGATAAATAATAATAATAATAATTCCTATTTGCACCAATTTGGCTTCTTCCCTAATGACCCTAAATTAAGTCATAATGCAGACTAATGAAGTAACTTCAAAGTATCTCCTACCAGCTCATTTACAAGACACGAGACTCACTTGGACAGAGAATAACACAGTTTTGGGCTCTTCGTCCATCTATAACCACAGTTCCTTGACTTTTCTTGAAGACAAGTAGAGATCTTCCATAGAGTCCACATCTTTCTGTAATTAGAAGAAGGTAGGGATATCAGTAACAATATATATTATATTACACTTAACATCCAATATTGTGATGGGTTTACTCTTTGATAATTCCTTGTACATTATTATTTAGTTTTCTCTTCTTTACAAATGAAAAATAAAAATTTAATGCAAAAACAAATCTACACTCTTCTCAAAGACCAGAAATGAAACAAAAATTTATAGAACTAATTGGAGGCATTGATTATCAAGATAGATACTAGGAGACTCACTACTATCAGGAAAAAAAGGAAACAAAATGAGATATTTTATTAAGTATATTCAGATTCAGGCAAAGTCTACATACAGTGAAGATATCTAAATCTACTTTATGGAAACAACGTCCTGCTCAGAGATACTAACATTTGAACTTTGATTTCTCTCAGCCACTTAGCTCAAATACATTTTACCGCTGCCCTTTCTTCAATGCTGCCCACTTCACTGAGTGTCAGGGTATAAAAACCAATAGAAATTGGGCACCGCCCAAATACTAAGTTTGTCTAATATTTTTTCAGTGTGATAAGGAAATATTTTATTTATTTCTACTCATAAAAAAAATATAAAAAATAAACTACATGATCATATATGGAATTTATAGAAAAATGGTATTAATAGGTACTAAAGAATAAATTGTGATATTTAATGACATTGTCCCACACTTCACTTTTATTATTTAGGTCCTTAGCCTTAAATAATTGACTTTTGGTGCAACTTAAGTTCTTCTTGCTAACCGACCTACTGTACATCCCAGAGTAAGAGAGATTGCAATGGGGAATTCTTCCATTAATAACAAGGGACTCTCTCATCATTGATGAAGTCCTTCATAACTCAGGAAAATGCTTTCATTAAATATCTCCACCACTGATGAAGAAATATCTGAATTAAATATCCCTCACCACTGATGGAAAATGTCTTCATTAAACAACTACACCACTGATGGAGAAATATCTTAATTAAATATCCCTCACACTGATGAGAAATGTCTTATTAACATCTCCACCACGATGGAGAAATATCTTAATTAAATATCCATCAACATTGGTGAAGAAATGTCTTTATTAACATCTCCACCACTGATGGAGAAATGTCTTCATTAAACATCTCCACCACTAATGGAGAAATGTCTTCATTAAACATCTCTACCACTGATGGAGGGAGAAATGACTTCATTAAACATCCCTCATCACTGATGGAGAAATTTCTTCATTAAACACCTCCACCATTGATGGAGAAATGTCTCCATTAAACATCCCAAATCACTGATGGAAAAATGTCTTCATTAAACATCTCACCACCGATGGAGAAATGTCTTCATTAAACATCTCCACCACTGATGTAAAAATGTCTTTATTAAACATCTCCACCACTGATGGAAAAATGTCTTCATTAAACATCTCCACCACTGATAGAGAATGTCTTTATTAACATCTCCACCATAATGGAGAAATGTCTCATACATCTCATTACTGATGTAGAAATGTCTTCATTAAACATCTCCACCACTGATGGAGAAATGTTCATTAAACATATCCACCATTGATGGAGAAACGTCTCATTAAACATCCCAATCACTAATGAGAATTCTTCATTAAACATCTCCACCATTGATGGAGAAAGTCTCCATTAAACATCCCAAATAACTGATGGAGAAATTTCTTCATTAAACATCTCCACCACTGATGGAGAAATGTCTTCATTAAACATCTCACCACTGATGGAGAAATGTCTTTATTAAACATCTCCACCACTGATGGAAAAATGTCTTCATTAAACATCTCCACCACTGATGGAGAAATGTCTTCATTAAACATCTCCACCACTGATGGAGAAATATCTTCATTAAACATCGACCACTGATGGAGAAATGTCTTCATTAACAACTCCCACACTGATGGAGAATGTCTTCATTAAACATCCAAATCACTGATGGAGACATGTCTTCATTAAACTCTCCACCACCAATGGAGAAATGTCTTATTAATTATCTCACCACTGATAGAGAATGTCTTCATTAAACATCTCTACCACTGATGGAGAAATGACTTCATTAACATCCCCATTACTGATGGAGAATATCTTCATTAAACATTCCACCACTGATGGAGAAATGTCTAAAACATCCTCATCACTGATGGAGAAATGTCTTCATTAAACATCTCTACCCCTGATGGAGAAATGTCTTCATTAAACATCTCCACCACTAATGGAGAAATGTCTTCATTAAACATCGTACCACTGACGGAGGGAGAAATTACTTCATTAAACATCCCTCATCACTGATGGAGAAATATCTTCATTAAACATTTCCACCACTGATGGAGAAATGTCTTCATTAAACATCTCTACCACTGATGGAGAAATGTCTTCATTAAACATCTCTACCACTGATGGAGGGATAATTACTTCATTAAACATCCTCATCACTGATGGAGAAATATCTTCATTAAACATTTCCACCACTGATGAGAAATGTCTTCATTAAACATCCCTCATTGTTGATGGAGAAATGTCTTCATTAAACATCTCTACCACTGATGGAGGGAGAAATGACTATTAAACATCCCTCATCACTGATGGAGAAATATCTTCATTAAACATTTCCACCCCTGATGGAGAAATGTCTTCATAAACATCCCATCGTTGATGGAGAAATGTCTTCATTAACATCCTACCACTGAAGGAGAAATGTCTTCATTAAACATCTCTACCACTGATGGAGAAATGTCTTCATTAACATCCACCACTAAGAAAAATGTCTTCATTAAACATCTCTACCACTGATGGGGGAGAAATGACTTCATTAAAACCTCATCACTGATGGAGAAATATCTTCATTAAAATTTCCACCACCGATGGAGAAATGTCTCATTAACATCCCTCATCGTTGATGGAGAAATGTCTTCATTTAACATCTCTACCACTGATGGAGAAATGTCTTCATTAAACATCTCTACCACTGATGGAGAAATGTCTTCATTAAACATCTCCACCACTAATGAAAAATGTCTTCATTAAACATCTCTACCACTGATGGGGGGAGAAATGACTTCATTAAACATCCCTCATCACTGATGGAGAAATATCTTCATTAAACATTTCCACCACCGATGGAGAAATGTCTTCATTAAACATCCCTCATCGTTGATGGAGAAATGTCTTCATTAAACATCTCTACCACTGATGGAGAAATGTCTTCATTAAACATCTCCACCACTGATGGAGAAATGTCTTCATTAAACATCTCCACCACTAATGGAGAAATGTCTTCATTAAACATCTCTACCACTGATGGAGGGAGAAATGACTTCATTAAACATCCCTCATCACTGATGGAGAAATATCTTCATTAAACATTTCCACCACTGATGGAGAAATGTCTTCATTAAACATCCCTCATCGTTGATGGAGAAATGTCTTCATTAATCATCTCACCACTGATGGAGAAATGTCTTCATTAATCATCTCACCACTGATGGAGAAATGTCTTCATTAAACGTCTCTACCACTGATGGAGAAATATCTTCATTAATCATCTCCACCACTGATGGAGAAATGTCTTCATTAATCATCTCACCACTGATGGTAATACAGAGTAGTAATACAGAGGGGTGGAGCACATACTGTACAGTATATTAATACTGAGTGGGGAGAGTACTACTGTACCGTATATTATACAGAGGGGTGGAGCACATACTGTACGGTATATTAATACAGAAGAGTGGCGCACATACTCTACAGTATATTAATACAGAGGGGTGGAGCACATACTCTACGGTATATTAATACAGAGTGGTGGAGCACATACTGTACAGTATATTAATACTGAGTGGTGGAGCACATACTGTATGGTATATTAATACAGAGGGGTGGAGCACATACTGTACAGTATATTAATACAGAGGGGTGGAGCACATACTGTATGGTATATTAATACAGAGGGGTGGAGCACATACTGTAAGGTATATTAATACAGAGGGGTGGAGCACATACTGTATGGTATATTAATACAGAATGGTGGAGCACATATTGTATGGTATATTAATACAGAGGGGTGGAGCACATACTGTATGGTATATTAATACAGAGGGGTGGAGCACATACTGTATGGTATATTAATACAGAGGGGTGGAGCACATACTGTACAGTATATTAATACAGAGGGGTGGAGCACATACTGTACGGTATATTAATACAGAGGGGTGGAGCACATATTGTATGGTATATTAATACAGAGGGGTGGAGCACATACTGTACAGTATATTAATACAGAGTGGTGGAGCACATATTGTATGGTATATTAATACAGAGTGGTGGAGCACATACTGTAAGGTATATTAATACAGAGGGGTGGAGCACATACTGTACGGTATATTAATACAGAGGGGTGGAGCACATATTGTATGGTATATTAATACAGAATGGTGGAGCACATACTGTACGGTATATAATACAGAGGGGTGGAGCACATACTGTACGGTATATTAATACAGAGGGGTGGAGCACATATTGTATGGTATATTAATACAGAATGGTGGAGCACATACTGTACGGTATATTAATACAGAGGGGTGGAGCACATACTGTACGGTATATTAATACAGAATGGTGGAGCACATACTGTACAGTATATTAATACAGAATGGTGGAGCACATACTGTATGGTATATTAATACAGAGGGTGGAGCACATACTGTACGGTATATTAATACAGAATGGTGGAGCACATACTGTACAGTATATTAATACAGATGGTGGAGCACATACTGTAAGGTTATTTAATACAGAGGGTGGAGCACATACTGTAGGTATATTAATACAGAGTGGTGGAGCACACTGACGGTAATAATACAGAATGGTGGAGCACATACTGTACGGTATATAATACAGAGAGGGTGGAGCACATACGTAGGTATATTAATACAGAGGGTGGAGACATACTGTATGGTTATATTATACAGAGGGTGGAGCACATACTGTACGGTATATTAATACAGAGGGGTGGAGCACATACTGTATGGTATATTAATACAGAGGGGTGGAGCACATACTGTATGGTATATTAATACAGAGGGGTGGAGCACATACTGTATGGTGTATTATTTTTTTTAATAAAGATACAATTATTGAATCAAGATTCAAAGAATTATCATTTTTATTCTTTATTTTGTTTTTTGAATACAGGGATATTTTCAATACTGCATTAGAACTAAGGGATGGAACTGCTTCCCAACAGAGGTAGAACACATTGGAATTCTATCTATAATACAGTATATACCCTGGTTCATAGCCCCTAGTGTTCCATGATAGTACTGCCCAACTCCAGAGCTGCCCATCCTGCCCCAGCTCTGTACTGAGACAGGACCAGCAGATATGTGATGG
Source organism: Hymenochirus boettgeri (assembly GCA_019447015.1). Lineage (NCBI taxonomy): Eukaryota > Metazoa > Chordata > Amphibia > Anura > Pipidae > Hymenochirus > Hymenochirus boettgeri. The sequence continues at coordinate 2,983,008 of JAACNH010000010.1, read as the reverse complement.
TGGGACAGGACCCCAGAAATAGGACTAATCCCTCCAAAGTAAGTGGTTGAATATGTCAAACGAAAACACCATTAACCTGGATTTTCTTACCTTATCTCGGGCTTCGCTAAGCAAGTCCTCCAGTTCTGAGATGCTGAAACTGGCCACTGTGATGAAGTCGCTCATTACTGGTACAAAACGGTCTCCCGATTCTTGGTATTGTCTCTTCTGATAGTCAAGTTCCTAAAGGGAGATAAAGCACCAAGTTTGGTCAAGGTTAGAAACAGTTAGAAGATATAGGTACCCACTCAATGGGTCTACAGATCCCAACAGATATTCTAACTCCACAATATATTCTTAGCTGTTTGTCTGCTTCATGTGTACATACATGTTACAGGTTGACTCCATAATCACCAAGGTACTCACAGCACTTTCTAGGAATTTCTAGGTCTTTAAAGGGGAACTGGGGTCTATACAAATGCCTTCTATTCCTACCTTTAAAATGACTTGGTTTCATGCTTCTAGCTTACAGTAGATGTGGTGTGATGGTCTGGTGCTGTCTGCTTACACTGTGATGTCAGCAGCACCATTGCTTAATCCCCCCGCAGGCTTGAGCATGCCCACTTGTATTCTACAGCTGGGACGGATGATCATCAGCTGCATCAAATTATTAATTGTTTTTTAAAGCTAGTCATGTGTACGGAAAAAAAAAATCTGTCTCTCTTTAAGCTGTCCATAGGCAGATGAAAGCACAGAGACTGATTGCAAGCCAGTAATAGCTTTATGAAAGGTACATTTTGGGTGGTTGGGCGTATGACACATGCCTGTCACAGACAGTGCACAACTGCAGACTAGGAAGTGAAACTTGGCGTGAATATAATATTTGTATTCGCAACAGCTAGAGCCATCATCCTTACCTTGTTTGAAAGGTATTAGAGGGCTCATGTATGACCACATTTCCCCTTTAAACATTTTACATGGGAACGCATTCTTTCTTTGGCTACAGCTCCACTGAATGAGTCTGAAGTCACCAGATCATCATATATATGAGAAGCCATCAATGAATGGATTATTCTTAAGATTTGTATTAGGATTCAAAATGTAAAAACACTGTAGATCTGATCAATATGACAGAGGATCAACCTAACACAAGTTAAGCATTTAGAAGTCTAGACAGCAAGGAACGTGTCATAATTTGGATATTGTACAAGCCTTATAGGGGAGGAATAATAAAGACGCTATAATGGTAACAGTTACTTATGGATAATCTTGATGAACTCTCACACCTTACAAATGATGACAATTTAAACGTAAAAGCTGAGCCAACACCTGACAGTTTTAAAACAAGCAATAAACCCATTTGGGACTTAATGCCATTGGAGCCATTTTGTTTCTTACTATACAATGGCAGCAGCTTAGTTTGGAATCCCCCAGAACCGGTCACTCAATGCAAATTACGGCCTTTATTTAACATTTCATATTACATTCTTCGACTGACCCCAAATTGTTCTCATTCAAAGAAATTGAAGTTAAGTTGAAACTTCCTGTTGGTTAAAATGACATCATTCATCATGAATGACATCATTCCGCTGGTTCGGACGCAGATGGAAGTTTATTTAATGAACGTTCTGATGAGATTTAATTAAACTCTGAATAAATCTCATAAGGAAGAAACGACAGATGTGACTTTGGAGAAACTAGATTCTGTAAGACACAATGGAGATACGACACTGACACCAGGCAATGGGAGATATAAATAGACCGCTCTAATTTATTATGCCTGATTAGCTGGACCCATTGGATATTTATGATTTTTAGTCATTTTAATGGATGTCAGTGCAAAATGGATGTCAGTGCAAATAACGATATTAGTTGAAATCTATTTTATTTTCTCATTACAACTATTTAATCTGTAATTATATTCCTCCAGTCAGTGACCTTAGTACAGTAACTTACCAGCTATAGAAAGCAACCTTGGTGTGGTGGGAAGGTTAACGGAGTCGGGCCAAACCATTACGTTTTTACCCCTATCTACATTGCTCCCTGTTCAGGTTTAGTTATTTGTTCTTTACAGCAGACCGAGGGTCCTAGTCAATGGTTTGGCCCCAGTGTTATAGCCTGAGGGTTTAAGTTCCACAAAAAAGAGAGGGCGGAGTTATGGAGTATTGCATAGTAACCATGGACTGAACCCATGTGGTGGCCATTTAATAAGCCATTGATGTCTACGAAAGTTTCTCTCTGTGAAGTTTCCAGTTGATCGGTGGAATAAAGACCTTGTTGACCTGGTTGAGCTGTGGGGAAGAGGTCCATTAAATGGAGGACACTTGGTGTGGAAACCACAGTTTTCATGAAATGATTTGTGACTTTGAATTCAGCGGTATAAAGAATGTACTACGGCTTGGTGAGAGGGAAGAATGAGAGGAAGAGATGATAGAATCTCCTCAGTGTTAATAGACCTGAACGTTATCACACGAGAAGAACTTACTGAAGTTCAGTTTGTTTCCGAACTTCCAAACGTCGGCAAAAGTTTGAAAATCCGGAAGTTCGGAAACAGACCTATTGAAATCAATGGGGGGAAAAAAGTTTAAAAAGTTTGGACGAACTTTCGGAAATATAGTGATGGTAACTTACAGTCAATGCCTCTGATTTTGGCTCCATCATTAGCAGTGAAGCCTCATCACTTCACAGATTGACTTGTGCTAATTATTTCTATGGATCTACATACACTGGAAGGAACATCCCAGATGGGAATTTTATTGGAATTATCCGAGGCTTCACTCCAATGGACAAGTCAGTGAAACACAATGTACTGAATGTTCTATTGGTTTGATTTATTCTAGTTAGTTCTATACGGACCCCAGTGAAAAGCACAAATGATTGGAAATACATAACGTTTACCTAAAGGGGTTAATGACCAATAAGTTCCCTAACCAGATGGGAACCTCAAGTCCTAATTCTTTGGCTTTCTCTGTTTTTTTTTCAACAAAATGAAAATATTTTTATTTTTACGTTATTTTCAACTTAACCTCAGGGTACCTATAAGCTCAGATAACAAGACCCCAGGTCAGCTGGAAGGTTCCATTACACCACAAAGGGAACATTTATTTTATTTTTTCTCATACGTGTTGTTTTAGGAGAAACCCAACTCTGAACCTCACAGCTAGTAGGGGCTGAAAAGACATCACACTTGTTCCCCACATGGAAACATTCCTTAATATCAAATGGAGCCTGAACGCTAAGTAGGCCATAATACAGCTATAATTGTTTGCATGGGCTTGGGAGAATAAATTAGGCAGGTTATTTATTTTTCCAGAGTAAAGCCATGGATTTATATGGCCATTTCACTGTTTTAGGGGTTTTATTTGAGGTGTGAGCACTTACTGCAGATGTAGACAAGCTATTTTTGAAATCTGAAGCCAGTGATTCAATTCTAGGAGCTAATCTAGCTGCTTCCACAGACATCAATTAAAATGCGCTCATCTGAGTATCATAAAATTTAAGAGTCTACATCATTTAGCGACTATCAATTAGAACCTCAACAGGGCTAGCTAAAGTAACCAATCAAAACCCTCAATAGGCTTGTTCCATCAGCCAATTGGAACCTCTAAAGGTGTTAGCTCATGCAACCAACTAAAATCTTCATAATGCATGATTGGAAAATTGGAGGGTTCACAGGGCTAGTTCAAGTAGCCAGTTGCCGCATAACACATGAAACTAAGAACTCCCAGCATTTACAGGGAGATTCAATAAAAGATCTTATTGTTTAAAATGGGGCTAATTTTGCCCCAACCAATCAGATTTTATTTAACATTTGAAAGCTAACATCTGATTGGTTGGGGCAAAATTAGCACCATTTTAAGAACTTTTATGGAATAACCCTGTTAGTGTTACCAAGCTACTGAGTGTGTGTATCCTCTGTACCCTCGTAAGGATGAACATGTATCTATTTCACTGGGGTACCACGAATTATACAATTCTATAAATAAATACATTGAGTCCGAAAATATCATTTGAAATCCGTGGGTTACCAATTAAATGTGACCAGTTAAAGAATTGACTGGGAGAGAGAAGGGGAGAAAATATCATTTGAAAAGCTACAAACAACGTATTATTATATTACTAATATTATTATAATAACTGTTTTTAGTATTTACAAATATCTATATATTTATGTTTACTAGTATTTAATGTAGATATTCAATTTTCTGTCCAAGTCAATCAGAAGAACTGGTGGGGACGCCTTCAGGTCCATCATTGTGGACGTTGGTTGGAGACCAACAATTTTTCCCTCTATAGAAGTTAATAAATTGAGAATATCTACTCACGGATTCCACAGCCCTCAGTCCGTTCTTGATATTATTGACTTCTTTCTCCAATTCCCCTAAGCTAGAAAGAAAACAGGACAGAAATAATTAACTTGATATTTGGCCTCAAGGCCGTAAAAACAAGGGAAACTAATTTCCTCGATTTCCAACATTCCAATGTTCATTAAGTGAATTATCCCCATCGTTCGGAACAAACCAGAGTTTGTGAGGGACATTAAATGGTGCGACCGGAGACAGTGACCTCACCCCCTTACCATGACTCAAACCATTTAGTTAATAGAAAGGCAGAGAGACACAGGGATCAAAGAAAATGGATTTAGATTTTTAGTCAACGTTCTACATTTTTTATTCACATCAAAGTAAATGAATTCCTATTAAGATTCTGATGAAAAAAAAATAAAATGGCTGATTCATCAGGAACTAAACAAGGAGGAAATTCAGAAGAGAACACTAACAGCTCAAGGAAAAGTGTCCCAAATTCTCAACTTGGCTTCCGACTTACTTGACTTTAGCGGCATCTGAAAGGTGTTGGAGCTCACCCTGGATAGTGAGAATATCTGGATAGGTTTTCTCAAATATCATAATTAAATAGTGCAACAGGGTAATATTCCTAGAATGAAACGTACAATATATCACTAAAATGAATTCCATTCCCAAATGAATGAGTTTAAGTCAAGAATGGCCACAGTGTCCAAGAACTTATAAATGATGGTTTATTTCGGTGTTAAAGGTCGACACTTATTTACAACATTCAAAGACCTCATCATAAATAACCATCCAGACTAGTTCCAAAGTTTATATTTTTCTCTGATAAATGAAGGAAGAGAAGCTTATCTTCTGTCTGAGGAGCTGGAACACGTTTTTAAGATTATTAAATCATTTACAAACATTTCTTGTAACCGAAACTAATTCAAATTGGCAATATTGTCTACACATTGGATGTGTTTGTGGTCCAGCGGAGACCCAGAAGAAGATGGCAATTCTTTGGGGAAAAATCTCAAACTTCTTAAAGTGGGATCTTAAAGTTCATGCAACAATTCTAAAGCTTTAGTAGAGATGGACTAGAACTCGAACCCGAGTTCGAGCTGAACGCTTCGAGTTTGAACGGACTCGGCCTTCTCGAACTATCCCGGACCCGGATTTCCGTTATTTTACGGACTTTCGATAATTATCAAATGTTCGACCATTCGAGGAATCGAATATGCGAGTTAAATGTCTTTTATACCTATACGCGAGCATGAAATCTGAGAGTAAAAGGTCTATTATACCTATTCGTGAGTAAATATCGAATCCGCAAGTACAATGTCCATTATACCTATACGCGAGCATCGAATCCACGAGTACAATGTCCATTATAACTAGACACGAGCATCGAATCCACGAGTACAATGTCCATTATAACTAGACACGAGCATCGAATCCACGAGTCGTTCATGGGATAATTATCGAATGTTCGAACGTGAGAGCTGGAAAGTAGCGCGCGTGAGAGTAAAATTGATTTTCCGAAAGTCCTGGATATTGGAACATGTTCCCCAGACCATTTCCCAGGTCCCACAGCCATTTACATTAAGTTACCATTGATATTTTAATTGTATTTCATTAGAACTTTTCAAACTATTTGACTCCCATTGACTTTAATGGGTCCATTTCCGAACTTTCCATAAAGTTTGAAAGTTCAAAAACGGACCGAACTTTCGAAAGTTCGCCATCTCTAAAGCTTAGATAAAACCCAAACAAGTCAACTCTTTGGTATCTTTACTCAGACTAAAACTGTTTTTCAAGATGGTTAAGGGATGTGGCAGTAGAAGACAGAATTGGGTCTATTATGTTACAATGTTCATTCACCCAAGTCTTACAAACAAACATTACCAACATTGTCTCACCTATCTATGCTGGATTTGGTGTCTATTATTTTGTTCAAACTTGTGATTTTGAAGCCAAACGCATTTCCCCTTTGGCCTTTGTTCATGTAATTTCCAAATGCCAGTACGACCTCTAGCACCTGCTTTAGGCGTTTGCTCCGCATCAGTTCCCGACAAGCCATTAGGAGAGCTGGTGTGTGTGTGTGTGGGGGGGGGAGACAAACAAGATTCTTTTGTAAACAATTTCCTGGACTCTTCCATAATGACACAAAATACACAGTTACATTTCATGGGGCACAAGAGCTTCTTCTATTTTCTTTTACCTTCAACCTTCGGCTTGGTCTCTGCAAGTCTCTCTGGCAGCTTTTTCTTGAAAAACAAAGCTTGAAGTCGCTGCTGATAATGGTCTATTCTAAAAAGAATCAACAATGACCAATGTAAACCAGGAAAAAACAAAACATACAACCAACCTAGTCAGGGAAAATCCCACTTCCCCAATAGATATTGTATCATAGTTAGTTCCATGACATTATAAAGTTCCCCTTCCCATTTGCAGTTTAGGGAAAGTGAACAGTGTTAATCTGCTCCCCAATACAAGGAGGTTGTAATGTTCTACACCGGAGAGTCAACACCAAAGGATCGTGGCCCCTGGAGCCAGCAGACTTCCAAGTTTGATTTTGGCCACCAAAATGAACAAAGCAGTAATCCATAACAACCAATCAGAATCTTCCTTTTATCAGTATTATTGTCCTGCACTGACCAGTACTACACGGTGATTGGCTAATATGGGTTACTACTTTATAATACAATTTGAAAATTCATAAAATAGTAGAGGTTAATGGAAGACGTCCTTCTCGTATACCTTCACCTGTGCTACTTGTACCTGTGGAACATTTCTATTAATACTTTGTATCAATCACATCAACAATTAAGCTTCATCGTTACTAGGCTTGTTCTATCAATCGTCCGATGACCTCCCACCCATTGCTTCTCATCAGTTCTCTGTATCTTTTTTACACCTTGAATAATTTCCTGCGTTTATCTCGATTTTTCTTGTGTTCCATCAAATTCTTTAAAATCTCATAATCTTCAATTTACAGCTTTAGACAGCTTCTAAATTTAAAGATCCTTACCCGCAGTCTCCTGGTTTTCCTATAATGAGCAGCTATTGTGTAAAAACCCAGCAGCCTGCCAACTGAATATCACAACATAAACCGAGTGTCTCATTTTTCTGGGAGTTGCGCCAACTCCCTTTTTATGTTTCTCAAGTGCCCCCTTCCCCTCTTGGATTTAAGTTGTGAGGTGTAGCATTCTCCTCTTAACTCTTCAGTCACAATGTATTAACACATAGTAAACTTATTGAACGGCTTGGCCAAAAAGACAAGCTGAAAAAAATCACAATCATTTTAGAAACTTCTGTATAAATCCGATACTTTTACGTATCCTACGGATCTTTATACAAAACCTTTGTCCATTATATTGCCCAAAAAAAATCCTATAATTTATGGGACTATTCTATTGTCCAAGCTCCGCCAATGGGAAAAGGTGCTTCTTGAAGAGCATGCCTTTCTATTGGGTAGGTCTTGGGCCAGAAAGGGGGTGGAGAAACAACAATACTGTCCCAGAGCCTAACGTCAAAATTGTACCTGCTCATTTCGTAAAGGAAACGGTCTGCCCGAGCCATGCGATCCGTTTCGTGTTTGTGCTCTCCCAGAAGGTCAATGTCACTCTTCTCAGGGACAAATTTCAAGAGCTAAATAGAGTAAAAGAAAAAAAAAAGTATTGAAATCAATAAATCTAACATAAAAATACATTAAAGGATAAGTGCACTGTAAAATCATGTTATGTAAATTTGGAAGCTGCAGCTTTAAAAAGACAGGTGCCATATTTTTTTTTTTGCCTATGTCCCTCCAGAGCCTGCTTGAGCCTCAAACAGTAATGCCTGTGAGTTCCGTGCACTCTCCTGCTTGAGCCTCAAACAGTAATGCCTGTGAGTTCCGTGCACGTGCGTGTGCACGGAACTCACAGGCATTACTGTTTAAGACTCAAGCAGGAGAAAGCAAAGGAAATCTCAGAGAGGCGGAGCTTAACATTTAGCAAACCAATAACAAGATGTCAGCAACTTCCAAGGCACAAAGCGAAGGCTCGGGGACATAGGTAAAAAAAAAAAAATATGGCAACGGTATTTTTTAAAGCTGCAGCTTCCAATGAACATAACTTGATTTTACAGTGCACTTATCCTTTAAGAATATACCTTTAACTATAAGATAATTATGCACAATGCCTGGACAGGAACCACAATTCTGAACCAGAATTAACTTCCCATACTTATTAAAAATTATCTTGAGCCAAACCTACTAATCTAAACCATCACATATAGGAAGGGATAGGAAGAGATAGGAAGAGATAGGAAGAGATAGGAAGAGATAGGAAGAGATAGGAAGAGATAGGAAGGGATAGGAAGAGATAGGAAGGGATAGGAAGAGATAGGAAGAGATAGGAAGAGATAGGAAGGGATAGGAAGAGAGATAGGAAGAGATAGGAAGAGTAGGAAGAGATAGGAGGGATAGGAATAGGAAGAGAAGAGAAATAGGAAGAGATAGGAAGAGATAGGAAGAGAGATAGGAAGAGATGAGAGAAGAGATAGGAAGAGATAGGAAGAGATAGGAAGAGGATAGGAAGAGATAGAGAATAGGAAGAGATAGGAAGAGATAGGAAGAGATAGGAAGAGATAGGAAGAGATAGGAAGAGATAGGAAGGGATAGGAAGGGATAGAAGAGATAGAAGAGATAGGAAAAAGAGATAGGAAGAGATAGGAAGAGATAGAAGGGAATGGAAGGATAGGAAGGATAGGAAGAGATAGGAAGAGATAGGAAGAGATAGGAAGGATAGAAGAGATAGGAAAGAGTATAGGAAGAATGATAGGGAAGGAGATAGGGAGGAAGGGATAGAAGAGATGAGGATAGAATAGGAGATAGGAAGATAGGAGGAAGAGTAGGAAGAGTATAGAGGGAAGAAGTGATGAGGGATAAGAAGAGATGGAGGGGATGGAGAAGGAGAGATGATGAAAAAGATATGAGAAGAGATAGGAATAGAAGGAATAGATAGGAAGGATAGGATAAAGGAGAGATAGGAGATAGGAAGAGATAGGAAGTAGTAGAGAGATAGGAAGAGATAGGAAGGATAGGAAGGATAAAGAGATAGGAGGGATAGGAGTGGAAGAGATAGGAAGAGATAGGAAGGATAGGAAGAGATAGGAAGAGATAGGAAGGGATAGGAAGAGATATTCAACTTGACACATTTTTAAGTAACTACAGAGATCATAAATTTCCAAATGGAGTCATAGACGTTGGAGGGAAGTACGATCATCTGACAACACGTATAGAATTCCCAGGCATACACATGATGCAACAAAGTATAATCTGCTCCTTATCTATGTATCTCTTTGTTCTGAAGATGAGTTTGACCTACATGAGGTGGACACTTTGTTCTAAATATAGAAGAAAAATTTTAGTTGTCACATGACATTAATTCCGAACGCATTTTCACTTTAAAAACAAGAACATGTCAATAACATTTTACAATTTACTTACATAGTTATTGTGGGTTGGAAAAAGACAAACGTCCATCAAGTCCAACCTTTCATGCAAAAATCAACATCAACAACTCAACAAAATAGAGGCCACTCAGCCCTTCTCTCTCACTGTGTGAAAACAGCCTTTACACTTGGGGGGGGGGGGGGGTTTAGGGGGGGTGTCCGAGTGGCTCACAGCACCTGTGAGAGGGTGGGGCTTAGGCAGGCCGTGGCACCCACGAGTAGGCGGGGCCACGACACCTGCGAGTGGGTGGGGCCACATAGGGCTGTAAGGGAATGGGCCAAGGAGGGCCTGCAACTGGAGGGACCATGGTGTCCATGAGTGGGAGGGACCAGGGGGGCTGCAAAGGGGAGGAGACACAGGGCAAATTGACTGACAGGTTTCAGAGCAGGAAGCAGGAAGTGCAGGGGACCTGGTGATGTTGCTGCCATATCACACACAAAAATGTAAATATCTTCAAAACTATGTAAAATAAACAATGGAAATAAATTGCAAAAACTCTCAGGAGAGCAATTCCTATCAATTTACCCAAAGTCCTTTTTGGACCACAGTTCCCCTTTAAACTTTCTTGCCTAATGAGTTTTCTGTTTCATTTCCCTGGACCTTCCTCCACTTTCTAAATCTCCTCAATAAGATGATTTTCCACAACGATAAAGTAAAACAGGGCTAACCAACAATTAAGCTGTTAGTGAAGATTGTCTGTCCTTGTGTCCAGTTTCTTACCCTTTGGGACAGATTGATGGACAGTTCACAGAACAAAGTAGCATTGTGCTTGGTTGGTTGATTTAGAGAGTAGGCAGGGTGGAAGTCTCCAGTAGTTAAGTCATAGATAAGTCATTGTATTTGCAGAAACGTGTGATTTTTTCCTTTAAACAGGCTAGACAAGGAATTTTAATTCACTGACCCGGACAGAGATACAGTGTATCAGACAAAGCCTGGAGGCTAAAGGGCTTTAAAAAGCTTTCTGCTCCATCATGACATTCTTCTGTTCTTCTTCCTTTCAATTTTTTTTATTTATTTTTTTGCTGACAGTAGGTTTGAATATGGGGTATTCATCCATAAAGTCTGACTAATCAAAAACACCCCCATTCAGCGCTAATACAAGAAAAAAACAACCACACAGTACATAGACGGATCCTATTAAATGAATACAGACGTTAAGTGATGATGGGCCTAAAGAAGATGATGGATGGACCAAGACCAAGCCAACAGTCTGTAGAGTTATACTGGCTCATTATGTAAATCGCTATAAACTGAAGGAAAGTGACAGTCGGCAGTGCAATGTCATTGGATTGGAGAATTGTTTATAAATAATAAATATTGCACCATTTAACCTTAATGAATATTTCTAGTATAATATTATTTCTATGACCAGTTAAAGGGTCCAGGGTTAATCTGTAACCGTTCGCTCGTTCCTTACTGAATATAATGAAAACCTCTGCAGCCAAAATTCTATTCGCTTAATGCAGCCAAGAAAACAGCTCATCCACCCCCACAGTTTTTCTCGAGACGGAACATTTTTCATTAGCACAATTAGCGCTGTGCGCGATGTTGACCGTACGCTGCACAATAAATACGCCTGACGTGTGGCGAACAAATTACTACTGTTCAATCGTCCATTCTGTATGATGTTTTGAAGATACAAAAGGGGGGGAGGGGTCAAAAGTTTATCCCTTTAATGTTTCCCAGTTAAGTGGCAAATGATATTTATATTCCTGTGTTTGATGTTCTCGTTGTTTCCACTGAGAGACACAGTATCCTACAGATGACCTGTCACATTAGCTCTAGAAGTTTTGAATACCAGCATATAGCAGGACGTGATGCCTTTAATTAAGCAGTGGGCGGGACCATGCAGGAGGTGCAGGGAGCTACAGAAGGATATTTAGAGAGGAGGTGTGTGTGTGAGTTTTTGATTTAATTTAATTGATGTCAGATCCCCAGCCCCCTGAACTGTGAACTTGCTTTTGACTGCTCTGGATTGCCGCTATAAAGTAGAACTACTTTATACTTCTACATTTTGTCCCCATTAATAATTGACTGCAGTCACAATATGGTACTTATAAAGCATTTTAACTATGGGACAACAACAACCAAAGCATTTTCCCTTAATAGAATTATTACTAGACATATGATTATTACTAGACATATGATATTTTACGTCTTGTTTCCACATGTCATAGCTAGGAATATTACATTCATTTGGTGCTAATTATAGAACTAAGGAGAATAATGTTGGGTAAACGATCCCATGTGGCCATTAGAACGGAAAGTCACTAAAGCCAATTACAAAAGAACAAATTAAGAAAAAGGAGACGTCTACGCATCAGGGATCACGTAGGTAATCAAACCAAATGTCTCTGGAAACATCGTTAACGTATCTTACTGCCTTGTCTGCTATGAGAATCATGTAACGTCACTTACTGTACAATCCCCACCCACGGGAGAAATGGTCATAGATTAAGGAACAAAGTAGAGATTTCTATGGAACAGAAAAATGAATTGGTTTTTACATCTGGTTTAGAGTAGTAGAATGATCTAACATGAACATTTATTCGGATAAATATAAAGAAAAGCAATTTAATTAATAGACAAATCAATGAAATTCTAAAATTTATAATGATAAACAATTTTCCTACAACACACTGGGAATGTAAGAGGGGCCTATGTGGACCCAGGAACCTTATGAACGTCCTTGGTCTACCTATTGTTAATCTAGGTAACACATTGAATGTCCTGTACCTGTTCAAGCATGTCTTTTGGAAGGTCTTCTTGTTCATCCATTTCCATAATGGCTTTCTTGATTTCTTCATTGGACAACTTGAGTCTGATAATTGAAAAAAAGAACAAAACAGAATCATTTTATTGCATCCAAACAGATTAATCCATGTAAGTGGACAGTGGCATAACTAGGAACCACTGTCCCCCAAAGCAAAACTATGATGGGGCCCCTATCCCACTTAATTACCCAAGGCTTTTTTTGAGGACTGTCAAGGACGAATTTAAGATAAACAGGGAAGTTACTGTCCCTCCCATAGCTCAGTGATCTCACACATGCTCAGTATCAAATTCAAACAGGTATAACTTTAGTTAGCAATTGCATGGAAACATACGGGATAAATCATTTTAATTGACAGTGACATTTAAGTCACAGAAAATTATGTTTTATATAGACTATCCCCCATGCATGCTTATTTGCACTTCTTATAATGGATTATTTGTAATATTTCAAAATAATAAGATAAAAAATGCACAAGAAAAGCTACTAGGGACATCCATTAGCTTTAGAATGTCAACTATGCCACATGCTTGAGTGGCAGCTTTGGAAACCTCAGACTGTGAAATTGTAGAGTTGTTGTGGCTTAGGTGCCTTAAGGAAACAGGATGATCATGCCCTTTAAGGAGTTTAAGGCTGGGTACGCACCAACCAATATTTTCGGCCATTCATTGGCCGGATCGGACGAATGAATGATTGGACGCGTTGGAAAATTCCCTATGGGACTGCACGATCGATCGTTCGCAAATTCCTCCGGCCGCGAGTACCCAGTTTTTATTAAAGTTACATATTGGTTTTTACACAAAGAGAGTTTTCTACATGGAGGTGAATTAAGGTGAATACAAGGTTATCTAAATATGAGGGGTACAGCAATAGGGAGAGGTGTGGAATAAATAGCAGTGTTTAAATCACAAACGTGATAGAACTAAGAATTTCAGCTTCTTGTAACTCTCCACCACTAATGGGGGATTAGGAATCCCACCCAGTCATTCCCATGTTCCTCTTAGGGAAACACCAATTTTACAGCCAACACAGTTATCTGAGAGATGATATAAAAGCCCCTTTGTTTCTATCCACAAATCTCCGTTCATTCAAACCATCCTTTCGCCTTATCTCTGGTCCTGTGCCCACACATGTTACAGATTAGACAAGGGAAAATACAATCTATTTAAAGGGAAAGTGCCAAAAGGAAAATCAGCGAAATTTCGAATTTACGAGGATTTCTCGTTTTTTCCCGTATTTTTGAAAATACGAGAAATCCTCGTAATTTAGAAAATTTTCGAAAACGTGGTTCAGAAAAGTTCGGAAGGCGGAAAACCAGAAAATCCGCGATACCCGCCGTTCGCGAACGTGGTAAATCCGCCGCGGATCCGGATTCGGATCCGAGAACTGGGCCATCACTACTGGGATATGGTCTGGGGAACACGTACATATTACCAAAACTTGTATAAACAAGTTCAAGGGCTATCACCATATTCAAGGGTTACCGAACGCCGCCATCGAGGATTAGTGAACGCTACATCCTAAGGTTTATCGCCGTATTCAAGGGTTACCGAAAGCCATATTCAAAGGTTCTGGCTAATTTCAAGGATTAGCGAATGCTACATTTGAGGGTTATCGCTGAATTAGAGTGTTACCGAACGTCACATTCTAGGGTTATGGAGCACTAAAGTCAAGGGTTATCGATAATTATCGAAAATATGTCAGAGAGTTTGGAAAACCCGAAATGTTCATAGTTCTGAGAGTTCTAAAAAGTCCGAGTTCGTACTAACTCATAAAATCCGTCTCAAACTTGGGTTCGTGTTCGAGTTCTAATCCCACCACTAGGATTTAATGTGGAAGTAAATGCGGAAATGCAGTAATAAATGGCAATGATATAACCCCCGTGAAGGATCGTAGAGGGGGATTTTCTACAAAGATTACAGATTTATAGTTAAATAATAGGATTTTTATACATATAAATTTACTTAGTTTACACTTAACTAATTTACAGTCTAGAAAACTGATAATTTAAATGGAAACTGGCACGTGCTTCCTACATAAAGATCGAGCGGTGTCAAGTCAGGAAATTCTTTCAGCAAAGCAAACAGATCAGTCACTCTCTCAGAGGAGTTCTGTCATTGGTAACAAAACAGAACAACACTTTCCTTTACGGATCAAGAATTTCATTTCAGCACCTCCATTTTATTTGGCCTTTAATGTATTTCCTATTTACCAGGTCACCTGTTAAAGTGGGAGCAGTTAAAACTTTGTATCAATTCTCACACACCAAATAAGAAATAAGCACTGTAGAGATGTAGCCACCAGGATTACAAGGCTCAATATTTATCATCTACAGAAAATAAAAATCAGCTGCACCAACACCACCTATAGGATGGACCATGGAAATCAGCTGCACCAACACCACCTATAGGATGGACCATGCAAATCAGCTGCACCAACAGCACCTATAGGATGGACCATGCAAATCAGCTGCACCAACAGCATCTATAGGATGGACCATGCAAATCAGCTGCACCAACACCACCTATAGGATGGACCATGCAAATCAGCTGCACCAACAGCACCTATAGAATAGACCATGCAAATCAGCTGCAACAACAGCACCTATAGGATGAACCATGCAAATCAGAAGCACCAACAGCACCTATAGGATGGACCATGCAACTAAAATGCACCAACAGCACCTCCGTAATCTAGGCAATAACTGTGATAGTTACCCCAAAATGACTTCCAGAAGGTTTGTGATAAATAATAATAATAATAATTCCTATTTGCCACCAATTTGGCTTCTTCCCTAATGACCCTAAATTAAGTCATAATGCAGACTAATGAAGTAACTTCAAAGTATCTCCTACCAGCTCATTTACAAGACACGAGACTCACTTGGACAGAAGAATAACACAGTTTTGGGCTCTTCGTCCATCTATAACCGACAGTTCCTTGACTTTTCTTGAAGACAAGTAGAGATCTTCCATAGAGTCCACATCTTTCTGTAATTAGAAGAAGGTAGGGATATCAGTAACAATATATATATATACTTACACTTAACATCCAATATTGTGATGGGTTTACTCTTTGATAATTCCTTGTACATTATTATTTAGTTTTCTCTTCTTTACAAATGAAAAAATAAAAAATTTAATGCAAAAAACAAATCTACACTCTTCTCAAAGAACCAGAAATGAAATAAAAATGTATAGAACTAATTGGAGGCATTGATTATTCAAGATAGATACTAGGAGACTCACTACTATCAGGAAAAAAAGGAAACAAAATGAGATATTTTATTAAGTATATTCAGATTCAGGCAAAAGTCTACATACAGTGAAGATATCTAAATCTACTTTATGGAAACAACGTCCTGCTCAGAGATACTTAACATTTGAACTTTGATTTCTCTCAGCCACTTAGCTCAAATACATTTTACCGCTGCCCTTTCTTCAATGCTGCCCACTTCACTGAGTGTCAGGGTATAAAAACCAATAGAAATTGGGCACCGCCCAAAATACTAAGTTTGTCTAATATTTTTTCAGTGTGTATAAGGAAATATTTTATTTATTTCTACTCAATAAAAAAATATAAAAAAATAAACTTACATGATCATATATGGAATTTTATAGAAAAAATGGTATTAAATAGGTACTAAAGAATAAATTGTGATATTTAATGACATTGTTCCCACACTTCACTTTTATTATTTAGGTCCTTAGCCTTAAATAATTGACTTTTGGTGCAACTTAAGTTCTTCTTGCTAACCGACCTACTGTACATCCCAGAGTAAGAGAGATTGCAATGGGGAAATTCTTCCATTTAATAACAAGGGACTCTCTCATCATTGATGAAGTCCTTCATAACTCAAGGAAAAATGCTTTCATTAAATATCTCCACCACTGATGAAGAAATATCTGAATTAAATATCCCTCACCACTGATGGAAAATGTCTTCATTAAACAACTACACCACTATAAAATTTATAATGATAAACAATTTTCCTAAACACACTGGGAATGTAAGAGGGCCTATGCGGACCCAGGAACCTTATGAACGTCTTGGTCTACCTATTGTTAATCTAGGTACACATTGAATGTCCTGTACCTGTTCAAGCATGTCTTTTGGAAGGTCTTCTTGTTCATCCATTTCCATAATGGCTTTCTTGATTTCTTCATTGGAAACTTGAGTCTGATAATTGAAAAAAAGACAAAACAGAATCATTTTATTGCATCCAAACAGATTATCCATGTAAGTGGGACAGTGGCATAACTAGGAACCACTGTCCCCCAAAGCAAAACTATGATGGGGCCCCTATCCCACTTAATTACCCAAGGCTTTTTTGAGGATTGTAAGGACGAATTAAGATAAACAGGGAAGTTACTGTCCCCCCATAGCTCAGTGATCTCACACATGCTCAGTATCAAATTCAAACAGGTATAACTTTAGTTAGCAATTGCATGGAAACATACGGGATAATCATTTTAATTGACAGTGACATTTAAGTCACAGAACATTTTGTTTTATATATACAAGACTATCCCCCATGCCATGCTTATTTGCACTTCTTATAATGGATTATTTGTAATATTCAAAATAATAAGATAAAAATGCACAAGAGAAGCTACTAGGGACATCCATTAGCTTTAGAATGTCAACTATGCCACATGCTTGAGTGGCAGCTTTGGAAACCTCAGACTGTGAATTGTAGAGGACGAATGAATGATCGGACGCGTTGGAAAATTCCCTATGGGACTGCACGATCGATCGTTCCCAAATTCCTCCGGCGCGAGTACCAGTTTTTATTAAGTTATATATTTGTGGTTTTTACACAAAGAGAGTTTTCTACATGGAGGTGAATTAAGGTGAATACAAGGTTATTAAATATGAGGGGTACAGCAATAGGGAGAGGTGTGGACTAAATAGCAGTGTTTAAATCAAAACGAATAGAACTAAGAATTTCAGCTTCTTGTAACTCTCCACCACTATGGGGGATTAGGAATCCCACCCAGTCATTCCCATGTTCCTCTTAGGGAAACACCAATTTTACAGCCAACGCAGTTATCTGAGAGATGATATAAAAGCCCCTTTGTTTCTATCCGTAAATCTCCGTTCATTCAAACCATCCTTTCGCCTTATCTCTGGTCCTGTGCCCACACATGTTACAGATTAGACAAGGGAAAATACAATCTATTTAAAGGGAAAGTGCCAACAGGAAAATAAAACTCATTCATCAAAACAGGAATAATATTGTTAATGAATGAGATTTCTATCATTTTCAATAAATAATGTTTAGGGTCCCAGATAGTGGAGAATCAGTAAATATTAACAGTAGCTAATTTGATTTGCTGAACTTCCTAAAGTTCAGTTCGTTTAGAACTACAGAATTCAGTAAAAGTTCTATAGTTCGATGGTTCGTAACAGACCCATTAAAGTCAACGGGGAGAAGTAGTTTGAAAACTTATGTAAATGGCTCTGGGACCTGGGAAATAGAGATGTCCGAACTTCGCAAATCGGTCCGCTCGAGGAACCGAAGTTTAGAAAAAAAATTGAAAATTCGAAAATCCGCAACCGGACCCTTTAAAACCTATTAAATGAAAGTTCGGCAAAATCCGTTCTTCAAAAATATGAGGATTCTTCGAAAATACGGACCCGAAATTGGCTTGCTTCGTCCAAAAATGTGAAAAATCAGCGAAATTTCGAACTTACGAGGATTCCTCGTATTTTCCCGTATTTTTGAAAATACGAGAAATCCTCGTAATTTAGAAAATTTCGAAAACGTGGTTTAGAAAGTTCGGAAGGCAGAAAACTGGAAAATCCGCGATACCCGCCGTTCGCGAATGTGGTAAATCCGCCATCTGGGCCATCACTACTGGGAAATGGTCTGGGGAACACGTACATATTACCAAAACTTGTATAAACAAGTTCAAGGGCTATCACCATATTCAAGGGTTACCGAACGCCGCCATCGAGGATTAGTGAACGCTACATCCTAAGGTTATCGCCGTATTCAAGGGTTACCGAAAGCCATATTCAAAGGTTCTGGCTAATTTCAAGGATTAGCAAATGCTACATTGAGGGTTATCGCTGAATTAGAGTGTCCGAACGTCACATTCTACGGTTATGGAGCACTAAAGTCAAGGGTTATCGATAATTATCGAAAATATGTCAGAGAGTTTGGAAAACCAAAATGTTCATAGTTCTGAGAGTTCTAAAAAGTCCGAGTTCGTACTAACCATAAAATCCGTCTCAAACTGGGTTCGTGTTCGAGTTCTAATCCCACCACTAGGATTTATGTGGAAGTAAATGCGGAAATGCAGTAATAAATGGCAATGTATAACCCCCGTGAAGGATCGTAGAGGGGGATTTTCTACAAAGATTACAGATTTATAGTTAAATAATAGGATTTTATACATATAAATTTACTTAGTTTACACTTAAAACTAATTTACAGTCTAGAAAACTGATAATTTAAATGGAAACTGGCACGTGCTTCCCATAAAGATCGAGCGGTGGAAGTCAGGAAATTCTTTCAGCAAAGCAAACAGATCAGTCACTCTCTCAGAGGAGTTCTGTCATTGGTAACAAAACGAACAACACTTTCCTTTACGGATCAAGAATTTCATTTCAGCCCCTCATTTTATTTGGCCTTTAATGTATTTTCCTATTTACCGGTCACCTGTAAAGTGGGAGCAGTTAAAACTTGTATCAATTCTCACACACAAATAAGAAATAAGCACTGTAGAGATGTAGCCACCAGGATTACAAGGCTCAATATTTATCATCTACAGAAAATAAAAATCGCTGCACCAACACCACCTATAGGATGGCCATGGAAATCAGCTGCACCAACACCACCTATAGGATGGACCATGCAAATCAGCTGCACCAACAGCACCTATAGGATGGACCATGCAATCAGCTGCACCAACAGCATCTATAGGATGGACCATGCAAATCAGCTGCACCAACACCACCTATAGGATGGACCATGCAAATCAGTTGCACCAACAGCACCTATAGAATAGACCATGCAAATCAGCTAACAAACAGCACCTATAGGATGAAACCATGCAAATCAGAAGCACCAACAGCACCTATAGGATGGACCATGCAACTAAAATGCACCAACAGCACCTCCGTAATCTAGGCAATAACTGTGATATTACCCCAAAATGACTTCCAGAAGGTTTGTGATAAATAATAATAATAATAATTCCTATTTGCACCAATTTGGCTTCTTCCCTAATGACCCTAAATTAAGTCATAATGCAGACTAATGAAGTAACTTCAAAGTATCTCCTACCAGCTCATTTACAAGACACGAGACTCACTTGGACAGAGAATAACACAGTTTTGGGCTCTTCGTCCATCTATAACCACAGTTCCTTGACTTTTCTTGAAGACAAGTAGAGATCTTCCATAGAGTCCACATCTTTCTGTAATTAGAAGAAGGTAGGGATATCAGTAACAATATATATTATACTTACACTTAACATCCAATATTGTGATGGGTTACTCTTTGATAATTCCTTGTACATTATTATTTAGTTTTCTCTTCTTTACAAATGAAAAATAAAAATTTAATGCAAAAACAAATCTACACTCTTCTCAAAGACCAGAAATGAAACAAAAATTTATAGAACTAATTGGAGGCATTGATTTATCAAGATAGATACTAGGAGACTCACTACTATCAGGAAAAAAAGGAAACAAAATGAGATATTTTATTAAGTATATTCAGATTCAGGCAAAAGTCTACATACAGTGAAGATATCTAAATCTACTTTATGGAAACAACGTCCTGCTCAGAGATACTAACATTTGAACTTTGATTTCTCTCAGCCACTTAGCTCAAATACATTTTACCGCTGCCCTTTCTTCAATGCTGCCCACTTCACTGAGTGTCAGGGTATAAAAACCAATAGAAATTGGGCACCGCCCAAATACTAAGTTTGTCTAATATTTTTTCAGTGTATAAGGAAATATTTTATTTATTTCTACTCATAAAAAAAATATAAAAAATAAACTACATGATCATATATGGAATTTATAGAAAAAATGGTATTAATAGGTACTAAAGAATAAATTGTGATATTTAATGACATTGTCCCACACTTCACTTTTATTATTTAGGTCCTTAGCCTTAAATAATTGACTTTTGGTGCAACTTAAGTTCTTCTTGCTAACCGACCTACTGTACATCCCAGAGTAAGAGAGATTGCAATGGGGAAATTCTTCCATTAATAACAAGGGACTCTCTCATCATTGATGAAGTCCTTCATAACTCAGGAAAAATGCTTTCATTAAATATCTCCACCACTGATGAAGAAATATTGAATTAAATATCCCTCACCACTGATGGAAAATGTCTTCATTAAACAACTACACCACTGATGGAGAAATATCTTAATTAAATATCCCTCAACACTGAGAGAAATGTCTTATTAACATCTCCACCACGATGGAGAAATATCTTAATTAAATATCCATCAACATTGGTGAAGAAATGTCTTTATTAACATCTCCACCACTGATGGAGAAATGTCTTCATTAAACATCTCCACCACTAATGGAGAAATGTCTTCATTAAACATCTCTACCACTGATGGAGGGAGAAATGACTTCATTAAACATCCCTCATCACTGATGGAGAAATTTCTTCATTAAACACCTCCACCATTGATGGAGAAATGTCTCCATTAAACATCCCAAATCACTGATGGAAAAATGTCTTCATTAAACATCTCCACCACCGATGGAGAAATGTCTTCATTAAACATCTCCACCACTGATGTAAAAATGTCTTTATTAAACATCTCCACCACTGATGGAAAAATGTCTTCATTAAACATCTCCACCACTGATAGAGGAATGTCTTTATTAAACATCTCCACCATAATGGAGAAATGTTCTATACATCTCATTACTGATGTAGAAATGCTTCATTAAAACATCTCCACCACTGATGGAGAAATGTTCATTAAACATATCCACCATTGATGGAGAAACGTCTCCATTAAACATCCCAAATCACTAATGGAGAATTCTTCATTAAACATCTCCACCATTGATGGAGAAAGTCTCCATTAAACATCCCAAATAACTGATGGAGAAATTTCTTCATTAAACATCTCCACCACTGATGGAGAAATGTCTTCATTAAACATCTCACCACTGATGGAGAAATGTCTTTATTAAACATCTCCACCACTGATGGAAAATGTCTTCATTAAACATCTCCACCACTGATGGAGAAATGTCTTCATTAAACATCTCCACCACTGATGGAGAAATATCTTCATTAAACATCGACCACTGATGGAGAAATGTCTTCATTAAACAACTCCACACTGATGGAGAATGTCTTCATTAAACATCCCAAATCACTGATGGAGACATGTCTTCATTAAACTCTCCACCACCAATGGAGAAATGTCTTATTAATTATCTCACCACTGATAGAGAAATGTCTTCATTAAACATCTCTACCACTGATGGAGAAATGACTCATTAAACATCCCTCATTACTGATGGAGAATATCTTCATTAAACATCTCCACCACTGATGGAGAAATGTCTAAAACATCCTCATCACTGATGGAGAAATGTCTTCATTAAACATCTCTACCCCTGATGGAGAAATGTCTTCATTAAACATCTCCACCACTAATGGAGAAATGTCTTCATTAAACATCTGTACCACTGACGGAGGGAGAAATTACTTCATTAAACATCCTCATCACTGATGGAGAAATATCTTCATTAAACATTTCCACCACTGATGGAGAAATGTCTTCATTAAACATCTCTACCACTGATGGAGAAATGTCTTCATTAAACATCTCTACCACTGATGGAGGGATAAATTACTTCATTAAACATCCTCATCACTGATGGAGAAATATCTTCATTAAACATTTCCACCACTGATGGAGAAATGTCTTCATTAAACATCCCTCATTGTTGATGGAGAAATGTCTTCATTAAACATCTCTACCACTGATGGAGGGAGAAATGACTATTAAACATCCCTCATCACTGATGGAGAAATATCTTCATTAAACATTTCCACCCCTGATGGAGAAATGTCTTCATAAACATCCCATCGTTGATGGAGAAATGTCTTCATTAACATCCTACCACTGAGGAGAAATGCTTCATTAAACATCTCTACCACTGATGGAGAAATGTCTTCATTAAACATCCACCACTAATGAAAAATGTCTTCATTAAACATCTCTACCACTGATGGGGGAGAAATGACTCATTAAAACACCTCATCACTGATGGAGAAATATCTTCATTAAACATTTCCACCACCGATGGAGAAATGTCTTCATTAAACATCCCTCATCGTTGATGGAGAAATGTCTTCATAAACATCTCTACCACTGATGGAGAAATGTCTTCATTAAACATTCCACACTGATGGAGAAATGTCTTCATTAAACATCTCCACCACTAATGGAGAAAGTCTTCATTAAACATCTCTACCACTGATGGAGGGAGAAATGACTTCATTAAACATCCCTCATCACTGATGGAGAAATATCTTCATTAAACATTTCCCACACTGATGGAGAAATGTCTTCATTAAACATCCCTCATCGTTGATAGGAGAAATGTCTTCATTAAACATCTCTCACTGATGGAGAAATGTCTTCATTAAAACATCTCTACCACTGATGGAGAAATATCTTCATTAACAATCTCCACCACTGATGGAGAAATGTCTTCATTAAACATCTCTACCACTGATGGAGGAGAAATGACTTCTTAAACATCCCTCATCACTGATGGAGAAATCTTCATTAAACATTTCCACCACTGATGGAGAAATGTCTTCATTAACATCCCTCATCGTTGATGGAGAAATGTCTTCATTATCATCTCACCACTGATGGAGAAATGTCTTCATTAATCATCTCACCACTGATGGAGAATGTCTTCATAAACGTCTCACCACTGATGAGAAATATCTTCATTAATCATCTCCACCACTGATGGAGAAATGTCTTCATTAATCATCTCACAATGATGGAGAAATGTCTTCATTAATCATCTCACCACTGATGGAGAAATATCTTCATTAAACATCTCCACCACTGATGGAGAAATGTCTTCATTAATCATCTCCACCACTGATGGAGAAATATCTTCATTAATCATCTCCACCACTGATGGAGAAATGTCTTCATTAATCATCTCACCACTGATGGAGAAATGTCTTCATTAATCATCTCACCACTGATGGAGAAATGTCTTCATTAAACATTTCCACCACTGATGGAGAAATGTCTTCATTAAACATCCCTCATCGTTGATGGAGAAATGTCTTCATTAATCATCTCACCACTGATGGAGAAATGTCTTCATTAAACGTCTCTACCAATTCAGAGAAATTATTTTTTAAACATTTTTGACTGGATATGGTAAATTGCCCACTTTTTCTTCACTGTGAGCATTGTGTACTGGGTAAATGGATGGCTTCTTGTGATGGTCGGGGGGGGGCACAAATCCAAGATTAACCATTCCCACCACACACCCGTTTTTGGGAACACATTGTGTAGCTCTGAAAACTGACAAATGGCAGAATTTTGTCCAAATTCTCAATGGATTCTCATAACAACTCAATCCATCACAACCATGATTCCAATATCAGCTTTGGGAGTTTGGTTCCTTATAGCAAGTACAATACAACATAGAAGACCCAGACTAGCTAGTTTACACATTTTTTTTTCTTCAGTAGTGGTTGTTCTCAGTTCATTATTCTTATTGCTGGATTTATGTCATTATCATGATGATTGGCTGAACAGCCGTCTCTGTTTTAAGCCAAAGATCAGGATCGGGGCCTAAGAGATTACGTAGCCACTGACGATCTTTACTAAGTGAAGTCTCCCATAGCTTGGGATTCTAACCTGAAGGTCTCTCCCTGAACTAATGAAATAAAACATAAACTATTTATTGTTTCATATCCTGGCTCACTTTGTGATTATTTTAGCCTACTGCCTGAGAATTCTGGGCCAATTTATAAACACTGAGCAAATGAATAAAGAGGGAGATAATTTAGAACGTGGCAGCAGATTGAGGAAAATGTACGAGGTTAGTGAAACCAACTCTCAGTAAGAATTCCCAATGTTGATGTGCGTTTGGGTTAACGACAGGTCTTGTGGTGGATTTGTCTAGATTACATCTGGATTTCCAAGGGCAATGTAAAATTAAAGGGCATGTCCACCCTTAAAACAAAACACTTGTAATTTACCTGCCCCCAACCCCAACTGATATATTTATTACATTATTATCTGCACTACTAATCAGATATTTAAGGATAATTATTGTCCCCATTCTGGAAGCGTAAGCAGGCCCCTCCCCCCATGCTGTCAATCAAGGCTGTGACAACTGACATCATAACCAATGATTGACAGCTGTTTCACCTGCTGCCTTCTCTGCACATGCTCAAGCTTATAAAAAGCTCATTGAGGAATAGAACATATCATTAAATATCCGGTTACAAATACATGTAATAAACTGGTAAAAGTAACAGTTGGGGTTGAGGGCAGACATTTTTTTAACGGTGGACATTCACTTTATTTTGTACAATTAACAGTAAATTGTTTTTTTGCTCACACTGACTTTTTCCTGTCCTTGTGCAGTTAGAGATACAGAAAAGAAATAACGGGAATGTCCTTGAGCTTAGTAGACTTGGAACTAGAGATGTCCGAACTTCGCAAAATCCGGTCCGCCCGAGGATCCGCGAATTTTCGGGAAAATTCGGAAATCCGCGAGCGGACCTGTTAAAATGAAAAATATCCTCGAAATTACGATTTTCGAAATTACGATTTTCGAGAAATCCGCGGTTCGGAAGTTCGAAAAATCCGCCGTTCGCGAACTGGCCATCCCTACTTGGAACCTGCATTCTAGCTATTACCAGTGTCAAGCAACAGGATACTAAGAACGTTAATCTTTATGGTTTGTTTATACCTTGTAATATTTAACAAAATGGATCTTATTGGCCAAAATAAAAACATCTATGTGTCTATTTAGGTTAAATAGGGGCCTGAGATATTTATTATTTGAAGTGACCAATCAGAGCTGGATAAATCCATTTTGCCCAGAGCATTTGACTAGATAATCTTTGTTTTTAACCATCTACTCACCTGTTTCAGAGAAGGGTTAGTTAGCAGATCCTACGCAGAGAGCAACAGGAGAATAAAACATGCAAAACATTAGTCAGAAAGGGGAAAAAGCAACAAGAATCAGAAGCTGAATAAATTGAATTGTTTATATTTAATATAGTAAAACAGAAATGTTCTTAATTTGTGTGATTAGAATCATTGTTTTCATCTTTCCACCCAAGAAATGTACTAAAAAATGACTGTATATAGAAGGCTTAGTTATCGATCAGCATACATTATTAGCATGCAGTCTTAAAGGTTGAACTGTGGTCTCCATACAAGTGGCCTTTATTAAAAAGAGCACATTCCTACCTTTATAATGACTCCAGGATCATGCTTCTAGCTGTAAACTTACAGAAGTATATGGGGTGGGGTAGAGTGTAAAGTCACTGCAGTAATTTGTATGTACCAGTCACTGTGGGCAACTTGTATTAACCAGTCACTGCGGGAAACTTATATTAACCAGTCACTGTGGGAAACTTGTATTAACCAGTCACTGCGGGAAACTTATATTAACCAGTCACTGTGGGAAACTTGTATTAACCAGTCACTGTGGGAAACTTGTATGTACCAGTCACTGTGGGCAACTTGTATTAACCAGCCACTGTGGGAAACTTGTATTTACCAGTCACTGTGGGCAACTTGTATTTACCAGTCACTGTGGCAACTTGTATTTACCAGTCACTGTGGGCAACTTGTATTTACCAGTCACTGTGGGCAACTTGAATGTACTAGTCTCTGTGGACACCTTGTACCTACCAGTTTTGGTTTGGGGGCACTCTAGCACATATATTACCACCCTCCAGGTGGCATATATATGCCAGCCCTCCAGTTCCCCAGCCACGGTTAGGTCAGCCCTCCATTTCACCAGCAATTGTTAAGTCAACACTGGCTGGTGAACTGGATCTAAAAGTAGTTGGTGAACTGAAAGAGCTGACTTAACAGTGGCTGGTAAACTGGAGGGCTGACCTAACAGTGTCTTCTGAACTCGACGGCTGACCTATCAGTCGTTGCTGAACTGGAGGGCTGGCAGGTTCAGCAGTCACTGTCAATGCCAGCCCTCCTGTTTACCGGCAACTGTGAAGTCAGCCCTCTAGAGACATCATCATAGGCTTGTTTAAAGGTATGAAATAAGTATGGAGACCACATGTCCCCTTAAAGTTCACCCTAAAACACAGTAACAGGAGGAATTTCTGCATTTCTGAAGTTACAGGTTTTATTGATTTAAGAACGGTATATCTTTAGTTATGAATGGCAAGTGATACATCCTCTCAATTTCAGACGGGGAAAAGTTTTTTCATAGTTAAGTTTCCCTTTAATACCCACTCTGTTTCCACTTTTCATGCTTTCTGGAAGAGGCAAAGGTCATGAATATTATTTATCATTCTGAAGGGAATCCAGTTCTGAACATAACTATCTTATGATTATAAGGACGTGTAAATACCGTTACTGGTTGCAAGCAATCCCAAACATACTTAGTGGTTTTCCAATGACAAGCCTGAGATTTTCCTCCCAAAACAAATGTTATTAGAATTGTACAGAAAAGGGCAGCCAAAATTCCTGCAAATAAACATAATGTCCGTGGATATCTGGAAAGTGAATAGAATACACTGCCAGTCGGGGAACAGGAGACGTAAAGTGTCTACTCTTATTGTATTGGGAATCAATTTACTGATTTATCCAAGAGACTATAAATAACCCGGCAAGGTAAACACAAGATGACGGTCTTTCAATTCATTCGCTTGCAGCAGCTGTGCCGGTGAAAATATTTTAATGGGTTAATGTGACTTTAAGACGGGTCTCAGTATAGTTGCTCTGGTTGGCCAGCACCGATAGCTACAAAGT
This sequence comes from Hymenochirus boettgeri, assembly GCA_019447015.1. Taxonomy (NCBI): domain Eukaryota; kingdom Metazoa; phylum Chordata; class Amphibia; order Anura; family Pipidae; genus Hymenochirus; species Hymenochirus boettgeri. Next base: position 2,955,459 of record JAACNH010000010.1, on the reverse strand, counting down.
CTGCACATAAAGGCATCAAGAGGGAGAGAGCCCTAAAGGGTTTGTCTTCTATTTGATTTCCCACCCAGTTCTTCTGTAATTTACTCCTAATTCCGGTACTTGTACGTAAGTTATAGGAAGTTCTGAAATATGAGCGTCTCCTAGAACCGAGAATAGTGTCACAGGCACAGGAGCAGACTCAGGGTCTAACCAATGGAAGATATGCAATTGTCCATTAAGTAAAAAAATCCTTACGTACCGAATCATGGCTCCCAGCTCGCTGTAAATTATGGACGAACTGGGTGGTAGGTCAAATAGAGCGGTAAAGTGAAACAACATTAAGCAGATGATATCAGCAAAATCTCAACAAAGCCCCTTGTTCCAATAGGAACCGATAGATGGCCATACACTTGCAACAATCCCAGTTGTATAATATTAGGATATTCCAATATCGTATGATCGCCAGATTGGATCTATTGGTAATTGTAACCGCAACAATAACTGATTGTCGTATTGTGTACGGACGGTTATATAACGATCTTCATACAATTTTTCCAATTATCGGGCAAGTTGATAAATGTTTAATCACTCAATAATGGGATCGTACGATCAGGATTGTTGCATGTATGGCGACTATTAGTTGCTTAGTTTCAGGGATCAATTCATAATCATTTAAAACAGCAGTAACTTTTATATTACACACAGACAAATTCCTAAGAATGTTTTTTGTACTGGAATTACTCGAATTTGGCAAATGTTCTACACAATCTGGTTCATGAGATACAGTAAATGCAGCCATGTCTGTGCATAGACAATATCAGGCAACACCCACTTGCAAATCTCAGGTCTGGGCATGCTCAGTACCTACTTTACTCTTCATAGATCAACAGGGTAACCAACTTGTTTTACATCCACAAAGGTCTGTGCCACTGTTAAGCAATCTGCAGAAATGGTGCCATAGCTTCCCAGTTCAGTTTATGGCCCTGTGTAATAAGGACCTTATCCGCCATATATTTTTACTGATTCTTCTTCTTTTTCGATTTTCCTTCTCTTTTAAGTCTTCCCTGTATGTATCTTCTGAACCAGATTGCACAGAAAGGAGTGAGCTCATTTAAACAACTTGCTGTGTGAGATTAATGCTGTTTTGTAGGGTTAGGATTTCATGTAAGATCATGCCTGTCATATCCACATTATAAATACAGTTTAAACCGTTCGCGATTAGGAGAATGAACAATCGTGACCTCCTTTCTGCCACGCCCTTCTACATTATTAATCCCACATACCTGGTGCCGTTGGTAGGCAGAAAACATTCTCTCAAACTCATCCAAATCCAACATCTTGAAGGCGCGAATATCATCAATGTCATTCCAGATGGTACCGTTGATTTTATCCTGTGATACCCAGAAAAGGACAAATCAACAGGTCATGATCTTGATCTTGACAAACCATTAGACAAACCATGTGTAGATACCACTAAGAAATGTCCTAGAATGAAGAGCTGCAGTCATAGCCAATCAGTGAGGACTGCATCACCATAATTTTGCCCCAACCAATCAGATCTTATTTAACATTTGAAAGCTAACATCTGATTGGTTGGGGAAAAATTAGCATTTTTAACAATAAGAACTTTTATTGAATAACCCTGCTTGTGTTCTTTGTTAACGTTTTTCACATTCATATTTTAATACGAGTCACCCATCTAGAAAATGTTGCTAGGAAAAGTGTATTGCTTAAATCAATTGCAAGAAATAATAAGATGTGATAAGTTTTTTTTCTGCCCATGAGACTCTGTACATTATTTAAACTAGCACCATTATCAGGCAATGCACTAGAGGTCCAATCTGCATTCCTTTCAGCTGAAGCAATTACAATGTCCTACTAGATATTTTGACCCCAAGCCACATGCCTGAGTGTTTTTTTTATATGTTTCATTGGCTGATTTACTGCAGACAATTGTCTCGATCCAGGAATTCCTGAAATCCCAAATACCTCCGTAAAAAATCATTGTCTAATCTATTAGCTCACCGGTAAAGACTTATTAAAACAATTCCTGAACAGTATGTTATACATCACGTTGATATCTGCACACACCAGCTACATTTTACATCCAACACACAATAAATCCAGGCAGAAGTCCATTTCCCAGGTATGATATTTTATAATAACCGAATATGAAAGACACTGGACACACTGGAATTTCTTAAGACTCCTTTATGGTCAAACGTTTAAGAGAAGGTGTGAGAAGGTCCATCTGTGCCAGTTTTCTCAATGAGTTAATAAAAGGTGAGGAAATTGGAGAAAAACTGCGGTTAAAACTGTAGAAATCTCCTACTCTGTAATAAGGCTCATTTCGGAAATGTTAAGTAAAGAAATTCTATTTTTGGTAAACTTCTTCCGATAATTAAATACAGTAGACCGACTTTTTCTGCTTTTCCTTATTTAATACTTTGTGATTACACCTATGGTCTTTCCCAGTAGTCTTATTTCAGCCAATCAAACGTTCCTGTACAGAACCAGATACTATTGGGCAGCACAGTAGAAGTTAAGTGGTTAGCCCATAAATTCAACAGTGCCCCTAGGAAAAAAAACATAGTCAAAAGGTTCAATATTATAAATATAATCCAGACAATGGTTTAAACCCATCGCTATACTTTGCATCTACAACCCTACACATGTTGGGATAATGGTAGGTTAGTTAGAGAAGGGGGTGTGGGGAATTCTAAATGATGTCTCCATCATGTGCTTCAAGGCTTTACAGAACACTACCAACCAACAAAGCATAGACACAGTGATACACAAGTAATATATATTAGACAGTTTTGTGCGCCCATGGTAGGGATTGCTGTGTACAAAGTGTCTATGCTTTGTTGGTTGGTAATCTATATATATTCTGATCCCTGGACAGCACCATGTTATAGACGTTTTGCCATGCGATTCATTAGTCAATGCGGACATTGTCTTTATTTCTATATAAGTCACTATACAGGACACTCCCAAAACTATTGCAGCCAATGAGAACATGAGTTAGGTTCTGACTGGTGAATTGAGGCACAAGGTTAAAATTGTGTAATATTCTTATCGATCAATACATTCTTCCCATTATCACGTGACCAGAAGGAGCCCAAGCGGAACCTAACAGGAGGACTGGGAATTATTCAGGCAGTACACATGAAGCCTAGTTCCAGCTGAACTAAATACAGTAACAAATAATTGTTTCCAGAAGCTTTCAGTAAACTTAAGTTTCCTACAGACACTTGTAGACACTTTAAATGATTTTCATGAAAATAGCACAGAAAAAACAAGATTAGAAAAAAAAAACACCAAAAAACATTTTGGCATTCGTATCCCAGAAAAATGGTGGATTTAGGACGCAGCTGATAGCCCGAGGCAGAGAAAAGAATTGGAGAGGAACAATTGAGTTAGAGGAGAAGAAGAACCTTTTGGAGAAAAGCCATTTGCTGTTTGTGAAACAATTTTGATGGGGGGGAAAAGACTTTAAAGGAAGTCACAATTTCCAAACTGCAAAGAAAATGTTTAAACAAATAAGAAATGTCTCTTTCCTTTAACAAGGAACAGATTTCAATTTGCTAAATGCAGCCTATTGTATTATTTCACAGCAAAGCCACCATCTACAAGACAATGGAATAAATGTCACAATATGTAATTTCACTCACTGTCATGAAACAACCTTTGGGCTGCCTTGTTTTATTCATTGGATGGAGCTGGCACCACCAAGAGGCGGATTATAATGGAGAACTCATCTTTGAAGTCTCCAAAGAATTCCAGATAATTGATATTTGGAATGGTTTTTCCAACTTTTTCATAAATAAACCTTAATTACTTTCGTTTGACCATTCTCTGAAGATCAATAAACGTGTCCTTTGATGAAATGAAGTTTCTCCTGTAGTTTGAGGGGTTCACTGACCTACCAGAGATTGAACTACACAACTGACCGTAGTTTACTCATACATGTTATAATGAGAAGAAAGCCCCAAGCACTGTATAATTCATAAGGGTCTAGAACTGCCATATTGTTTTCATTATCATAGCCCAGCGAGAGCGAATGTAACAATTGATTCCAATTTACCTCGTTTAGTTTTGACCAGTTGAAGCTCTTTAGTGGATGTGATGGCTGAGGAATCGATTTCTTTCTCAAATTCGATCCCACATTAAATGTGCTGAGTGGTGGGGCCTGCAAGCCCATGCTGAAGAATGGAGGCGCTCCCGGGGGAGGAGGTGGTCCTCCTGGAGGTGGCGGTGGTGGAGGAGGTGGGGGTGGGAAACATGGAAAAAGTTGAGGAGGTGGTGGAGGTGGCAGGTTTTCAGACAAAGATGGAGGAAGGACAAAGGGACCTCCGGGAGGGGGAGGAGGAGGTGGAGGGAATGATATGGTTCCCCTGCTCTGAAAAACCAAAAAAAAAGAATTGAGTTTAACCAAAGAAACCCCCCATGGATCTTCAGATACATTTACTGTGTGGTCCATGAAACAGCAATATTTTTTTAATGTATTTCAAAAGTCAACTAGAAGTTTTAACTCTACTGTATCTACCAAAATGTATCATGGTTGCCCCATTTAAAACTCAATTGGTTAGGTTCCTTATTCCTTCATTATCCTGGAAGTCTCAGTGGGGCAAGTTGATATGAAAAGCCCTTTAAGACTTCGTCTACAGTTCTAAAAGATGTGGAGGTTTTCACACTGGATTTGCTTTGCTGGGTCAATTTATTTAAATAATAGAAATATTCCACCTACCGAGATCTCGTTCAGCTGGGACATGAGATCGTTCATCTGATCTCGAGCGTGACGAAGCTCCGATGTCTCTTTCTGCAGCTTATCCTTCATCTTATTCAACGTCTTCATCATATCTTCTTTTTCTTGAGTCTTAATGTCACATTCCCGCTCTTTCTTCTCCAGTCTGCTGGTCAGCTCCGTGTGCTCTTGTATTTAGGAACAGAAAAGGTAGGAAATTCAGCATGTTTATGGGAAGCAGATATGTGTTGGTTATAAAGCAGGACATGTGTTGCTAAATCATACAGGATGACTGGAGATGGAGCAAATCTCAACCAACCTCACTTCAATTCAGTAACCCTTCCAATTGTATGAAGTCCTACCTTTCCTAAATTTCTCAGCTTGATCTTTCCACTGTTTCACCTCATTTTCATTAACGAGCCTGAAAGGAAATCCAGAAGAATTACACAAGTAATAACGTATCAAATCCTGTTCTGTTAAATTAAAAATGGTGGCTCCAGTGTTCTTTTTAAGCTTTGCTTTAACAAGACACATTAATCTTGACTCCTGCCTCTAACAGGAATAGATTACCATTTATACTCCATTTTGTATTTCCAATAATTTCCGTATAATAAAAAGTCAGGTAAGTGTGCAACCTCGTGTATAGGACCTGGTGTGATGTCAACAGGTAACAACTGCAGCTAAGTCTATCATATATGACCTAATATGATGCCTGTCCTTTCTTATTTCACAGAGGTAGGTTAGTTCCCCTTTTAGGAAGTCCAATACTTACATTCTAATAATGTTCTTGACATTGAAGTTTTCTAAAGGAGCAATATCCGGGTCTTCTCCTTTCTCATCTTGCAAGACAATTTGTTGCAATATTCGGTCTAGAAGTTGCCATTGTTGGATATTACTACAATTCCGCTTATCTGTGGAAAATGGCAGATACGTTCATCATTATTTACTATTATTTAATGTTGGACAAGAAAGAATATATAAGAGGGACTTGTCATCTTACCAAGAGCAAGTAATTAATAATATGTTACTGTGCAATAAAGTAATTCTAGAGTTCCCGACCAAGTCATTTATTGTAGCTATTGTATGGTTTAAACCATTACTAAGAGATCCAAAACCAACATCATTTTCCTAGCAGCTAACTCCATCCACGTATCTTTAATCCATATGATAGTTGGTTACATCAGGTGTCTCCAGGTACTAAAGAGAAACAATATAGACTTGCACTCCATCAGGTCTGATGAAGGGGGTGTTAGCCTCGAAACGTTGTGTTACCTGTTGATGTTTGGCTCACAATAAATTGTTCACATTGGAGTGCAAGTCTATATTGTTTCTCTTTAGTACTACATTCCCTTTGAAGTAGGAGAATCAGACTCTTTGCACCAATTTAGGGTTAGTGCGCATATGGACTTTTGTTACTCATTTGGTCTCCAGGTACCAAACTCACTATGTCTAATGAAAGCCATTGTATACAGAGCCACCAAGGAATTCTGGGAAACTTTAAGCCATTTCCCCACAATACTTACTTAACAGGACACAAGACAACTTCCAAAGAATTAGATATTGCGAACATATGTTGTGGTGGCCTGACATGAGGTTAGAAGGTGGTAACGTGAGGATACATGTAAGATACTCACACGGCATCTGTAGACAGTGCTGGAGAATAGACAGCAAGTAGGGATACCCATCTGTGTGTTTTAACCTCTTCTTAATGAGCTCGAACATCTGGGTGGCACTTTTGGTGTCAATGTGGATCTAGGAGGAAATAAATGAAAGTAAACAAAAATGTCTCCCCCATGACCTATTATTCACTATATATACTATATTCACTAGACATAGGTATTAGCTACACGGCCCTTCTTGTCTGAGACTGACCCATGCTACATCCAGCAACAGAAGGGGGACCGTTAAATCATGGCGCCAAGTTAGGAACTTACTGTTCCATTTTCCACCAGTTGAGTGGGTCACGTCTCCCACGTGTAGGAAATCTTTATACTGTGGGTTACAATGCCCGACACTTTTCTCTACTTCATCCTAAAATAATAAACCAAACATATCTTCCCCCTAAACTTTATTATCCTCAAGTGTAGATTTCCACCTTCGAATAAAATCTTTAATTCCTAGACAATTACCTAGGACCGAATAACAAGCGCGTCTTTCTATGTGGCTATCATGTTATATCGAAAGGATTAGCGTAATGATCGCTACAGGGAAGGAAATGTCATCAGAAAAACAGTCACTGGACCTAGCAAAGCGCCGTATGATATGTTAACTACTCCTCAGACGTATGGGGATAATCTCAGCCCCAAATTTAAACCACTTTCCATATGCGCACTTGTAATCAATACAGAAAATACTTATTGGGTGCAATTTTCCGAGTAACTTTAGTAGATGCAGAATTTACAGATTAACTCCCGGGCCAGCTACGATTCACCTTAACTATTTACATGCTGGTCGATACAACACTTTGTGTAGAGATAAAGTGAATTATTTCTTTTTGTGGATATTCGTTCAGCAAATATAAAGGGCAACTTCACGCCTCAAATTAAACAAATGCAGATAAACCCCAATAGTGCAATAATGAGAAAGCAGATAGATGTAAGATTACCCTGAAATGCTGTCTGATATACTGTTAAATGACAACAATACCCAAAAAAACAACATCTCCCCCATTACATGTCCACACTTCCAGCAACTGAAATCACTTACTCTCATTTACAACCGTGCTGTCCTCCCTTAGATATCACACAGCAAAGATGAGTGCTAACAGCCCGCCTCTTAGACGGCCCAGGGCCATCGTTAACATATCACTTGTCATTGGCTGGTAGGAATGTCTGTTATAACCTCTCTCCTCTTCCTCTGCCAGTCAAACAAACTTGATCTGTCCTGTTGCTAGAATACAGCCTACATAATCAAGCTAATCAAGGGTGGGTACAGGAGTGTTTTCTTGCATGCTAACTCTGAGTGACAGTTAGAGGCAGACAGAATTGTTACACCCCCTTCACAGCATGGCTAATTGAAGGCAGAGAGAGGCTTGAAATCAGGAAATAAATGTATAGAGAGGGCTGCATACCTTTACATTTTTTAAAGCAGTTTTTTTTTTTTTAAAAAATGCATTGAGGTAATACAGTTATCCTTTAATACTCTATCTGCTTCCTGGTTCTTCCAGCAGCTGTCAGTTATGGATGTAAAAGAAGTCGTCACAGCCAATGACTGAATGCTCCTTTGGGCATGTGCAAGCTTGTAAAAGAGCTTGGGAGAGCTCCTTACATCTGTCAGCTTTCAATCAACTGTTATTTTGGTGTTTGCGGTGTGATTCTCTTATATATAACTATTTTTATTTAAGGGGTGAGCATGCCCTTTAAACAAAACATTAAAAAGTAAATTCTCTCTCTAAGGGTCTGCATCTGTTTATGATAATTGCCTAAGTATTGATAGCAAAGTCTGATTAAATGAAAGGTTATACGGTGAGCCATTTTATTCAGTAAAGCATTTCAGCTGTACTTTGAGATACACTCCGAGGGTTTATTTATTTATTCGGTGTCATTTCAGATACAGTTTCTCTAAACTTTCCACCAAATTGCTGCAGACAAATAATACTGTAGTAAAGTGAGACTGGGTTGATAAATGAACCCATGGAGACAGAGAGAGATTTATAAGGAGCTGCAGGGATGTCAGGCATTCCTTCTACTAGAACATGTTTCCGTTTTGAGACTATATCCCGGGAATGAGAAGTGATTATCCAGTGTACATTTAGCAGTTATCCTAATAATGAACAAATGGACCAAACTTAATAACAGACCAGAACAGGATTCCTGCCATCCAATGTATCTTCCTAATGCAATAAGCTGTGATATTAGTATTCTGTTTATTAGAACAATCATCCACTTATATCCAATCACGTCAGTCCGTGAGTGATTTTTTAGAAATATCGCCCAATAGCTTTCCCTATACTCCTGGTTATAGAAATTGTTTCTTAAAGCAAATTATTTTCTCCTTTAAGCTAAAAAGGGGCCTCGGAGTTAAAGGAAAACTAAACAAAACAATGCTGACCCATCTAATTAATCAAGCATCAAGCAGTACAACGGCTATTAAAGAACGAAAGTCTATGGAGCTAGTGACATTGTTACTTCCTTGTGATATAACATCATGTAAGGCTAAGGTCCCACTGCATCGGATTGAATAACGCTCATAGGCTTAATTAAAGCACAAAACAGACAGGAAACAGATAGAAGGGTGCATGGTGGGAAATAAGCCTTAGGCAAAGCCAACTGGCAGTTTCTGGAAATGGTCCTAATATGTCACCCTAATAAACTACACTATTGACTCACTTAAAAGAAAATTGTTGGTCAGACCCAATCCCTACGTCTGCGTCTTGTGTTTTTATCTGAAAGTCTCTATTGAGTTAATTGCAAATTATTTACTGTATCAACTTAATCACATGGTCCCAGAGGCGAGACCAGTGTAGACCCGTCCTATGGTTGAATGATCGGTAGAATGTAAATTGTGGTTCTAGGAATAGGACTGTGGACTGAGCCACATTGTCCAGTCAATCAGTTGGGATGGTTTGTGTTTGTAGATCCGACTTGTTGTTTAACAGTTTTCCCCACTCAATGGTGATATCACTAGTGTTTAACTCTAGATCCTGGTGAGTAGAATGGCCTCCATTAGTTATATTAGAGTATAAAAGCAGGTGTGTGTCAGCTCATTGGACAAGCAGCTTTTACCCAACTAGAGAACAAGACTTTAACATGTCCACTCTTAAAACGAAAAACTGGTGACTTGCCTTGTCACTCTGCTCAAAGAGCTTTTTATAAGGTTGAGCATGTGCATTGGAGGCTGCAGGCTGCAAGCTGTCAGCCATTGGTTGTGATGTCAGAAGTCACAATATCCATAAATATCTGGTTATTAAATTATCTAACATGAACACACGTCAGCTGTTAACAAGGTTTCTATGAAGATTAGAATATTTGACAATGAATATTTTGTGTCGTCATTAAAGAAACACCCACAAGAATATCCAGTCTAAAAAAATACTAAATTGCTTGCACAAATGCAACACAAAAATCTGGATGTGTTTTTAAATTCCAACCCCCAGAGAGGAGCCCCAGTAATAATAATAATATTAATTCATTACATTAAAGGGACAGGATGCACCACATCCTTGGAATGTTCCTAACAGTAAATTCTACTGATTGGCTGTTGGATGGGTCACACATGCTCAGATCTCTACTGAGCAACTGAATCAACCCAGGTGCTGGGTCAAGGGCAAGACCATAACAGTCTCTATTAGGGGTCCTGCAAACAGGAAGTCAGTATTTTGGTTACATTTATTTATATACAGACACAATGCTGAATGGGCAGATTAAGGTCATTGGGATGGAAAAATACTGCTCTTTTTTTCTGAAAAGTTTATGTATTTGTACTGAACTTCCCCTTTAATGTCACGAGGAACTTACCATCTCAAACCTTTTGGCTAATTCTACTTCATCTTCATTTCTCACCATTTCAAAGAAATCTAAATGTCTGAAAACAAGAGACACATTGAATCAGTATCTAAATAAGTAATAATTCCTATATAATACACCCCACCCATTCCTAATTCCTATATAATACACCCCACCCATTCCTATATAATACACCCCACCCATTCCTATATAATACACCCCACCCATTCCTATATAATACACCCCACCCATTCCTATATCACTACCCGCATTGCAGTAACCAGTAACTACCCGCATTGCAGTAACTACCCGCGTTACAGTAACTACCCTCCACCCCCAACTACCCCCCTCATTGTCAGTAACCATACTACCCGACGCATTGCAGTAACAACACCTCCGCGTTACAGTACTACCCCATTGCAGTAACCAGTAACTACCACCCGCAATTGCATAACCATAACCCCCCCCATTGCAGTTCCAAGTACTACCCTCGTTACTAACTACCCCGCATTGGCAGTACATTACTACCCCTCGCATTGCAGTAACTAGTAACTACCCGCGTTACAGTAACTACCCGCATTGCAGTAACTAACACACACTGCATCACGAGAACCCGGAAGAAAGAGGAGCGCGGAAGGTAAGAATTTTATCTCCCTGTCTATGTACAAATAAATACTTCCAAAGTACTGTCTTCCTATTTACAGTGTCCCTAATTGTGTCCGTTATGGTCTCAGTCCCTGGGTGGATTCATTTGGTCTATAGAGATCTGAGCATGTGTGACCCACCCAACAGTCAATCAGTAGAAATTATTGTTAGGAAACATTCCAAGGACGTGGTGTATCCTGGGAAGTAGATGGATTGAAATTACTGACCACAGCAAAGCATAGCAAGAGTATGAAAACAATACGTAGAATACCTTGGTATGTGTAATATGATAATTTAAATAATGATTTCTCCCACACTGACACTTCCCCTTTAAGCGGTAAGCTAAACAGCTATCGGTTAGTTAATGATTCCAGAATGAATGTAAGGCTAAATATAATTATGCTTTAGTTTTCCTTTAATTTATTCTTTCCTGTCGTTGAACCTTTCACATTCTGACCTTAATATGTTTGTGTTCTGCAAAATAACCTGTAGCTATGGGAATGAGTTTTCGTATTATGATAAATTTGTTGGGGTATTTACCCCTCCTACAGTAAATGTCTTTTCCAGATTCTCGCCTAGAGTCTTTTGGATCAGGTAACTACAGGCAGGCAAGTTCTAATGCGAAAACATCAGTTTTGGCCGCATTTCAAAAAAACTTCCAGGCCACACGCGGCTCCCGAAAGGATCTGGCACCAAATAACCCGCAGGTGCCTAGTAGGCTACGCACTTTATAAATCTCTGGCATGGATTCCAGTAAAACATGGAACGAGGATTATAAGTGGAAGAGTGGAAACAATGTCATAATCTTCTGGACCTACAGCACATAATAAAAACACAGACACAGAGGTTAGGAAGTAAATAAAGTAAAGTTTCCCTTTAAATCGGGAGATGCATAAAAAATGGATTACTGGCCAACAAATGGCAACAGGTAATCCATATGTTATTAAATAAAATTATAGACCACAAACTAATTGCTGATTTCATCACTCCATATTGATTCATTCTTCAATGAAATCTACAAATCTCTTTCTTTCTACAATAACTTTATTCTAAACCTGACAGATCTCTTACTGCTCTGTAGTAGAAAGTGAATTATATATATTAGGGACATTTCACTTTGATTTTGTCCATGTGTAAGTCTAGAACCTCCTGGTAACCAATGAATACCTGAACTAGGCACGTGGTTAGCCAATGAGAGCATTGGCCTTACTTTCCTGTACACTTTAGGATGTTCTACTCTCTCACTAGAGACAAACTATTCGAATTCGAACAATTCGGACGTCTCAAAACTATCCCGGATGCGGATTTTCGATATTTTAGGACTTTCGCTAAATATCGAATGTTCGAGCTGTTCGAGTATCGAATCCGTCGAGTAATGTCCATAAAACCTCTACGAACGAATGCGGAAGCATGCTGAATCCGCAGTAACGAAGTGGAGGGTACACTTGATCTTATCGGTGGGGCGGGGGGAACTAACTCGAGTTAAAGGTTGTGAGGTAAAATTGATTTTCCAGAAAGTCCTGATTTTGGAACTGTTCCCCAGACCATTCCAGGTCCCACAGCATTTACATTAAGTACCATTATATTTTACATGTATTCATTAGAACTTGCAAACTATTTGACTCCCATTGACTTTAATGGGTCCTTTCCTTCCCGAACTTTTTCCATATTATTCGAAAGTTCAAAAAACGGACCGAACTTTCGAAAGTTCCCATCTCTACTCTCTACTCGCAGTAGATTTCTATATATCCCAGAGGCATTCCCAGTCCCATCATTAATATTCTATCATAACATCTGACAGTAACTAGAAAGGGACAATATCTGTCCATATTACAGACTGTGAAAGGTGCCTAACGTGAGTTAGGGGTGAACATTTAGAAATAAGGGACAATTGGAAATTGTCATGTGGGGCATGATATAATTTTCTGTGCGCATACAGAATGAAATTGCGTGCGCATCCATACCGCGGCCACTTTTTTCCAAAAGACTTTTTGTGTGCGCCCTTAAGAGGGAACCTGGAACCGAGCCAAGTAATCAATACGTTGCAACCATTTACAATTAAATTTGAGGCCATAGGTGCCCTCTCTTCATTAGGAGAATATAAACAGATTCTTATCCCCAGCCATTCCTTATTAAGACCCATCGAAAGATTTAATATCTGTTCCCAGCTCATATGGACTCTCATGCGAGCGAAGGTGGAATGTTACATGTAGAATTATTCTATCCCGGATTTTACTGGCCTTGCTGTCTGGTCTTTCCGCATGACAGGAACTAAATGAGGACCACATTGTTAGGTCAGTCTGTGAAACGTGGAGGACTGGTGTGACTTCCAGCTGGAATAGAAGGGGTTGTAAAATGGGAAGAGCAGTTGGTTATCATGTAACCCTCATTAATGAATATGACAGACCTTAGTAAATATATAAATAGGATCCTTATCGTTACCGCAATCCAACCCACACTTAGGTTTACAGGAAGACTTGTGTGTGACTTGAACATTAGGTAGTAAGACTGTGTGTGATTGCATTAGGTTACAGTAAGACTGTGTGTGGGTGATTTGACATTAGTTACAGGGAACACTGTGTGTTGATTGACATTAGGTTACAGTAAGACTGTGTGTGATTGACTTAGGTTCAGTAAGACTGTGTGTTATTGACCATTAGGTCAGTAAGACTGTAATGTGATTTACATTAGGTTACGTAAGACTGTGTTGTGTGATTGACTTATGGTTACAGTAAGACTGTTTGGTGATTGACATAGGTTACAGTAGACTGTGTGTGTGATTGACCTAGGTTACAGTAAGACTGTGGTTGGATTGACAGTTAGGTTTTTTTTTCAGTAAGACTGTGTGGTGATTGACATTAGTTACGAGTAAGACTGTGTGTGTGATTGACATAGGTTACAGTAAACTGTGTGTGATTGACATTAGTTACAGTAAGACTGTGGGTGTGATTGACATTAGTTTACAGAACTGTGTGTGATTGACAATTAGGTTACAGTAAGACTGGGTGGTGTCTGATTGACATTAGGTTACAGTAAGACTGTGGTGTGATTGACATTAGGTTACAGGAAGACTGTAGGTATAGTTGACATTAGTTACAGTAAGACTGTGTGTGTGTTGACTTATTAGGTTACAGTAAGACTGTGTGGTGTGATTGACATTAGGTTACAGTAAGACTGTGTGTGTGATTGACATTAGGTTACAGTAAGACTGTGTGTGTGATTGACATTAGGTTACAGTAAGACTGTGTGTGTGATTGACATTAGGTTACAGGAGACTTGTGGTGTGTTGACATTAGGTTACAGGAAGACTGTGTGTGTGATTGACATTAGGTTACAGTAAGACTGTGTGTGATTGACATTAGGTTACAGTAAGACTGTGTGTGTGATTGACATTAGGTTACAGTAAGACTGTGTGTGATTGACATTAGGTTACAGTAAGACTGTGTGTGTGATTGACATTAGGTTACAGGAAGACTGTGTGTGATGACATTAGGTTACAGTAAGACTGTGTGTGTGATTGACATTAGGTTACAGTAAGACTGTGTGTGATTGACATTAGGTTACAGTAAGACTGTGTGTTTTGTATTGACATTAGGTTACGTAGGGACTGTGTGTGTGATTGCCATTAGGTTACAGAAGTACTGTGTGTGTGATTGACATTAGGTACAGTAAGACTGGTGTTTGATTGACATTAGGTTACAGTAAGACTGTGTGTGTGATTGACAATGTAAGGTTACAGTAGACTGTGTGTGATTGACTTAGGTTACAGTAAACTGTGTGTGTGATTGACATTATTACAGTAAGACTGTGTGTGTTGACATTAGTTACAGTATACTGTGTGTGTGATTGACATTAGGTTCAAGTAAGACTGTGTGTGTGATTGACATTAGGTTATCTAGACTTGTGTTTGATTGACATTGGTGTTACAGTAAGACTGTGTGTGGATTTGACATTAGGTTACTCAGTAAGACTGTGTGTGTGATTGACATTTAAGTTACATAAGACTGGTTTGTGATTGACATTAGGTTACAGTAAGACTGTGTGTGTGATTGACATTAGGTTACAGTAAGACTGTTTGTGTGATTGACATTAGGTTACAGTAAGACCGTGTGTGTGATTGACATTAGGTTACAGTAAGACTGTGTGTGATTGAACATTAGGTTACAGTAAGACTGTTGTGTGATTGACATTAGGTTACAGTAAGACTGTTGTGTGATTGACATTAGGTTACAGTAAGACTGTGTGTGTGATTGACATTAGGTTACAGTAAGACTGTGTGTGATTTGACTAGGTTACAGTAGACTGTGTGTGATGGACATTAGGTTCAGTAAGACTGTGTGTGATTGACATTAGGTTACGTAGACTGTTGTTTGACATTAGGTTACGTAAGACTGTATGTGTGATTGACATTAGGTTACAGTAAGACTGTGTGTGATTGACTTAGGTTACAGTAAGACTGTGTGTGTATTGACATTAGGTTACAGTAAGACTGTGTGTGATTGACATTAGGTTACAGTAAGACTGTGTGTGTGATTGACATTAGGTTACAGTAGAACGTGTGTGTGATTGACATTGGAGGTTACAGAAGACTGTGTGTGATTGACATTAGGTTATCATGAAGACTGTGGTGTGGTGATTGACATTAGTTACAGTAAGACTGTGTGTGAACTTGACATTGAGGGTTACAGTAAAGACTTGTGTGTGATTGACATTAGGTTACAGAAGACTGTGTGTGATTGACATTAGTTACAGTAAGACTGTGTGTGTGATTGACATTAGTTACAGTAAGACTGTTTGGATTGCATTAGTTACAGTAAGACTGTGTGTGTGGATTGACATTAGGTTCATTAAGACTGTGTGTGTGATTGACATTAGGTTACAGTAAGACTGTGTGTGTGATTGACATTAGGTTACAGTAAGATTGTGTGTGTGATTGACATTAGGTTACAGTAAGACTGTGTGTGTGATTGACTTAGGTTACAGTAAGACTGTGTGTGATTGACATTAGGTTACAGTAAGACTGTGTGTGTGATTGACATTAGGTTACAGTAAGACTGTGTGTGTGATTGACATTAGTTCGGTAAGACGTGTATGTGTGATTGACATTAGTTACAGTAGACTGTAGTGTGATTGACATTAGGTTACAGTAGAACTGTGTGTGTGATGACATTAGTAGTTAACAGTAGACTGTGGTGATTGACATTAGGTTACAGTAAGACTGTGTTGTTGTTGACATTAGGTTACAGTAAGACTGTGAATGTGTGATTGACATTAGGGTTACAGTACGACGTGTGTGGATCATTAGTTACAGAGATTGTGTGTATTGACATTAGGTTACAGTAAGACTGTGTTGTGATTGACATTAGGTTACAGTACACGTGTGTTGATTGACATTAGGTTACAGTAAGACTGTGTGTGTGATTGACATTAGTTACAGTAAGACTGGTTTGTGTGATTGACATTAGGTACAGTAAGACTGTGTGTGTGATTGGTGACATTAGGGAGGTAGTAGACTGTGTGTGATTGACATTAGGTTACAGTAAGACTGTATGTGTGATTGACATTAGGTTACAGTAAGACTGTATGTGTGATTGACATTAGGTTACAGTAAGACTGTGTGTGTGATTGACATTAGGTTACATTAAACTGTTGTGTGATTGGACATTAGGTTTACAGTAAAGACTGTAAATATCCCACCCATTCCTATATTTTATTAAATCAACATAACACCCCCCCCTTCCTATATAATACACCCCACCCATTCCTATATAATACACCCCCACCCATTCCTATATAATACAACCCACCCATTATAATATACACCCCACCCCATTCCTATATAATACACCCCACCCATTCCATATAATACACACCCACCCATTCCTATATAATACCCACCCATCCTATATAATACACCCCCCCATTCCTATAATACACCCCCACCCATTCCTATATAATACACCCACACCCATTCCTATATAATACAACCCCACCCATTCCTATATAATACACCCCACCCATTCCTATATAATCCAACCCACCCATTACTATATAATCACCCCCACCCATTCCTATATAATACACCCACCCATTTCTATATATACACCCCACCCCATTCCTATATAATAACATCCCACCCATTCCATATATAATACACCCCCACCCATTCCTATTATAAATACAACCCCCACCCATTCCTATATAATACACCCCACCCATTCCTTATAATACACCCCCCACCCATTCCTATATAATACACCAACCCATTCCTATATATTACACCCCACCCATTCCTATATAATACACCCAACCATTCCTATATAATACACCCCACCCATTCCTATATAATACACCCCCACCCATTCCTATATAATACACACCCCACCCATTCCTAATAATACACCCCACCCATTCCTATATAATACACCCCGCCCATTCCTATATAATACACCCCCCCATTCCTATATAATCATCCCACCCATTCCTATATAATACCCCCACCCATTCCTATATAATACCCCCCCACCCATTCCTATATAATACACCCACCCATTCCTATATAATAACCCCACCATTACTATATATCCACCCACACCATTACTATATAATACACCCCACCCATCCTATAAATACAACCCCACCCATTCCTATATATATACCCCACCCATTCCTATATAATACAACCACACCCACCATTCCTATTATTACAACCCCACCCATTCCTATATAATACACCCCCACCCCATTCCTATATAATACACCCCACCCATTCCTATATAATACACCCCACCATACTATATAATACACCCCCCACCCATTCCTATATAATACACCCCACCCATTCCTATATATACACCCCACCCATTCCTATATAATACACCCACCCATTCCTATATAATACACCCCCACCCATTCCTATATACACCCCACCCATTCCTATATAATACACCCCAACCCATCTATATATACCCCCACCCATTCCTATATAATACACCCCCCCTCCTATAAAATACACCCCACCCATTACTATATAATACACCCCACCCATTCCTATATAATACACCCCACCCATTCCTATATATACACCCACCCATCCCTATATAATACACCCCCCCATCCCTATATAATACACCCCCACCCATTCCTATATAATACAATCCCACCCATTCCTATATAATACAACCCCACCCATTCCTATATAATACAACCCCACCCATTCCTATATAATACAACCCCACCCATTCCTATATAATACAAATACACCCCACCCATTCCTATATAATACACCCCCATCACCCCCACCCATTCCTATATAATACACCCCCCATTCCTATATAATAAAACCCCACCCATTCCTATATATACACCCACCCATTCCTAATAATATACACCCCCACCCTTCCTATAAATACACCCACCCATTCATATATACAACCCCACCCATTCCTATATATACACCCCCCCCATTCCTATATAATACAACAACCCCACCCATTCCTATATAATACACCCCACCCATTCCTATTTACAAACACCCCACCCATTCCTATATAATACACCCACCCACCCATTCCTATATAATACACCCCACCCATTCCTATATAATACACCCCACCCATTCCTATAATAATACACCCCCCCATTCCTATATAATACACCCCACCCATTCCTATATTATACACCCCACCCATTCCTATATAACACACCCCACCCATTCCTATATAATACACCCCACCCATTCCTATATAATACACCTTCCCGAATAATACACCCCACCACATTCCTATATAATATGTGTGTGATTGACATTAGGTTACAGTAAGACTGTGTGTGTGATTGACATTAGGTTAGACTGTGTGTGTGATTGACATTTTCATTAACCCTGTCTGCTCTCCAATAGTTTTGTTTTCTTTTACCTACATCTATTCCTAATGGTTTAACCTGGTTTAAACCTTCCATAGACCCCGTGTTAACCTCCAAATAAATATACCAGGGGCGTCTGTAATGGTCCCTGTTTAATGTTTTGTTAAACAGCTCAATGCTCTTTGTGCAGGGGTGATTAACCCTTCATGCACAGCAGGGATCAGCCCTCCCATATGATGGGAATTATGTTGTCATTTAGTACGGAGTATTAAAACTTTAGGGATAACTTAAAGCAGATGGTACGTGATGCAGTTCACAGACACAACACATAAAGATTCATTTAGCACTCAGTATTCCTTATGACAGCCCTGTTATGGTAATATACATGGCAACTCCACCGTGCCTAATGTTCTTGGGTCACGCTGGGTTAATATGGCTTTACTAGGATGAGGTTAGTCTAGTCTAACGCTATGTGAAGTCTATATTATGAGAACCAGCATGGTGAACAGATTCAAACGTAGCAAGATCCCCATCAGAATATTAGAGGAGAATTATATTCATGCAGTAACTGACAGCTTTCTAGCTCCTCCCCCACTTTCATTAACATAAGTTCTACAATGTCAGAGATGGGAGAATTGTCAGTGGCAATGACTGTGGGTGGAGCTATAAAGTAGTCAGTTATTGCATGAGTGCAATTCTTCTTTAATGGTCCCATAATAGGTTATTGCTGACCCCCCCCCCCACACACACACACACATACACACTGCAGCCAGGAATGCTGGGAATGGTAGTTTGCAAACATCTGTAAGACTTCATGTTAAACATCCCTCATCTACTTGTCCTTTAAATACCTCTGAGTTTTTCCTAGAATGTGTGTAACAGAGGGAAGTTGTTCAGTCAATGTGTGAAATCTGCCAGGGCTACTGGTTCTATCCAATAAATTGTAAGAGTCCACCAGTTAAACCTTCTTACATCTGGACCACATAAGAGCCAAGAGTATGTAGCAACCAGCGTGACGTCTCCCCAGTTCCAGGTGTCTAACAGTGACCTTCTAATTCACACTTTCCATTGTCGATGGCAAAGGTCACATGGTTTCTACTCTCCAGATTCAAAAAGAAACTAACTAACTGGTTTCAATTTGTCCTTTATGTAATCATACAGTACAGACAGCCCTCCTGCTAGAAATCAATGTTACGTAATCATACAGTACAGACAGCCCTCCTGCTAGAAATCAATGTTACGTAATCATACATTAGAGACAGCCCTCCTGCTAGAAATCAATGTTACGTAATCATACAGTACAGAGAGCCCTCCTGCTAGAAATCAATGTTATGTAATCATACAGTACAGAGAGCCCTCCTGCTAGAAATCAATGTTACATAATCATACAGTACAGAGAGCCCTCCTGCTAGAAATCAATGTAATCATACAGTACAGAGAGCCCTCCTGCTAGAAATCAATGTAATCATACAGTACAGAGATCCCTCCTGCTAGAAATCAATGTAATCATACAGTACAGAGAGCCCTCCTGCTAGAATCAATGTTATGTAATCATACAGTACGAGAGCCCCTCCTGCTAGAAATCAAGTTGTTACGTAATCATACAGTACAAAGCCCTCCTGCTAGAATCAATGTTATTAATCAAACATAGAGACAAGCCCTCCTGCTAGAATCAATGTTACGTAATCATACAGACAGAGAGCCCTCCTGCTAGAAAGTCAATGTTATGTAATCATACAGATTAGAGTCCCTCCTGCTAGAGAATCAAATAGTTACGTTAATCATACAGTAAGAGAGCCCTCCTGCTAGAAATCATGTTATGTAATCTACAGTACAGAGAGCCCTCCTGCTAGAAATCAATGTTATGTTATCATACAGTAACAAGAGCCCTCCTGCTAAAATCAATGTTATCGTAATCATACATACGAGAGCCCTCCTGCTAGAAATCAATGTTACGTAATCATACATACAGAGCCCTCCTGCTAGAAATCAATGTTACGTAATCATACAGTAAAAGAAGCCCTCCTGCTAGAAATCAATGTTATGTATCATACAGTACAGAGAGCCCTCCTGCTAGACAATCATGTTATGTAATCATACAGTACAGAGAGCACCTCCTGCTAGAATCATGTTGTAATCATACGTACAGAGAGCCCTCCTGCTAGAATCATGTTAGTATCATACTTACAGAGAGCCCTCCTGCTGAAATCAATGTTACGTAATCATACAGTAGACAGAGAGCCCTCCTGCTAGAAATCAATGTTATGTAATCATACAGTACAGAGATCCCCGTCCTCTAGAACAATTTATGTATCATACGTACAGAGAGCCTCCTTCTAGAAATCTGTTAAGTCAATCATACAGTACAGAGAGCCCTCCTGCTAGAAATCAATGTTTACGTAATCATACAGTACAGAGAGCCCTCCTGCTAAGAAATCAATGTTATGTATCATACAGTACAAGAGAGCCCTCCGCTAGAAATCAATGTTATGTTAATCATACAGTAACAAGAGACCCTCCTGCTAGAATCAATGTTATGTAAATACCAGTACAGAGCCCTCCTGCTAGAAATCAATGTTATGGTTAATATACAGACAGAGAGCCCTCCTGCTATAAACATTTAGCTAATCATACAGTACAGAGAGCCCCCTGCTATGAAATCAATGTTACTGTAATCATACATTACAGAGAGCCCCCCTGCTAGAAATCAATGTTTGGTAATCATACAGTACAGAGAGCCCTCCTGCTAGAAATCAATGTTATGTAATCATACAGTACAGAGAGCCTCCTGCTAAAATCATGTATGTAACATAGCAGTAGAGACCCTCCTGCTAGAAATCAATGTTATGTAATCATACGCACAAAGAGCCCTCCTGCTAGAATCAATGTAATCATACATCCTTACAGAGAGCCTCCTGCTAGAAATCAATGTTATGTAAATCATACAGTAACAGAGAGCCCTCCTGCTAGAATCATGTTATGTAATCATCAGTACAGAGAGCCCTCCTGCTAGAAATCAATGTTATGTAATCATACAGTACTAGAGCCCTCCTGGCTAGAAATTATGTTTATGTATATCATACAGTACAGAGAGCCGCTCTGCTAGAAATCAAGTTTATGATCATAATCATACGTACAGAGAGCCACTCCTCCTAGAAATCAATGTACGTATCATAATACAGTACAGAGAGCCCTCCTGCTAGAAATCAATGTTATGTAATCATACAGTAGAGAGCCCTCCTGCTAGAAATCAATGTTATGTAATCATACAGCACAGAGAGCCCTCCTGCTAGACATCAATGTAATCATACAGTACAGAGAGCCATCCTGCTAGAAATCAATGTTATGTAATCATACAGTACAAGAAGCCTCCTGCTAGAAATCAATGTTAGTAATCATACAGTACAGAGAGCCCTCCTGCTAGAAATGCAATGTTACGTTAATCATACAGTACAGAGAGCCCTCCTGCTAGAATTAATGTTATGTATCATACAGTACAGAAGCCCTCCTGCATAAATCAAGTTATGTAATCATACAGTACAGAGAGCCCCTCCTGCTAGAAATCAATGTTATGTAATCATACAGTACGAGAGCCCCGCTAGAAATCAATGTATCATCAGTACAGAGAGCCCTCCTGCTAGAAATCATGTTATTAATCATACAGTACAGAGAGAGCCCTCCTGCTAGAAATCAATGTTATGTATCATACAGTAGAGAGCCCTCCTGCTAGAAATTAATGTTTGTATCATACAGTACAGAGAGCCCTCCTGCTAGAAATCAATGTTATGTATCATACAGTAAGAGAGCCCTCCTGCTAGAAATCATTTTTAATCATACAGTACAGGAGGCCCTCTGCTAGAATCCAATGTTTGTATCAGTACAGTAACAGGAGCCCTCCTGCTAGAAATCAATGTTACTAATCTACAGTACAGAGAGCCCTCCTGCTAGAAATCAATGTTATGTATCATAACAGTAGAGAGCCCTCCTGCTAGAATCAATGTTATGTAATCATACAGCTACAGAGAGCCCTCCTGCTAGAACAATGTTAATCAACAGTACAGAGAGCCCTCCTGCTAGAAAAATCATGTTATGTAATCATACAGTACAGAGAGCCCTCCTGCTAGAAATCAATGTTATGTAATCATACGTACAGAGAGCCCCGCTAGAATTAAATGTTACGTAATCATAAACGTACAGAGAGCCCTCCTGCTAGAAATACATGTTATGTAATCATACAGTACGAGAGCCCTCCTGCTAGAAATCAAGTTATGTAATCATACAACAGAGAGCCCTCCTGCTAGAAATCAATGTTAGTAATCATACACAGTAAAGAGCCCTCCTGCTAGAAATCAATGTTATGTAGATCATACAGTACAGAGACCCTCCTGCTAGAAATCAATGTTATGTAATCATACAGTACAGAGAGCCCCTCTGCTGAAATCAATGTTATGTAATCATACAGTACGAGAGCCCTCCTGCTAGAAATCAATGTTTATGTAAATCATACGTACAGAGAGCCCTCCTGCTAGAAATCAATGTTGTAATCATCCAGTACAGAGAGCCCTCCTGCTAGAAATCAATGTTACGTATCATACAGTACAGAGAGCCCTCCTGCTAAAAATAATGTTAGTAATCATACAGTACAGAGAGCCCCTCCTGCTAGAAATTCAATGTTACTAATCATACAGTACAGAGAGCCCTCCTGCTAGAAATCAATGTTATGTAATCATACAGTCACAGAGAGCCCTCCTGCTAGAAATCAATGTTAGTATCAACCGTACAGAGAGCCCCCTGCTAGAAATCAATGTTATGTAATCATACAGGTACAGAGAGCCCTCCTGCGTAGAAATCATTTATGTAATCATACAGTACAGAGAGCCCTCCTGCTAGAAATCAATGTTATGTATCATAACGTACAGAGAGCCCTCCTGCTAGAATCAATGTTACGTAATCATACAGTACAGAGAGCCCTCCTGCTAGAAATCAATGTTACTTAATCATACGTACAGAGACCCTCCTGCTAGAAATTAATGTTAGTAATCATACAGTACAGAGAGCCCTCCTGCTAGAAATCAATGTTATGTAATCATACAGTACAGAGAGCCCTCCTGCTAGAAATCAATGTTATGTACATCATACAGTACGAAGCCCTCCTGCTAGAAATCAATGTTATGTAATCATACAGTACAGAGAGCCCTCCTGCTCAGAAATCAATGTTTGTAATCATACATACAAGAGCCCTCCTGCTAGAAATCAATGTTATGTAATCATACAGTACAGAAGCCCTCCTGCTAGAAATCAATGTTACGTAATCATAAACGTACAGAGAGCCCTCCTGCTAGATCAATGTTAATGTAATCATACAGTACAGAGAGCCCTCCTGCTAAAAATCAATGTTACGTAATCATACAGTACGAGAGCCCTCCTGCTAGAATCAAGTTATGTAATCATACAGTCAGAGAGCCCTCTGCTAGAAATCAATGTTATGTAATCATACAGCACAGAGAGCCTCCTGCTAGAATCATGTATCATACAGTACAGAGAGCCTCCTGCTAGAAATCAATTTATGTAATCATACAGTACAGAGAGCCCTCCTGCTAGAATCAATGTTATGTAATCATACAGTACAGAGAGCCCTCCTGCTAGAAATAATGTTACGTAATCATACATACAGAGAGCCCTCCTGCTAGAAATAATGTTATGTATCATACAGTACAGGAGCCCTCCTGCTAGAAATCAAGTTATGTAATCATACATACAGAAGGCCCTCCTGCTAGAAATCAATGTTACGTAATCATACAGTACAGAGAGCCCTCCTGCTAGAAATCAATGTTATGAATCATACAGTACAGAGAGCCCTCCTGCTAAAAAATCAATGTTATTAATCATACAGTACAGAGAGCCCTCCTGCTAGAAATCAATGTTATGTAATCATACATACAGAGACCTCCTGCTAGAAATCAATGTTATGTAATCATACAGTACAGAGAGCCCTCCTGCTAGAAATCATGTATAATCATACAGTACAGAGAGCCCTCCTGCTAGAAATCAATGTTAACGTATCATACAGTCAGAGAGCCCTCCTGCTAGAAATTAAGTTTATGTATCATACAGTACAGAGAGCCCTCCTGCTAGAAATCAATGTTAGTAATCATACAGTACAGAGAGCCCTCCTGCTAGAAATCATGTTTTAGTAATCATACAGTACAGAGAGCCCTCCTGCTAGAAATAATGTATGTAATCATACAGTCAGAGCCCTCCTGCTAGAAATCAATGTTATGTAATCATACAGTACAGAGAGCCCTCCTGCTAGAATCAATGTTAGTAATCTACAGTACAGAGCCCTCCTGCTAGAAATCAATTAATATACAGTACAGAGAGCCCTCCTGCTGAAATCACTGTTATGTAATCATACAGTACAGAGAGAGCCCTCCTGCTAGAAATCAATGTTAATGTAATCATACTTCGAAGAGAGCCCTCCTGCTAGAATCAATGTTACGTAATCATACAGTACAGAGAGCCCTCCTGCTAGAAACAATGTTATGTAATCATAGTACAGAAGCCTCCCTAGAAATCATGTTATGTAATCATACAGTACAAGAGCCCTCCTGCTAGAAATCAATGTTATGTAATCATACAGTAAGAGGCCTCCTGCTAAATCAATGTTACGTAATCATAACAGTACGAGAGCCCTCTGCTAGAAATCAATGTTATGTAATCTAACGTAAGAGAGCCTCCCTGCTAGAATCAATGTTGTAATCATACACACAGGAGGCCCTCCTGCTAGACATAATGTTAATCATACAGTACAGAGAGCCCTCCTTCTAGAAATCATGTTATGTATCATACATACAGAGAGCCCTCTGCTAGAAATCATGTTATGTAATCATACAGTACAAGAGCCCTCCTGCTAGAAATAATGTTAGTAATCATCGTACAAGAGCCCTCCTGCTAGAAATTCAATGTATGTAATCATACAGTACAGAGAGCCTGCTAGAACCTTTGTATCACATCAAGCCCTTGCTAGAAATCATGTTACGTATCATACAGTATAGAGAGCCCTCCTGCTAGAAATCAATGTTATGTAATCATACAGTACAGATAGAGCCCTCCTGCTAGAAATCAATGTTATGTAATCATACAGTACAGAGAGCCCTCCTGCTAGAAATCAATGTTATGTAATCATACAGTACAGAGAGCCCTCCTGCTAGAAATCAATGTTACGTAATCATACAGTACAAGAGAGCCCTCCTTCAGAAACAATGTTAGTCATCACAGTAAAGAGAGCCCTCCTGCTAGAAATCAATGTTACGTAATCATACAGTACAGAGAGCCCTCCTGCTAGAAATCAATGTTACGTAATCATACAGTACAGAGAGCCCTCCTGCTAGAAATCAATGTTATGTAATCATACAGTACAGAGAGCCCTCCTGCTAGAATCAATGTTATGTAATCATACAGTACAGAGAGCCTCCTGCTAGAATCAATAGTAATCATACAGTACAGAGAGCCTCCTGCTAGAAATCAATGTATACGTAATCATACAGTACAGAGAGCCCGCCTGCTAGAAATCAATGTTAGTAATCATACAGTACAGAGAGCCCTCCTGCTAGAAATCAATGTTATTTAATCATACAGTCAGAGACCCTCCTGCTAGAAATCAATGTTATAATCATACAGTACAGAGAGCCCTCCTGCTAGAAATCAAGTTACGTAATCATACAGTAACAGAGAGCCCTCCTGCTAGAAATCAATGTTATGTAATCATACAGTACAGAGAGCCCTCCTGCTAGAAATCAATGTTATTAATCATACAGTACAGAAGCCCTCCTGCTAGAAATCAATGTTCATAATCATACAGTACAGAGAGCCCTCCTGCTAGAAATCAATGTTATCGTAATCATCAGTACAGAGACCCTCCTGCTAGAAACAATGTTTATGTAATCATACAGTACAGAGAGCCCCTCCTGCTAGAAATCAATGTTATAATCATACAGTCCAGAGAGCCCTCCTGCTAGAAATCAATGTTATGTAATCATACAGTACAAGAGCCCCCTGCTAGACATCAATGTTACGTAATCATCCAGTACACGAGAGCACTCCTGCGAGAAATCAATGTTATGTAATCATACATACAGAGAGCCCTCCTGCTAGAAATCAATGTTATGTAATCATCGTACAGGAGCCCTCCTCTAGAAATCAATGTTATAATCTACAGTACGAGAGCCCTCCTCTAGAAATCAATGTTAGTAATCATACAGTACAGAGAGCCCTCCTTGCTAGAAATCAATGTTACGTATCACAGTACAGAACCCTCCTGCTAGAAATCAATGTTACGTATCATACAGTACAGAGAGCCCTCCTGCTAGAAATCAATGTTATGTAATCATACAGTACAGAGACCCTCCTGCAGAAATCAATGTTAGTAATCATACAGTACAGAGAGCCCTCCTGCTAGAAATCAATGTTACGTAATCATACAGTACGAGAGCCCTCTGCTAGAAATCAATGTTATGTAATCTACAGCACAGAGCCCTCCTGCTAGAAATCAATGTTATGTAATCATACAGTACAGAGAGCCCTCCTGCATAAATCAATGTTAGTAATCATACAGCACAGCGAGCCCTCCTGCTAGAAACAATGTTGTATCATACAGCACAGCGGCCCTCCTGCTAGAAATCAATGTTATAATCATACAGTACAGAGAGCCTCCTGCTAGAAAATCAATGTTGTATCATACAGCAGAGAGCCCTCCTGCTAGAAACAAGTTTGTAATCATACAGTACAGAGAGCCCTCCTGCTGAGAAATCAATGTTATGTAATCATACAGCACAGCGAGCCCTCCTGCTAGAAATCAATGTTATTTAATCATACAGCACAGAGAGGCCTCCTCTAGAAATCATGTTATAATCATACACGACAGAGAGCCCTCCTGCTAGAAATCATGTAGTAATCATACAGTACAGAGAGCCTCCTGCTAGAATCAATGTTAGTAATCAAACATACAGAGAGCCCTCCTGTAGAAATCAATGTTTGTAATCATACAGTACAGAGAGCCCTCCTGCTAGAAATCAATGTTATGTAATCATACAGACAGAGAGCCCTCCTGCTAGAAATCAGTTAGTAATCATACAGTACAGAGAGCCCTCCTGCTAGAATAATCTGTTATAATCATATAGAACAGGAGCCCTCCTGCTAGAAATCAATGTATGTAATCATACAGTACAGAGAGCCTCCTGCTAGAAATCAATGTTATGTAATCATACAGCACGAGAGCCCTCCTGCTAGAAATCAATGTTATGTAATCTAACAGTACAGAGAGCCCTCCTGCTAGAAATCATGTTACGTAACATACAGTACAGAGAGCCCTCCTGCTAGAATCAACGTACGTAATCATACAGTACAGAGAGCCCTCCTGCTAGAAATCAACGTTATGTAATCATACAGTACAGAGAGCCCTCCTGCTAGAAATCAATGTTACGTAATCATACAGTACAGAGAGCCCTCCTGCTAGAAATCAACGTTATGTAATCATACAGTACAGAGAGCCTCCTGCTAGAATCAATGTTATGTAATCATACAGTACAGAGAGCCCTCCTGCTAGAAATCAATGTTATGTAATCATACAGTACAGAGAGCCCTCCGCTAGAAACAATTTAGTAATCATACAGTACAGAGAGCCCTCCTGCTAGAAATCAATGTTATGTAATCATACAGTACAGAGAGCCCTCCTGCTAGAATCAATGTTACGTAATCATAACGTACAGAGAGCCCTCCTGCTAGAAATCAATGTTATTATCATACAGTACAGAGAGCTCCTGCTAGAAATCAATG
The DNA here is from genome assembly GCA_019447015.1 of Hymenochirus boettgeri. NCBI lineage: Eukaryota > Metazoa > Chordata > Amphibia > Anura > Pipidae > Hymenochirus > Hymenochirus boettgeri. The sequence goes on along the minus strand of JAACNH010000010.1, from coordinate 2,926,947 downwards.
TTATTAATCATCCAGTACAGAGAGCCCTCCTGCTAGAAATCAATGTTATGTAATATACAGAGAGCCCTCCTGCTAGAAATCATGTTATGTAATCATAACGTACAGAAGCCCTCCTGCTAGAAATCAATGTTATGATCATACAGCACAGGAGCCCTCCTGCTAGAAATCAATGTTATTAATCATACAGTACAGAGAGCCTCCTGCTAGAAATCAATGTTATGTATCATACAGACAGAGAGCCCTCCTGCTAGAAATCAATGTATGTAATCATACGTAGAGGAGCCCTCCTGCTAGAATCAATGTTACGTAATCATACAGTACAGAGAGCCCTCCTGCTAGAAATAATGTTATTAATCATACGTACGAGAGCCTCCTGCTAGAAATCAATGTTATTAATCATACAGTACAGAGAGCCCTCCTGCTAGAATCAATGTTATGTAATCATACAGTACAGAGAGCCCTCCTGCTAGAAATCAATGTTACGTAAATCATACAGTACAGAGAGGCCCTCCTGCTAGAAATCAATGTTACGTAATCATCAGTACGAGAGCCTCCTGCTAGAAATCAATGTTATGTAATCATACAGCAGAGAGCCCTCCTGCTAGAAATCAATGTTATGTAATCATACAGTACAGAGTATCCCTCCTACAGAAATCAATGTTATGTAATCATACAGTACGAGAGGCCCCTGCTAGAATCAAGTTACATAATCTACAGTACAGAGAGCCCTCCGCTAGAAATCAATGTTATGTAATCATACAGTAAACAGACGCGCCTCCTGCTAGAAATCAATGTTATGTAATCATACAGCAACAGCAGCAGCGCCTCCTGCTAGAAATCAATGTTATGTAATCATACAGTACAGAGAGGCTCCTGCTAGAAATCAATGTTATGTAATCATACAGCACAGAGAGCCCTCCTGCTAGAAATCAATGTTATGTAATCATACAGTAAGAGAGCACTCTGCTAGATCAATGTTACGTAATCACAGTACAGAGAGCCCTCCTGCTAGAAATCTATGTTATTTCATACAGTACAGAGAGCCCTCCTGCTAGAAATCAATTTTATCATACATACAGAGAGCCCCTGCTGAGAAATCATTTAATCATACAGTACAGAGAGCCCTCCTGCTAGAAATCAATTTAATCATACAGTACAGAGAGCCCTCCTGCTAGAAATCAATGTTACGTAATCATACAGTACAGAGAGCACCTCCTGCTAGAAATCAATGTTACGTAATCATACAGTACAGAGAGCCCTCCTGCTAGAAATCAATGTTATGTAATCATACAGACAGAGAGCCTCCTGCTCAGAAATCAATGTTATGTAATCATACAGTACAGAGACCCTCCTGCTAGAAATCAATGTTAGTAATCATACAGTACAGAGAGCCCTCCTGCTAGAAATCAACGTTACATAATCATACAGTACAGAGAGCCCTCCTGCTAGAAATCAATGTTATGATAATCATACAGTACAGAGAGCCCTCCTGCTAGAAATCAATGTATGTAATCATACAGACAGAGAGCCCCTCCTAGAAATCAATGTTATGTAATCATACAGTACAGAGAGCCCTCCTGCTAGAAATCAATGTTATGTAATCATACAGTACAGAGAGCCCTCCTGCTAGAAATCAATTTAATCATACAGTACAGAGAGCCCTCCTGCTAGAAATCAATTAATCATACAGTACAGAGAGCCCTCCTGCTAGAAATCAATGTTACGTAATCATACAGTACAGAGAGCCCTCCTGCTAGAAATCAATGTTATGTAATCATACAGCACAGAGAGCCCTCCTGCTAGAAATCAATGTTATGTAATCTACAGTACAGAGAGACCCTCCTGCTAGAAATCAATGAATCATACAGTACAGAGAGCCCTCCTGCTAGAAATCAATGTTATGTAATCATACAGTACAGAGAGCCCTCCTGCTAGAAATCAATGTTATGTAATCATACAGTACAGAGAGCCCTCCTGCTAGAAATCAATGTAATCATACAGTACAGAGAGCCCTCCTGCTAGAAATCAATGTTAATCATACAGTACAGAGAGCCCTCCTGCTAGAAATCAATGTAATCATACAGTACAGAAGCCCTCCTGCTAGAATCAATGTAATCATACAGTACAGAGAGCCCTCCTGCTAGAAATCAATGTAATCATACACGTACAGAGAGCCCTCCTGCTAGAAATCAATTTAATCATACAGTACAGAGAGCCCTCCTGCTAGAAATCAATTTAATCATACAGTACAGAGAGCCCTCCTGCTAGAAATCAATGTTATGTAATCATACAGTACAGAGAGCCCTCCTGCTAGAAAATCAATGTTACGTAATCATACAGTACAGAGAGCCCTCCTGCTAGAAATCAATGTTATGTAATCATACAGTACAGAGAGCCCTCCTGCTAGAAATCAATGTTATGTAATCATACAGTACAGAGAGCCTCCTGCTAGAAATCAATGTTATGTAATCATACAGTACAGAGAGCCCTCCTGCTAGAAATCAACGTTACATAATCATACAGTACAGAGAGCCCTCCTGCTAGAAATCAATGTTATGTAATCATACAGTACAGAGAGCCCTCCTGCTAGAAATCAATGTTATGTAATCATACAGCACAGAGAGCCCTCCTGCTAGAAATCAATGTTATGTAATCATACAGTACAGAGAGCCCTCCTGCTAGAAATCAATGTTATGTAATCATACAGTACAGAGAGCCCTCCTGCTAGAAATCAATTTAATCATACAGTACAGAGAGCCCTCCTGCTAGAAATCCAATTTAATCATACAGTACAGAGAGCCCTCCTGCTAGAAATCAATGTTACGTAATCATACAGTACAGAGAGCCCTCCTGCTAGAAATCAATGTTATGTAATCATACAGCACAGAGAGCCCTCCTGCTAGAAATCAATGTTATATAATCATACAGTACAGAGAGCCTCTCTGCTAGAAATCAATGTAATCATACAGTACAGAGAGCCCTCCTGCTAGAAATCAATGTTAGTAATCATACAGTACAGAGAGCCCTCTGCTAGAAATCAATGTTATGTAATCATACAGTACAGAGAGCCCTCCTGCTAGAAATCAATGTTACATAATCATACAGTACAGAGAGCCCTCCTGCTAGAAATCAATGTAATCATACAGTACAGAGAGCCCTCCTGCTAGAAATCATGTAATCACAGTACAGAGAGCCCTCCTGCTAGAAATCAATGTAATCATACAGTACAGAGAGCCTCTCTAGCTAGAAATCAATGTAATCATACAGTACAGAGAGCCCTCCTGCTAGAAATCAATGTAATCATACAGTACAGAGAGCCCTCCTGCTAGAAATCAATGTAATCATACAGTACAGAGATCCCTCCTGCTAGAAATCAATGTAATCATACAGTACAGAGAGCCCTCCTGCTAGAAATCAATGTAATCATACAGTACAGAAAATATGATATGCTGAAGTTATTCTTTAGTTATATAAAGGATTAGAAATGACACTTTTACATTAATACTACACTTGGCTTACAAACTCTAACATTTTTGTTGAGGCTCCCCTGACGTTAACCGTATTTAATACACTGCACATGAAAGAATGTACCCCATATTGGTGAACAAATTCTAAGCCCTATTTAGTTTGAGTTTTAACAAATTAAATTCTGATTGGTTCCAGGCTGTACATTCCAGCCAATCAGAAAAACCAGAAGGCAAATTCAATGAGAGATCAAAGTGTCTGTGACAGTGACATTTTCTCACCCATTCCACACAAACTACAACTCCCATGGCTATGTATGGGCCGGCTTTTTGGCCAATCAGATTTAAGCGCCAGGGCATGTTGCAGAGGATTCAGATTTCCTATACAATATGGCAGCTCTTGAGGGGTTTTTACTTCAGTTACATTAACGGGTTTACCTGTTAGTTCAACATCCCTGAGTATTTGGACAAGTTTACTAGAAACATAACAGAGCCGTAGAATAAGCACTTAAACCCTAATTGGGTCTATGGCCACCTGGCACATATATAAACCTTCCATGGGCTCCAAGACAAACAGTATTGGGGCTTCTAGACCCCGTACACATACGGCAGAGTCATTAACACTGCGCCTAGTGTGTGGTGCACTAAGTCAACACATTCAGCAAGGAAAACAATAAAGACTTGTTATGGTAAAACCCAAGGGAGTGAGCGTTCTGCTCAGCGAGGGCTGTAAGGTTAATAAATTGTCCAGCCCGGACAGATCCACAAAACAAAGCCATCTGGTCCATGAACTGAAACGGATGACGTTTCCTGGGGCGCAGCGAAACCTGATGTCTCTGCGTTATACAGGAAAACCAAATGCAGGGAAACAGCGCTGCGTTCTGATTTGTGTGCGATTTGCGAATCACAATAAAATTATAATGGAAATCGCGAGAATCAGTTCCCAATATATAATTTGCGTTCCTAATCTGCCCATTTTTTAACTGCGTGCGCCACTTTTGGTCCGTGTGTGTCAGAATCGCACTTTAATAATAGTCTATGGAAACGCAGAAAAAAAACCGCGGACACAAACGGACAAACTAATTTTTTGTGTGTATTTTTGCCTTTTCACTGGTATTTCCTGTTGATGTTCCAAAAACTGCACAGGAATGCAAATGCCAACACATGTGGACACACACATAAAAAAATCACATGTTTGTTAACCCACAAATGGACCAGAACACGGACAACCGCAATATCCAAACCGCTAACATAGCAGAAACGGAACGCACAACACATAGTGTGACCAAACCCTTAGTCTAATAATAGTCTGGATACACACTTACAAACACACACACAAATACAAACACACAAATACACACACATACAAATAGCCACACACATACAAATTCACACAGACACACGCATACAAACACACATACAAATACACACAAACACACACAAACACACACCCCCACATATACAAATACACACACACGCATACAAATACACACATACCAATAACCACACAGACACACAAATACACCTACACAAATACACACTCATACAAATACATACATTCATAAAAACACACATAGAAATACAAACACAAATATACACACATACAAATACACACAAAGATAATAAATACATGCTACAAATACAGACACATAAATAAACACACATATAAATACACTACACACATATACAAACACACGCACATACAAATATACACACACAAATATACAATAACACAAATAATTGAATGTTAATTTCCTTATATACGACAATGGGAGAATAGAAACAGTTACTTACTGTCCGTATTGTACTTATAATGAATCTATTATTACAGAATTACCTGCTGCACACTAGAAATATTTGGGAACTTCAATTCCCAGTGTTCTGCATCAGCTAGGAATGCTGTGAGATACATTCCTGCAACAGCTGCTGAACATCTCTTTTCCCTGTCCTTAGATGCTGCTTAGTAAGATGTTAGTGTGATGATAGAGAATGATGTTTTATTATAGGGACTTATAGGAATAACCCAGGGTGGGTATAGGACAATCAGACTGTAGGACATATATATATATATATACAAATATAGACTGAGAAATCAAGTCAGTGAATGTTTTTGTAGCTTTGTTACCCTTTAGTTAAACTTCTATATGGGCTTTCTCAAAAGGATCAAAACGTCAACAATATCTAGAAAGCAGGAGGATAAAAATGTCACCCTTAATGAAACATGACACAGGATAGAACTGGATACAATGTCTGTGTAATGATACAATGTAACAGTGAGGTTTATTAGAATTCTGAAACATCAGCCAATCAGAAATGAGCTTTCATTGATTTGCACCAGTTAGGAAGTTGAAAGACTGTGTCTGATTGGTTGCTAGGGGTAAATGGAGAGAAATGCTACATTTTATTACAATTTAGACTGATACCTGGAATCGCGCTCGTTCTGCTGCATACACCTGGTAATGTAACATGGCTTGGAGAACTTTCTTATGTCCATCTGGTACTAAGCATACAGCTCCTAGTATTTCCAGAACAGCAATCTTGGTCTTAATGTTCTCAGTCCGTAAACTCTGGGAGATAATGTTGATGCTCTCAGGATGAGCTAAGACATGAGCCCTACCCTGAGAGTTATTCATAAGGGCCTTGATACACCCTATAACCGATGTGTGAATCCTGCTCTCTGAAGTCTCGTAGTCCATACTTTTCAGGAAATTCAGCAGGCAGGTTAGACCATCCAACTCGATAAACCTCATCACAAACCTAAAAATACGAACAAAAGAAATAAACATTATAATTCACCAGATACTGTAAATACTTTTGTTGATAGTAAAATAATATATGGTGAATAATGTGCCCCCTATTGTACATTATAAGGATATTACAAGCCAAGTTAGAGGGAACACCACTAATTCCATATAGCTATATATTTTCTATATTTTATTTTCTATAAGTAGGGAGCACAACATTTAGTGATGACATCACTAAGCCGTAATTAGCTAATGGTGACATCATAATGCATGGGTTCTAAGGATCTAATGTTTATGGTTCATGTGCATTACACATAAAATCCCATAAGATCCATAGAAAACCCTAATACACATATAAAGGAATGGTGACTCTGGATACCTGAATTAAATGAACTTCATTTTGTCTGGAGGGGTCAATAGGAGTAACCAAATAAAGTGGCTCAGTATAGACACAGGAGCTTTTCATGGACCTTACCATTTATAGGAACTGGGGACCTTCAATCTACAAACACTAGACCCGACTCTCCCAAATGAATCACTAGTCCAATTAACCGGTACAATAAATCTAATTTACTAGGAAAACAAGGAATGGATTGATTTGCAATAAAATACCATTAACTGTTGCAGATTTGTTTTGGGCAGACTCCAAAAATAACCAATAAGAAACACCCAGTGATTTTCCAACAATATTCCAGGTTGGCAAAGTTCCGTCTTTATTTCTAATGAACAGAACCCACACTCAGAAAGAATTATTACCACCAAAATGGTGCATGATTGGATTTCAGGCTATGCACATTTCCTTAATAAGTGGGATAGGTTGTAGCTGTAGTTATTTCATCTGACTATTAGGGGGACCACCAACGGTGCTGATTAGGACAGAACATTTAAGGAGCCACTATTCACCCAAATTAGTGCAAAAGTCATGCTACTCGGCGTACTATCGAATTGGTGTGGGTATTTCACTCATTTGGCGCTGGCCGCACCATTTCCAAACCTTTTTAGAAATAGTGCAAACATTTTGCACAGTTTTAAATAAGTTATCGTGACTTAACTCCGAGAAGCAGCGCAGCGCCCCCTGGATACATGGGTTGGAGTTATACATTTTCCAACACTGAATAAAAAAGAAAAACAACACATTAAAGATTCAAAGCCTGAATATTGGTGAACTTGTCACAAGGAACATGATCAGGCGCTAATTAGAGATGTCCGAACTTCGCAAAATCCGGTCTGCTCGACAAACCGCGAATTTTCGAAAAAATAAGAAAATTCGATAAATCCGCGAGCGTACCTATTAAAACGCATTAAAATGAAAAAATCCTCGAAAATACGAGAAATCCTCGTAATTTCGAAATTTTCGAAAATAGTTATTTTCACGCATTTTTGAAAATACGAGAAAATCTCGTAATTTTGAAAATTTTCAAAAACGCGGGTCGGAAAAGTTTGGAAGGCAGAAAAACGGAAAATCCGCGATATCCGCTGTTCGCAAACGCGGTAAATCTGCCGCTGATCCGGGTTCGGGTCCGCGAACTGGCCCATCACTAGCGCTAATCTGTTTCTACAATATCAAACCTATTCATTGTAAAAACACTAAAAAGAACTTGTAGCTTTGTTACCTTGACTTGTAACATATGTATCAAATTAAATGTGATTATTGCATCAAAATAACTTTTCTACCATAGCAATAAAGATGTAAGAGGATTTATTTAGTGAATCTTTAGTCTGAATCATATATACTAGACATACTGTATAGCCCATATATATGACCTATCACTTCTTTCTACGTGACATCTTCTCAAAATACATCATTAAAAAAAACTGGAAAAAACTGAACTATACAGTCTAAAAGTAGCTGATTGGAGATCACACTCATACTGAGCATGCCCGTGCCATAAAACAAGAGAGGGGGCGGATACCAGGAGCTTTGTCTACTAGGAAGAAATATAAATATTGCAATGCTGTAATTCTATAAATGAATTGCTTAGAAAGTCTAATGCATTATTAGAGGAAATAATAGTTTAGCCTAAAGACTTCCTTTAAGGAATTTTAAGTAAAACATGACACAAAGTATTTTATAGAGAAAGCCTTAACAAACGTACAGTCCAGGGACGCCACATATAAGCAACTGCATTTACATTTTTTGTTTTAAAAATATATATCATTTTAAGGGGAATGACCTGAATAAGTTTATTATAGGAGCTCAGTTCCCATTAATCATTGTACAACTGCAATTCTCAACAATATCTGGTAGGCTTCCATTGCCATGGATGTTCATCCCCATTGGTTCCATTAGTATTTAGAGTTTGGCTCCAGTTCAATCACTGGCCCTAGTGCATTTTGAATCTCTGGAACTAAACAGAGACTCGGACCTTTTACTGAAGACTTGGCTGCTTCCAGCTGTAAAAAAGGTTTCATGTTTGTGCCAGAGGCTTAAAAAAGAATTTTCTGAGAATGGAGCAAGGACCTAGCGATGCTTTAGCTGATACTTACTGTGATTATTACCAGATGGGGTGGGTTTGTCTGAATGCAGCTGCTCAAGCTTAGACCTCATATATCTGGCTTGGCTGCAGCCAGTCTACAAGTAATGGAGAGTCAGACTTCCCTCTTAACGGGGCCCCAAAGGGCAAGTGCTTCAGGTGGCCCTAGCTGAGCATGCGATCACTGGCCATTAACACGGATCCCTAGTGTGGTTTCCAACAAGATCAGCTAGAAAACTATACTGCATCGATAGATAGATAGATAGATAGATAGAGAGATAGATAATAGATAGATAATAGATAGACAGACAGATAGATAGATAGATAGATAGATAGATAGATAGATAGATAGACAGATAGATAGATAGAAAGTTAATAGATAGACAATAGATATATAGATATATCATAGATAGATAGATAGATAGATAGATAGATAGATAGATAGATAGATGATAGATAGAGAGATAGATATATAGATAGATAGATAGATAGATAGATAGATAGATAGAATCTACTATCTATTAGCTATCTATGCCTATCTATCTATCTATCTACTCTCTATTATCTATTATCTATCTATCTATCTAGTATCTATCTAGTCTATCTATCTATCTATCTATCTATCTATCTATCTATCTATCTATCATCATCTATCTATCTACTATCTATCTATCTATCTATCTATCTCTATTATCTATCTATCTATCTAGCTATCTATCTATCTATCTATCTATCTATCTATCTATCTATCTATCTTCTATCTATCTATCTATCTATCTATCTATCTATTATATCATATCTATCTATCTATCTATCTATCTAATCTATCTATCTACTACTATCTATCATCTATCTACTATCTACTATCTATCTAATCTATCTATCTATCTATCTATCTATCTATCTACTATCTATCTATCTATATCCTATCTATCTATCTATCTATATATCTATCTATTATCGATCTATCTATCCTATCTATCTATCTATCTATCTATCTATCTATCTATCTATCTATCTATCTATCTATACTATCTATCTATCTATCTATATATCTATACTATATATCTATATCTATCTATCTATCTATCTATCTATCTATCTATCTATCTATATCTATCTATCTATCTATCTATCTATACTATATATCTATCTATCTATCTATCTACTATCTATCTATCTATCTATCTATCTATCTATCTATCTATCTATCTATCTATCTATCTATCTATCTACTATCTATATCTATCTATCTATCATATCTGTCATTATCTATCCTTCCGTCTATCTATCTATCTATCTATCTATCTATCTATATCTATCTATATCTATTACTATCTATCTATTCTATCTATCTATCATCTATCTAGCTATCTATCTATCTATCTATCTAATCTCTTTCTATCTATCTATCTATCTATCTATCTATTATCTATCTACTATCTATCTATCTATCTATCTATCTATCTATTATCTATCTTAATCTATCTATCTATCTATCTATCGTATCTATATATCTATCTATCTATCTATCATCTATCTATCTATCTATCTATTTCTATCTATCTTTTATCTATCTATCTCTATCTATCCTATCTTCTATCTCTATCATCTATTATCTATCTATCTATCTATCTATATATCTATCTATCTTCTATTATCTCTCTATTCTATCTATCTATCTCTATCTTATTCTATCTATCTATCTATCTATCTATCTATCTATCTATTATCTATTCTATCATTCTATCTATCTATCTATCTATCTATCTATCTATCTATTATCTATCTATCTATCTATCTATATCTATCTATCATCTATCTATCTATCTATCTATCGACTATCTATCTATCTACTATTATCTAATCTAGTCTATCTATCTATCTATCATCTATCTATCTATCTATCTATCATATCTTCTATCTACTATCTTCTATCTATCTATCTATCTATCATCTATCTATCTCTCTATCTATCTATCTATCTATCACTATCCATCTATCTTATATATCTATCTATCTATCTATCATCTATCTATCTATCTATCTATCTATCTATCTATCTATCTATCTATCTATTATCTATCTTATCTATCTATCTATCTATCTATCATATCTATCTATCTATATTCTCTATCTATCTATTCATCTCTATTCTATCATCTATCTATCTATCTATCTATCTATCTATCTATCTATTTATCTATCTATCGATCTATCTATCTATCTATCTCATCTATCTATTTCTCTATCTATCTATCTATCTTCTATCTATCTATCTATCTATCTATCTATCTATCTATCTATCTATCTATCTAATCTATTCTATTCTATCTACTTCTATCTATGTATCTATCTATTTATCTATCTATCTATTAATCCTATCTATCTATCTATCTATCTATCTATCTATCTATCTATCTATCTATCTATCTATCTTATCTCTTTGTCTGTCTATCTCTATTCTGTCTTTCATCTATCTATCTACGTTACTACTGCTGCTCTGTCTTCTATATTCTATCCTATCTATCTCTGTATCTACTTCTTCCTATCTATCTATCCTATCTATCTATCTATCTATCTATCTATCTATCTATCTATTCTATCTATCTATCTCATCTATCGATCTATCTCTCTATCTATCTAGCTATTATCTATCTATAACTATCTATCTATTATGTCTCTATCTATGATCTATTAATCTATCTACTATTCTATAGTAGATATCTATTATTATCTATCTATCTATCTATCTGCTATCTCTATCTATCTATCTATCTCTCTATCTATCCTATCTATCATATCATTTGTCTATCTAATCTATCTATCTCTCTATCTATCTATCTATACTCGGTTTCATGTACTGGTGTTTGTTTGATTGTGATATCCATGAATATGTGTGAATTCTATTAGACACTCTCCACCTACCTCATTGTATGTATAATTTGCAAACAAAGGCAAGTTTGTGGCTAATAGACAGAAAGGTGTTAGATAAATATGTTGCTTGATGATAGATAGATATATTGATAGATAATAGACAGATAAATATAAATAAATATATATATATATATATATATATATATATATATATGGATAGATTGATGGATATATAGATAATACATAAAAGATCGACAAATAGACAGATAATAGATATATTGATGCAGAGATCGGTGTACGTATATTAAGCTATACAAAAGATAGATTGATTTATAGATGTATAGATAGACAAATAGGTAGATAGATATATATACAGATCTATGGATAGATATATAATAGATATATTGATTTATAGATATGATCTTATGGTTAGATAGATAGATAGATAGGTGTATAATTAATAGATAGATAGATAGATAGATAGATAATGTCATAATAATGCAGATAGATCTATGTAATCCTACGATAGCTAGGTCTATACCTCTAATACGCTAGATCTGTGTCTCCTCGACGCTTCTCTCGATGTCATGCTATCTATCTATATATCTCTCTCTCTCATCCGCTTAGATCGCTCGCTGGCTCGCTCGCTCCCTCATGATCGGTGTCCTACTCGCTCGCTTTCTTGCTGTCTGCTCTCTCTAGAGCCGCTCTCTCTCTCGCTCGCTCTCCGCTCGCTCGCTGCTCGCTCCCTGCGTGCCTCGCTCGCTCGCGCCTCGCTCTCCTCGACTGGCTCGCTCGCCTCCCTCCTGCCGCTTCACTCTCCTCCATCGCTCGCTGTCGCTCGCTCTCGCTCGCTCCTCGCTCGCCGCTCGCCGTTCTACCTCTGCTCGCTCGCGCTCGCTCGCTCGCTCGCCTGCTGCCTCGCCGCTCGCTCGCTCGCTCGGCTGTCGCTCCTGCTCGCTTCTCGCTCGCTCGCGCGCTCGCTCTCTGTCTCTCGCCCCTCTCTCGCATCGCATCCGCTCCGCTCGCTCTCTCCTCTCTCGCTCGCTCGCTCGCTGCTAGATAGAGGGATGATCGTTTATAGATGGATAGTTAGATCGATAGATCGATAGATGGATAATATATAGATAGATAGATAGATCGATAGATCGATAGATCGATAGATAGAAAGATATATAGATTGATAGATAGATAGATAGATAGATCGATAGATGTATAATAGATAGATAGATAGATAGATAGATGTATAATAGATAGATGGATAGATAGATCGATTAGATCGATAATAGATAGATAGATAGATAGATAGATAGATGGATAGATAGATCGATAGATGGATAAGATAATAGATAGCTAGTAGATCGATCGATGGAGCTCGAGTCTCCTAGATCGATGGATAGCCCTCGCATCCCAAACACGCTCGTCTGATGGCTATAGATAGATAATGATAGATAGATAGACAGATCAGAGAATGTAATATAAGAATAGATATATAATATATGATAGCTGAGATCGATAGATGTATAGAATAGAATAAAGATAGATAGATAGATAGATGGTGATAGATGGTAGATGATGTAGATCGATAGATGGATAATAGATCGACAGATAGATAGTATAGATATCATAGATAGATCGATAGATGATAATAGATAGATAAGATAGATCGATATATGATGATGATAGATGATATATGAGATATAGATATATCAGATATGATCGATCGATAGATGTAATAATGATAGATAGATAGATGATAGATAGATAGATAGATAGACGATAGATGTATATAGATAGATAGATAGATATATAGGATAGATATATAGATAGATAGTAGATAGATATAGATAGATAAATAGATACGATAGATAGATAGATAGATAGATGATAGATAGAGATAGATCGATAGATTATAATATGATAGATTATAGAGTAATAGATAGATAGATAGAGAGTAGAAATAGTCGATAGATAGATAGACTAGAGATAGTGGTATAACTGATAGTCATAGATAGATCAAAAAAAAATTTGATTATAGATAGTATCAGATAATCAGCTATGATAGATTATATAGATAAGATATATATTATACCGACTTAGTAATAATATATAGATAGATAGATAGATAGATAGATAGATGGATGATAATAGATAGATAGGTGTATAATAGATAGATATATATATAAGATAATGTTATAATAGATAGCTAGATAATATGCTAATAAATAGATGTATAATTATAGATAGATGCTAGATAGATAGATAGATGGTAGATAGATCGATAGATGGATGTTCGCTCGTAGATTCGTAGATGGATAATATATAGATAGATTAGATCGATAGATCGAGTATAACAAGTTTTACATCGTACACATGAGCTATTGAAGGTGTATAAAGATAGCCATCTAGTCCAACCTTGATACCTAACCATAATGTCTTGTTAACAGTTCATAGTAATAGTACTTGGAGGTAGTTGTATAAAGATACTCCATCTAGCCAAACCTTTTACCCTACCCTGCTGTCTGTCAAAACAGTTACATGGTAACATATTGGAGGTTGTAATTAAAGCACATACGTCCATTCGTCCAACCTTTATCCTGACCATATGTTTGGTCTAAAGTACTACTGTCAAATAGTGATTGGAGGTTGTATTAAAGAATACGGTCCATCTATGTCCAACCTTTATACCCTACCATAATGTGTACTAACAGTTAATAGTAACATGTCATTGGAGGTTTCATAACGAGACATAGTCCATCTAGTCCCAACCTTCTATCCCTACCCATAATGTCTGTACTAACAGTTACATACGTAACTAGATGTAGGAGGATAGATAAAGACATACATCATCTAGTCCAACTTATACCCTACCCTAAGTGTCTGTCTAACAGTACATAGTAACATAGTATTGGGCGGTTGTAAAGACATAAGTTCACTAGTCCAACCTTCTATACCCTACCCATAAATGTTTATAACAGTACATAGTAACATAGTATGGAGGTTGTATAAAGACAACGTCCATCTGTCCAAACTTTAACCTTACCCATAATGTCTTATAACAGTTACATAGTTAACATAGTATTGGGTTGTATAAAGCATAGGTCCATCTAGTCCAAACTTTATACCCACCAATAATGTCTAGAACAGTTACATTAGAACATAGTATTGGGATGTATAAAGACATACGTCCATCTAGTCACAACTTTATACCCTAACCATAATGTTGATAAACTAGTTACATAGTAACACAGTTAATTGGAGGTTGTTTAAAAGCATACGTCCATCTAGTCCAACTTTATCTACCCATAATGTCTGTCTAAAAGTTACATAGTAACATAGTATTGGAGGTTGTATAAAGACATACGTCCATCTAGTCCAACCTTTATACCCTACCCATAATGGTCTTATACAGTTAATAGTAACATAGTATGGGAGGTTGTATAAAGACATACGTCCATCTAGTCCAACCTTTTATACCTACCATAATGTCTGTATAACAGTTACATAGAAACATAGTATTGGGGTTGTATAAAGACATACGTCCATCTAGTCAACCTTTATATCCCACCCATAATGTCTGTATAACTGTACATAGTAACATAGTATGGGGGTGTAAAGACATACGTCCATCTAGTCCAACCTTTATACCTACCCTAATGTCTGTAACAGTAATAGAACATAGTATTGGGGTTGTATAAAGACATACGTCCATCTAGTCCAACCTTTATACCCTACCCATAATGTCTGTCAACAGTTACATAGTAACATAGTATTGGGGTTGTATAAAGACATACGTCCATCTAGTCCAACCTTTCTACCCTACCCTAAGTCTGTCATACAGTTACATATATAACAGTTTGGAGGTTGTAATAAGACATACGTCATCTAGTCCAACCTTTTATACCCTACCCATAATGTCTGTTAATTTACAATAGTAACAAGTATTGGGGGTTGTATAAAGACATACGGTCCAATCTAGTCCAACCTTATACCCTACCCCATAATGTCTGTAATAACAGTTACATAGTAAAATAGTATTGGGAGGTTGTATAAAGACATACGTCATCTAGTCCAACTTAATACCCTACCATAATGTCTGTATAACAGTTACAAGTAACATAGTATGGGGGTTGTATAAGACATGTCCATCTACTCAACCTTTAACCTTACCCTTAAGTGTCTGTCTAACAGTTACATAGTAAACCTAGTATTGGGTTGTATAAAGACATACGTCCATCTAGTCCAACCTTATACCTTTACCCATAATGTTCTGTAACAGTTACATAGTAACATAGTATGGGGGTTGTATAAAAGACATACGTCCATTAGTCCAACCTTTATACCCTACCCATAATGCTGTAACAGTTAATAGTAAATAGTATTGGGGTTGTATAAAGACATACTCCATCTAGTCCAACCTTTATACCCTACCACATAAGTCTGTATAACAGTTACATAGTAACATAGTATTGGGGTTGTATAAAGACATACGTCCATCTAGTCCAACCTTTTACCTACCCTAATGTCGTGTCTAAACAGTTACATAGTAACAAGTATTGGAGGGTATAAAGAATACGTCCATCTAGTCCAACCTTATACCCTCCCATAATGTCTGTCAACAGTTACATAGTAACACAGATTGGAGGTTGTATAAAGACATAAGTCCATTAGTCCAACCTTATACCTTACCCATAATGTCTCTATAACAGTTACATAGTAACATAGTATTGGGGGTATATAAGACATACGTCCATCTAGTCAACCTTATACCCTACCATAATGTTGTATAACAGTTACATAGTAAACATAGTATTGGAGGTTGTATAAAGACATACGTTCCATCTAGTCCAACCTTATACCCTACCCATAATGTCTGCTAAACAGACATAGTAACAAGTATTGGAGGTTGATAAAGACATAAGTCCATCGTGCCAATTTTATACAATACCCCATAATGTCTGCTAAACAGTTACATAGTAAAAGTATGGGAGTTTATAAAGACATAGTCCATCTAGGTCAACTTATACCCTACCCATAATGTCGTTCTAACAGTTACATAGTATACAGTATTGGAGTAGTATAACGACATACGTTCCATTTAACTCCAAACCTTTAACCCTACCCATTATGTCTGTTATAACGTTAATAGTAAACATGTATTGAGGTTATATAGATATACGGCCATCTAGTCCAACCTTATACCCTACCCATAAGATGTTGTATAACAGTACATAGTAACATAGTATTGGAGTTGTATAAAGACATCATGCCATCTAGTCCAACCTTCTAACCACCCATAATGTCTGTATAAAAGTTACACTAGTAACATAGTATTGGAGGTTGTATAAAGGACATATGTCCATCTAGTCCAACCTTATATCCACCCATAATGTTCTGCATAAACAGTTACATAGTATCATAGTATAGGATGTTGTATAAAGGACATTCGTTATCTAGCCAAACTTTATTACCTACCATATGTCTGTAACATATAACAGTTACATAGTAACATAGTATTGGAGGTTGTATAAAGACATACGTACTCTAGTCCAATTTATACATACTCATAATGTCTGTATAAAGTTACATAGATGGAGTTGTTTGTCCTACCCATAATGTCGTTATAACAGTTACATAGTACATAGTTGGAGGTTGTATAAAGACATATGCCACTAGTCCACCTTTATACCCTACCCATAATGACTGTTAACGAATTACTAGTGATACATAGTATGAGGTGTATAAAACTAACCATCTATCCAAACCTTTATATCTATGTAATTCTGTTAACGTACAAGACATAGTATTGGAGGGTTGGGATATAAAGGATGGACTAGATGGACTGCTTAATTTATAAACCTCAATACTATGTTAATGAAGTTATAGGCAACATTAGGTAGGGTATAAGGTTTTGCATACATGGACGTATATCGTTAATAACCTCCAGATACTGTCGGTATTATGAACTGTTAGACAGACATTATGGGTAGGTATAAAGGTGACTAGATGGAGTATGTCTTATACAACCTCCAATACTATGTTACTATGTAACTGTTAAAGACATTATGGGTAGGGTATAACAGGTTGGACTAGATGGACGTATGTCTTATACAACCTCCAATACTATGGTTACTATGTAAATGTTATAGAAGGACATTAGGGTAGGTATAAAGGTTGGACTAGATGAGACTTTTATCAACTCCAATAATAGTTACATGTAACTGTAGACAGACATTATGGGTAGGGTATAAAGGTGGATAGATGGGAAGTGTTTTATATAAACTCCAATAATATGTTACTATGTAACTTAACAGACATAGGTAGGAGTATAAAGGTTTGGACTAGATGGAGTATGTCTTTATACAACCTCCAATACTATGGTACTAGTATTGTTTACAGACATATGGGTGTGGGTTTAAGTGAGGTATATGGATAGGTGGACTATGTCTTTATCAACCTCCAATACTAAGTTACTATGTAACTGTTATACAGAATTAGGGTAGAGTATAAAGTGGACTAGAGGACTATGTCTTTATACACTCCAATACATATGTTACTATGAAACTGTTTATACAGACATTATGGGTAGGGTATAAAGTTGGACTAGATGGACGTATGTCTTTATAAACCTCCAATACTATGTGATTGTAACTGTTTATAGACATTATGGGTAGGTATAAAGTTGGACTAGATGGACGTATGTCTTTATAACACTCCAAAACTATGGTTACTATGTAATGTATACAGACATTATGGGTGGTTATAAATTGGACTAGATGGACTATGTCTTTATACAACCTCCAATACTAGTTACTATGTAAATGTTATAAGACATATGGGATAGGGTATAAAGTTGGACTAGATGGACGTAGTCTTTATAAAACCCCAATACTATGTTACTAGTAACTGTTAGACATTATAGGTAGGGTATAAAGGTTGGACTAGATGGATGTATGTCTTTTAAAACCTCCAATACGTATGTTATATGTAAACTGTGACATTTATGGGTAGGGTATAAAGGTTGGACTAGATGGAGTATTGTCTTATAAAAACCTCCAATACTGTGTTACTATGTAACGTGTAACAGACATTATGGGTAGGGTATAAAGGTTGGACTAGATGGACTGTATCTTTATACAACTCCAATACTATGTTACTTGTAACTGTTCAGAAGAATTAGGGTAGGGTATAAAGGTTGGACTAGATGGAGTAAGCTTATACAACCCAATACTATGTACATGTAACTATACAGACATTATGGGTAGGGTATAAAGGTTGGACTAGATGGACGTATGTCTTATACAACCTCCATACTATGTTACTATGTAACTGTATAAGACATTATGGTAGGGTATAAAGGTTGGACTAGAAGGACGTAGTCTTATAAAATCCAATACTATGTTACTATGTAACTGTTACAGACATTATGGTAGGGTATAAATGTTGGACTAGATGGACGTTGTCTTTATACAACCTCAATACTATGTTACATGTAACTGTTACAGACATTATGGGTAGGGTATAAAGGTTGGACTAGATGGACGTATGTCTTATAAAACCTCCAATACTGTTACTATGTAACTGGTAGACAGACTTATGGTGTAGGGTATAAAGGTTGGACTAGATGGATTGATGTCTTATAAACCTCCAATACTATGTTACTATGTAACTGTTATACAGGACATAGGGTAGAGTATAAAGGTTGGACTAGATGGAGTATGTCTTTTACAACCTCCAATACTATGTTATATGTAAACTGTTATACAGACATTAGGTAGGGTATAAAGGTGGACTAGAGGACGTATGTCTTTATACAACCTCCAATACTATGGTACTATGTAACTGTTATACAGACATTAGGGGGTGGTAAAGGTTGGACTAGATGGACTATGTCTTTATACAACTCCAATACTATGTTACTATGTAACTGTTATACAGACATATGTGGTGGGTATAAAGGTTGGACTAGATGGACGTATGTCTTTATACAACCTCCAATACTATGTTACTATGTAAACGGTTAAACAGACATTATGGGTAGGGTATAAAGGTTGGACTAGATGGACGTATGTCTTTATACAACCTCCAATACTATGTACTATGTAATGTTATACAGACATTATGGGAGGGTATAAAGGTTGGACTAGATGACGTAGTCTTTATACAACCTCCAATACTATGTTACTATGTAACTGTTTAAAGACATATGGGTAGGGTATAAAGGTTGGACTAGATGGACGTATGTCTTTATACAAACCTCCATACTATGTTACTATGGAACTGTTAGACAGACATATGGGTAGGTATAAAGGTTGGACTAGATGGACGTAGTCTTTATACAACCTCCAATACTATGTTACTATTAACTGTTTAACAGACATTATGGGTAGGGTATAAAGGTTGGACTAGATGGAGTATGTCTTTATACAACCTCCATACTATGTTACTATGTTAAAAGTTATACAGACATGTGGGTAGGATATAAAGGTTGGACTAGATGGACGTATGTCTTTTATAAACCTCCATACTATGTTACTATGTAACGGTTATACAGACATTATGGTGTAGGGTATAAAGGTTGGACTAGGAGGGACGTATGTCTTTATAAACCTCCAATACTATGTTACTATGTAACTGTTATACAGACATTATGGGTATTAGGGTATAAATTATTGGAATAGATGGACGTATGTCCTTTTAAAAACTCCAATACTAGTTACTAGGTAACTGTTTATCAGACATTATGGTAGGGTATAAAGTTGGAACTAGATGGACGTTGTCTTTATACAACCTATAATATATGTACTATGTAACTGTTAGACATTAGGGTAGGGTAAAAGGTTGGACAGATGGACGTTTCTTTATAATAACCTCCAATACTGTGTTACTATGTAATGTTGAGACAGACATATGGGTAGGGTATAAAGGTTGGACTAGATGGAGTATGCTTTTATACAACCTCCATACTATGTTACTTGTAACTGTTAGACAGAATATAGGGTAGGGTATAAAGGTTGGACAGATGGACGTATGTCTTTATACAACCTCCAATACTATGTTACTATGTAACTGTTTATAGACATTATGGGTAGGGTGGATAAAGGTTGGACTAGATGATGATATGTCTTTATACAACCTCCAATACTAGTTACTATGGAACGTGTTACAGACATTATGGGTATGGTAAAGGTTGGACTAGAGGGGTAGGTCTTTACACAACATCCAATACTATGTCTATATGAAAACTGTTATCAGGACATTATGGGTAGGTATAAAGGTTTGGACTAGATGGACGTATGTCTTTAACAACCTCCAATACTATGTTACTATGCAACTGTTATCAGACATTATGGGTAGGGTATAAAGGGTGGACTAGATGGACGTAGTCTTTATACAACCTATCATACTTGTTACTATGTCAACTGTATTACAACATATGGGAGGGTATAAAAGGTTGGACTATATGGACTTAGTCTTTATACATCCTCCAATACTAGTACTAGGTAGCTGTTGAACAGAAATATGGGAGGGTTAAAGGTTGGACTAGATGGTACGTATTCTTTCTACAACTCCAATTACTATGTTTACTATGTACACTGTTAAAGCAGACTTATTGTAAGGTATAAAGTGGACTAGATGGACGTATTTGTCTTTTTGTACAACCTCCAATACTATGTTACTATGCAAGTGTTAGGCAGACATTATGGGTAGGGTATAACGGTTGCACTAGATGGACGTATGTCTTTATACAACCTCCAGTACTGTGGTATTATGCAACTGTTAGACAGACATTATGGGTAGGGTATAAAGGTTGGACTAGATGGATGTATGTCTTTATACAACCTCCAATACTATGTTACTATGTAACTGTTATACAGATATTATGGGTAGGGTATAAAGGTTGGACTAGATGGACATATGTCTTTATACAACCCCCAATACTATGTTACTATGTAACTGTTAGACAGACATTATGGGTAGGGTATAAAGGTTGGACTAGATGGACGTATGTCTTTATAAAACCTCCAATACTGTGTTACTATGTAATGAAGCAAGCCTATAGAAACTGATGCTTGTAGGGCCAGTCTTAATCAGAGAATATTGAGATTGTGCTGGGCATGTAGCAAATTCCACTTGAAACTATAAATCTGCAACAAGTTTGCAATGTGTTTTTCCAGCTTTAGACTCTGGTCAATTTACAGAATTAAAAGGAGTCTGTCTGTAATTTGTGATTTGGAGTTTCCCTGCTGATTTTTCCTAATCCATCTCTATGGGGAGTCCCCACTGTACCATGAACCTTTTTGGTCATCTACAACTACAGCAAGACCCCTGATAGTAGCCTGTAACACATATAAATCACACCTGATCCCTCTCTAGCCAATCAAACAAAAATATCAGGCACTTAATTGGGGCGAAAATATTGACTAAAGTGTATTAGGACGTCTTCTATTTAAACCTTTACCTTAGATGTGATGCACTTCTCTCAACCGGCCAATAGGGACAAGAAAATGAGCATTGTCTTGTTTCAGCAAAGAGAGGCACCAGGATGAATGGTCACATTGGAAGTACATTTCCCCTTGTTTGGCTGTATAGTGAGGATTATAAAAATCCTGTACTGGGCTGCCCCCTAAAAGGGGATTATTCCCAGAATTGGATTAAAAAATCTATTTCCCAGCCATTGTCTGCCCAGACATTAAACAATACTGTCTGCAGACTTGGGCAAACAACATGTGGTCAGTTTATCCCAATAATATATCCTCTTTGTTACCCATAATATTTCATATATATGATGTACATATAAATACCAGTCAATAATGATCTAATATTACCGTATGAAGGACATATAAATACCAGTCAATAATGATCTAATATTACCGTATGATGGACATATAAATACCAGTCAATAATGAACTAATATTACCGTATGATGGACATATAAATACCAGTCAATAATGATCTAATATTACCGTATGATGGACATATAAATACCAGTCAATAATGATCTAATATTACCGTATGATGGACATATAAATACCAGTCAATAATGAACTAATATCGTATGATGGACATATAAATACCAGTCAATAATGAACTAATATTACCGTATGATGGACATATAAATACCAGTCAATAATGATCTAATATTACCGTATGATGGACATATAAATACCAGTCAATAATGATCTAATATTACCGTATGATGGACATATAAATACCAGTCAATAATGATCTAATATTACTGTTTCATGTACATATAAATCAATATCGATTATAAGTTAATATTGATCCATTTGAACCTATGTTTTTCATTCCAGTGTTAATTTTGATAACTTTATTTTGTATCTAACAGTACAAAGACCAACTAAATTGATTATTGATTTTCTAGGAAAGCTGATAATGGACAAATTCCTGCACAAGCTATGTGGATGTGGATGTTCTCCATATTACATAACTGGGAGAAGTCATTTGTGTGTCCTGTAGGCTATAGAAATATTTGTTTATAATTGTTTATAGTTAATATACTCTCAGGGAGATTCAATAAATGTTCTTATCGTTTAAAATGGTGCTAATTTTGCCCCAACCAATCAGAACTTATGTAACATTTGAAAGCTAACATCTGATTGGTTGGGGCAAAATTAGCACCATTTTAAATGATAAGAACTTTTATTGAATAACCCCCTCTATAATTAATAAATTATTATGTATAATATGCTATAATTAGCTATATGACATATGTTATAATAGCACCCCAAATTAGATTGTGTCAATGGAAAGTGTCTATTTTGATGTATTGACCAAGACACTGATTGGTTAGTTATTAGATACATCAACTAGATCTGACTTGTATTTACCTATCCATTATAAATGGGGTTGAGGTATAAGGGCTAGGCCACACTAGCGTGTTTTTCGCACGTGCAAAAATTCCCGCGATTTCCGATGAGCATGCGATTGCGCGTCCGTTTGCGTTTTGGTAACGCATGCGTTCACCATTTTTGGTGCGTTAACGCATGCATTTCCATAACGCAAGCTTTCATTTTTGGTTGATTAGCTCCCACCAGAGACTCACCGCTGAAATAAAAGGGCAACAAAAGCATAAAGCTGATATTTTCCAGGCTATTTATGGAGCAATATAAGTGCGATATAAACGTTTCATCTGCATAGGTATGTACAGTATAATATTGTCGGGCCCTAGGATTTAATGGGTCCTTTTCTCTCGAGCCCCTTCCCAAGTTTTCTGTCTCTACATCATTGCAGTAGGAGGCACAGGATGGGAGCAGTTATCATGTGTTGTTCTGTTAGGCTGTTCTGTGTTCTCCCACCTGCACACATGGGGAAGGGATTGTATGATCATTTTCTTGCATTAAACCCCCCGTGCGACTCTCTGCCAAATCTCTCCAGCCTGGAGGTATTATCAGTTACCGTTTGTAGGGAGGGTGTGTGTGACATCAGTGTTTATGTTTGTTCCAGTACCAGTGGTAACAATGTTAAAGAAGCGGTACCACAAGTTATTTTGAAATTCTCAGTAATTTACAATAGCAATGTAAGTAACACTTCTCTGGTGTAAACAGCCCTAATATATCTAATCTGTCTGCATAGTTAAGCCGCTTCATTCCCTTTATTCATTTTTTATGTGCATTTTTGCTATAGGTGCATTGGTGACAGTTAGTATGTGAACTGCATAGTGGGAAATTCCCTATCACAATGCTGCCTCATAGTGATTACTGAGCATGCTTGCCCTCACAGTGAGTCAGACCGTCTGGCAGGGGGTTAAGGAACTGAGCTTGAGCAAAACTGAAAACACCGTAGACGCCTATGGGTCTCGAATGTTGAAATCTCGAACATTGAAAACTCGAGCGCTTTCTGATGATACAAGCAGACCATTTCCTTCTATTTAAGTTCCTGGTCTAGTACTTCCCTTCGCAGTAGGTTTGAATGTATTTCCCTGCCCCAGCTCCTGTGCTACTTTAGTTTACTTGATCTTAAGATGACGATCTTTTACCTTCTCATCGACCAAGCTTACCTGCCACCAGCCCTGACATTCTACCTGTTTATCGAATCTATCTATCATATTATATATTATCTATCTCTCTATCTATTATCTATCTATCTATCGATCTATCTATCTCTCTATCTATCTATCTATCTATTATCTATCTATCTAATCCTATCTATCTATCTATTATCTATCTATTATCTAATCTATTATCTATCTATCTATCTATCTATCTATCTATCTATCTATCTCTCTAAATCGAATCTATCTAATTAATCTATCTATTCTCTATCTATCTATTTAATCTCTAGCTATCTCATCTATCTATCTATCATCAGCTATCCCCCCCTATCTATCTAGCTATGTCTATCTATTCTATCGTCTAAGTATCTATCTATCTATCTATCTCATTATCTATCTACTATCATCTATCCTCTCTCTATCTATCTATCTATCTATCTATTATCTATCTATCTATCTATCTATCTATCTATCTATCTATCTATCTATCTACATCTATCCATCTAATCTATATAAATCTATTATCTATCTTAATCTATTATCTATCTATTATCTATCGATCTTTATCTATCTATCTATCTATCTATTATATAGGATCTATCTATACTTCTATCATCTATTCTCTTTTTCTATCTATCTATCTATCTATCTATCTATCTATCTATCTATCTCTCTATCAATCAGTTTTGTCTATCTATCTATCTGAATCTATCATCTATCTATCTATCTATCTATCATCTACTGTCCATTAGTCGCTACCTCTTCCGTCTATCTATCTCATCTATCTATCTATCTATCCTATCTATATCTATCTATCTAGCTAGTTAACTATCTATCTAGTCTCTATCTATCTATCTAATCCTATCTTCTACTATCTATCTTCTATCTATCTCTCTATCTATCTATCTATCTATCTATCTATCTATCTATCTATCTATCTAATCTGATCTATCTATCTATCTAGCTATCTATTATCTATCTGTAATCTACTATCGATCTATCTATCTATCTATACTCTATCTATCTATCTACTATCTATCTAGTATCTATCGTCTAATCTAATGGATTTATCTATCTGTTATTCCTATCTATCTATCTATCTACTAGTCTATTATCGTGATCGATCTATCTATTATCTATCTATCTATCTACTCTATCTATCTATCTAGCTATCTATGATCTATCTATTATCTATCTATCTATTTTATCCTCTATCTATCTATCGATCTATCTATCTATCTATCTATCTAGTCTATCTATCTATCTATCTATCTATCGTCATCTATTACTAATCTTCTTATCGATCTATCTATCTATCATCTAGCGTCTATCTATCTATCTATCTATCTATCTATCATATTATCTATCTATCTATCTATCTATCTATCTATCTATCTATCTATCTATCTATCTGTCTGTCTGCTGGTCTATCTATCTATTCTTCTATCACTATCTTCTATCTATCTATCCTATCATCTATCCATCTATCTATATACTATTATCTAGCTATAATCTATTAGCTACTATCTATCTATCTCTATCTAATCTATCTATCTATCTATTATCTATCTCTCTATCTATCTACTATTATATATCTATCTATCTATAATACGTCTATCATCTATATTCATCTAGTATCTATCTATCGATCTACTATCTATCTATCATCTATTATCTATCTATCCTATCTATCTATCATCTAGCCTCTAGCTATTTTATCTGTCTATCTATCTTCGATCTATCTATCTATCTATCTATCTATCTATCTATCTATTATCTATCTATCTATCATCTTATCTATCTATCTATCTATTATGTAAGCTATCCTATTTATTCATCTATCTATGATCTATCTATCTATCTATCTATCTATCGATCTATCTATCTATCTTCTATCATCTATCCTATCTATCGCTGTCTGTCTGTCGATCCTGCCTGCCAGACTGGTCTGTCTTTCACTTATCTATTACCTATTAGCTACCATACACTCATGTCTGTCTGTCTGTCTATATTCATCTATCTAATCCATCTGTTTATCTACCTATCCGGTCTGTCGATCTATCTATCTATCTATCTATCTATCTATCTATCTATCTATCTATCTATCTATCTATCTATCTATCATCTATCTATCTATCTATCTCTATCTATCTAGCTATTTATCTATCTAACTATCTATCTATTATGTATCTATCTATGTATCTATAATCTATCTATCTATCTATATATATCTATTATATATCTATCTATCTATCTGTCTGCCTGTCTATCTATCTCTCTATCTATCTATCTATCTATCTATCAATCATTGTCCCTACTATCTATTCTTTTATCTATCTATCGATCGGTTACTTTACTGGATGTTTTGTGTTGAATGTGTGATATCCAGAATATGTGTGATTGCTATTAGACACTCTTCCCACCTCCCCCCCTCCATTGGTAATGTATATTTGGCAACAACGGCAATTTTGTGGCCATCGACAGCCGGTGTTATAGATAACTCAATGATGTGCTTGATGATAGATCGCATTCTCTTGCCGCTAATAGCCCGCTCCCTCTCCCTACCCCTCTCAATCTATCTTCTCTATCTCTCTCATATCTCTACTCTCTCTGGATCGCTTGCTGGCTCTCTGACCTACTCCCTCCAAGAATCGACAAAATAGACAGATAATAGATCTATTGCTCCGCCATCGGTGGGTCCCGTATACTTAAGCTTATACACCAGATAAAAGGGATTGATTTTAGATTTATAGATAGACAATAGGTAGATAGAAATATATATCAGCCTCTGCTGGCTAGATCTCTAATAGCTCCGTCTTGATTTCTAGATCTGATCTTCTGTTCCTAATCGCATCGCATAGTGTTTCCTTCCTCTCTCGCTCGCTAGCTCTCTCTCTCGCTTTTCCTCGATCGCTCCGATAGCTCGGCTTATCACGATGCTAGGTCGATAACTAGCTCATGCTACGGGTATATAGATAGCTCTCGACAGCCTGTCTGCTCTACTCTCTCATCTCTATATCTCTCTCTACTCATTCGCTCTCTCTTGGCTCATCGCTCCCTCGCTCGGTGTCTCCTCGCTTCCTTTCTTGCTGTCGGCTCTCTCTCTCGCCTCTCTCTATAGATAGCTCGCTCCTCGCTACGCTACTCGCTCCCTCGCTCGCTCGCTCGCTCGTGGTCGTCTCCTGCTCGCTCGCTCACTCGCTCTCTCCTAGATCTCCTCCTCGTCTCTCTCGCTCCGCTCGCTCGTCTTCATGTTACTCGCTCTCTATCTCGCTGGTCTCCGCGACACTGCTCCTCGCTCGCTTCTCGCTCTCTCGCTCGCTCCGCTGGCTCGCTCGCCCGACTGGCCAGCTCTGTGTCTCCTCGCTCGCTCTCTGCTCCCGCTCTCGCTGCTGTCCTCCTCCCCGCTCGGCTCGCTCCTCCGCTCGCTAGCTCTCTCCTCTCTCGACTCGCTCCTCGTCGCTCGCTCGCTGGCTGCTCGCTTGCTCTCTGGCTCGTTCGCCTCGCTCGCTCCTCGCTGGTTACTACTATAGATATAATAGATAGATCGAATCGATCGATAGACCCCCGCATCGCTCGCACATAATATCGACTTGATCGCTAGATAGATAGCTCGCTCGCTCTCTGTATACCGATCGCATCGTAGATAACTAGCTTTACTCACTCTCTCGCTGGCATCGCTCGATCGCATCGGATCGCTATGCTCAGCATCAGATCGCTCGTCGCTCAGCTGGCTCGCTCGCTCGCTCGCTTGCTGCTCGCATCGCTCGCTCGCCTCTCTCGCTCGCTACTTGCTCGCTCGGCCGTCTTCGCTAGCTGTACTCGCTCGCTCGACTCGACTGCTCCGCGCTCTCTATTCTCGCTCGCTCGACTCGCCCGCTAGCTCGATGTCTCCTCGCTCGATCGCTCTCTCGCTGCATACCTCGCTAGCTGTCTCCTCGCTACTCGCTCGATCGATCCCTCGCTGGCTCGCATCGCTGGCTCGCTGGACTCGCTCGCCTCGATAGATGGATCCTAGATCTACTAACGACATAGCTACGATGAGAGATCGATAGATCGACTCGATGCTAGATGGATTCATAGATAGATATATAGATCGATAGATCGATAGATCGAAGATGTACTAATAGCTGATAGATAGATTAGATAGATGATCGATAGATGTATACTCGCTCTTCTCGCTCGCTAGCTAGATCGACTAGCCTAGCTAGATCGATAGATGTATCATAGATAGATGATAGCCTAATAGATCGACTCGATCGGCTAGCTCGCTCGCTCTCTCGGTCCCGCTCTCCTCGCCTCGCTCGCTGCTAGCATCGCCTCGCTCCTCCCTCTCTCGCTCGCTCTCTGTCTCTGATCGCTCTCCTCGCATGGGCTCGCTCGCTCGCTCGCTCGGTGTCTCCTCCTATCTCCTCGCTCGCTAGTAATTAGGTGTATGCCTGGGATAGCTCGCATCGATAGCTATCCTAGATAGCTAGATAGATCGCTAATTAGCTGTATAATAGATAGATCGCCTACGCTGTCTCCTCTATACGATAGATCGATCGCATCGATAGATAGCTGGCTCTCTCATCGCTCCATCGTGTCTCATCAGCTAGATAGCTAGATAGATATATGTATAAATAGATCGCTCGAGAGACGACCGAGATAAATAGAATTTCTAACTCTATAGAATAGATCAGATAGATTAGATAGATCGATGGATAGATAGATCGATAGATGGATAGTTAGATCGATAGATCGATAGCTGGCGTCTCTCTAGAGTAGATAGATCGATGATCGATGATCGATAGACAATAGAATCTATGTATTGATAGATAGATCTATAGATCGATTCGATAGATGTATAATAGATAGATAGATAGATAGATTAGATAGATAGATGTATAATAGATAGATGGATAGATAGATCGATAGATCGATAATAGATAGATAGATAGATAGATAGATAGATGGATAGCTAGCTCGAATAATGGATGTAGCTTCGATAGATAGCTAGCGCTGGATCATCGACGTACTCATTCGCAGATCGATTCTCGCTAGATAGATAGATAGATGGATTAGATAGATCGATAGACTTGATATAGATAGATAGATTAGCCCGATCGATAGATGTCTAATGATGAGATAGATAGATTCGATAGATAGATAGATAGATAGATAGATCGCTATGTATAATAGATAGATAGATAGATAGATAGATGGATAGATAGATCGATAGATGGATAGATAGATCGATAGATGGATAATAGATCGATAGATAGATAGATGATAGATAGATAGATAGATAGATCGATAGATGTATAATAGATAGATAGATAGATCGATAGATCGATAGATGTATAATAGATAGATGGATAGATAGATAGATAGATAGATAGATCGATAGATGTATAATAAGATAGATAGATAAGATAGATGATAGATAGATAGATATTAGATCTGATATATTTATAATATATAGATAGATAGAATAAGCTAATGAGATAGATAGATAGATAGATAGATGATAGATAGATAGATAGATAATAGATAGATCGATAGATGTATAATAGATAGATATATAGATGGATAGATAGATAGATAGATAGATAGGTGTATAATTAATAGATAGATAGATAGATAGATAGATAGATAGATGTATATAGATAGATAGATAGATGGATAGATAGATCGATAGATGTATAATAGATAGATAGATAGATAGATAGTAGAACTAGATAGATGAGGATTATATAGATATAGATAGATCATATAGATAGATGATAATAGATTAGATAATAGATGGATAGATTAGATCGAGAGATGTATAATAGATGATAGATGATAGATGATAGATAGTTATAGATAGTAGGTAGATAGATAGATAGATCGATAGATAGATGATAGCTAGATCGATAGGATAGATGTATAATAGTGATAGATAATCTAGATGGATATAGAAAGATAGATAGATAGATAGATAGCATAGATAGGTGTTATTAATGATAGATAGATAGATAGAAATGTATAATAGATAGATAATAATTGGATGATAGATCGATAGATGTAAATAGATAGATAGATAGATAGATATATAGATAGGTAGATAGATAGATAGATTAGATAGATAAGATGATAGATAGATAGATAGATAGATAGATAGAATTTATAATAGATAGATAGATAGATTGATGAATAGATCGATCGATGTATAATAGATGAAATTAGAAGATAGATAGCTAGATAGATAGGTGATAGATAGATAGAATAGATAGATGAATAGATGATAGATAGATAGATGTATAATAGATAGATAGATAGATGGATAGATAGATTGATAGATGTATAATAGATAGATTGATTTATAGAAAGATAATAGATTGTTAGATAGAGCTAAGTGTGACAGTGATTAAATACCTATAAGTTAGCTGGGTAAACAGTAGGATCAGAATAGGATCCCCCTGTGTCACTAATAGTCACTTGTTAATGGTCTATGGGGACCCCTGCAGGGAGTCATTACATTTTTAAGCTTTACCCTTGTTTGAACAACAAACATCCGCAAACACAGGTCTAAAGTTTGATCCAAACCGAAGCTATTGGCAGAGGATATGTTTAATGTTTAATTAATTGATGTCTTGTGAACCCAGCTGGGGACTTGTTTGCTCAAACCTTCAAATACCACCCTAGGCTGCTAAATCCCTAAACAGCTGTTTAACAAATGGCCCCGCAGGTAACAGCAAACCTTCAATATCTAAAGGGGAGATTGGGGGATCCCCATCTGCATTTTTTAACACTATCGCTTATGACAAATGGCGTGATGGCAGGTTAAAATTTGCAAACAATTATTCAATCCGTAATAAATTCCCCTTCACATCTGATATTGCAACAAAGTATCTAACTGCATGCCAAGTGGAATTCCCTGGCTGCTCTGTCACCAGGCAGGACCTGATATTTCTACCAACAAGGGGAGCTCCATGATTCCCTGTTAAATGTATAAGGTACCTATTGTCAGCTGCAAGTTCTGACGGTGCCCTCTGAACACAGAGAAAACGACTTAGAATTACTAACAACAAAAAACTTTGGAAATTGTTTGATGTGGTTTATAGAGTGATGAAACAGATCGCAGATTGCCAACCTAATATAACTATTCCCAAAGTAACATAGTAACATAGGATTGGAGGTTAAATAAAATACCAAAATCCATCTAGTCCAACCTTTATACTCTACCCATAATGTCTGTATAACAGTTACATAGTAACATAGTATTGGAGGTTGTATAAAGGACATTACGTCCATCTAGTCCAACCTTTATACCCCTAACCCATGAATTCTGTCTAACAGCTTACCTAGTAACATAGTATTGGAGGTTGTAATAACGACCTAACGTCCATATAGGTCCAAACCTTATACCCTACCCATGATGCTGCTAACAGTTCATAGTAACAATAGTATTGGAGGTTGTATAAAGACATATACGTCCTCTAATTCCAACCTTTATATACCCTACCCATGAATTTTGTCTACCATCCTACATAGTACCTAGTATTGGAGGTTTTGATATAACAGACACATACGGCCTATCTCGTCCACCCTTTATACTACCTAAGTTCTTTCATAACCAGTTACATAGTAATAGTATTGGAAGGTGATAAAGACATACGTCATCTAGTCCAACCCTTTATCTTCTACCCATAAGGTCCTGTAACAGTTACATAGTTAACTTATATTGGAGGTGTATAAAGACCATACTCATCTAGCAACACTTAACTACCCATGATGTCTTGTCATAAACAGTTATCGATAACATAGTATTGGCAGGTTGTATGAAAGACCACGTCCATCTAGTCCAACCTTAATACCGCTATGTCCCGCAGTCGGTACTTTCTGTCTCACATACCAGTTAATCTATAGTATTGGAGGTTGTATAATGGACATTACGGTCCATCTAGTCCAACCTTTACTACCATAACTGTTGCCTAAAGCATGTTCTGCCAAAAAGTTAGTAACATAGTCATTGGCAGGTTGTTAACGCACTCGTCCTTATCTCGTCCCACCTTTATACCCTACCATATTGTTGTACCTAACGTAACTTAGTAATTTAGGACATCGTAATGGAGGTTGTGTTAGACAGATCATACGTCCATCTAGTTCCAACCTTATTACTCCTAACTTCCATTTATGTCTGTACTACAGTGACATAGTATTACTAGTATTGGAGGGTATTGTAAAGACATACGTTCATCTAGTCCACACTTTATATACCCTGTCCCTATAATGTTTAACGTCTACATTATCCTAGTAACATAGTGATTGTGAGGTGTATAAAGACATACGTCCTCTAGTCCAACCTTTACCCATACCCATAATGTCTGGTTAACAGCTACATAGTAACATCAGTATTGAGGTTTTATAAAGACATACAGTCCATCGGTCCAACCTCTTCTACCTTACCCATAATGTGTCTCACTAACAGTACATAGGTAACATTTATTGGGGGTTGTATAAAGACATACTGTCATCGAGTCCAACCTTATACTAACCCAATTCAAACGTAATACGAGTAGCGGTTACGCAAAGCCCACAGTCACACATACCGTCCTTGTGATAACAGTATCCATTAGTAACATCGTATGGGGTTGTTATTAAAGATCCAATACGTCCATCTAGTCCACAATATACCCTACCCATCTGTTGTATAACAGTTACATAGTAACATAGTATTGGGGTTTATTCCAGACATACGTCCATCTAGTCACCTTTATACTCTTATACCCTATAGGTTGTACTACACGGTTACATATGTAAACCATAGTATTGGAGGTGTTATAAAAGAACATACGTCCATCTAGTCAAACCATTTATCCCGTCCCATCCATGTCTGTCTAACAGGTTACATGAGTAACATAGTATGGAGGTTATAAAGACATACGTCACTCTAGTCCACCTTTCTACCCTCACCCTAATGTCTGTATAACAGTTACATAGTCAACATAGTAGGGAGGTTATCAAAGAACATACGTACCATCTCAGTCAACCCTTATATCCCTACCTCATAATGTCTGTTCAAGTAGACCTGTAACATTAGTATAGGGGTTATTATCAGACATTTCGTATTCGTCGTATTACCATATGGTTGTATAAAGTAAAATGAACATATACGGTTTTAAGCCACCTATCGCATTATCCAACCTTATATCACCCTCAACACACATGAATGCTCTTGTATAATACAGTTCCATGTAACATAGTTGGAGGTTGTATAAAGACCTAGACGATCCATCCTTAGTCCAACCTTTATATACCCTACCCAAATGATTCTGTTATAACGTTACACTAGTAATTCATAGTATTGGGGGTTGGGATATAATTACGCCTACCAGTCCCGTACCAACCCTTTATACCTAGCCACATTAATGTCCTGTACTAACGTTACATAGTACCAATTAGCTATTGGAGGTTGGTATAAAGACATAATTGTCCATCTAGCCACAACCTTTACTACCTTACCCATAATGTCTTATAACAGTTACATAGTAACATAGTATGGGGTTGTATAAAGACATACGTCCTCTAGTCCAACCTTTATAATACCTACCCAAATGTAGGTATACCGTACATAGTAACATAGTATTGGAGGTTGTATAAGACATACTCCATCTATCCAACCTTTATAACCTACAATAATTCTCTTTATAACAGTACATAGAAAATAGTATTGGGGTTATATAAAGACATCGTCCATGTCTGCCAACCTTTATACCTATCCCTTAATGTCTGTCTAACATTTACATAGTAACACTAGTATTGGAGGTTTTATAAGACATACGTCCATCTAGTCAACTTTAACCTGACCAATAATGTCTGTCAACAGTTACATTAGTGAACATAAGATTAAGGTTTTATAAAAGACAAGAGTCCATAGGTCCAACACTTTTATACCTATCCATAATGTGTCTAACAGTTACATAGTTACTAGGTATTGGTAGGTTTGAATAAATACATACGTCCAGCTAGTCCAAAACCTTTATACCCTACCTCATAATGTCTGTATAAAACATTACATAGTAAATAGTATTGGAGGTTAGTATAAGACATACGTTCCGTCTAGTCCACCTTTATACCCTTACCCATAATGTCTGTCGAACAGTTACATAGTAAACATTAGTATTGGAGTTGGTATAAGACTTACGTCCATCTATTCACCTTTATACCCTACCATAATGTCGTCTAACAGTTACATAGTAACATAGTATTGGAGGTTGTATAAAGAAGACGTCCCATCTAGTCCAACCTTATATCTACCTAACCCATAATGTCTGTACTCAACAGTACATAGTAACAAGTATTGGAGGTTGTATAAAGACATACGTCCATTAATCCAACCTTTATACCATAACCCATATGTTATATAATGTAATAGTAACATAGTATGGGAGGTTGTATAAAGATACTTCCATCTAGTCAACCTTTATTACCCTACCTAAATGTCTGATAAACGTTACAAATAGTACACATAGATGGAGGTGTATAAGACATACTCCATTAAGTCAACTTTCTTATAACCTACCATAATGTCTGTAAAACCAGACATAGTAACAGAGTTTTGGAGGTTTATAAAGACAGTACGTCCACTAGTCCAACCTTTATACCTACCCATATTGGTCTGAACCAGTTACATGTGACCTTAGATATGGGAGGATTGTATAAGACATACAATCCATTAGCCAAACTTTATACCCGTACCCATAATGTCTGATACAGTTACATAGTAACATAGTATTTGAGGTTATATAAAGACTATAATACGTCCATAGTCCAACCTATTATAACCGACTAACCATAATGGTCTTATAACAGTTTTGTACAGTAACATGATATTGAGTTGTATAAAGACAATCGTCCATCTAGTCCAACTTTATACCCATACACCCATACATGTCTGTATAACAGTACATAGTATACAGTATTGGAGGTGAAATAAGACTATGTCCATCTAGTCCAACTTATACCTACCCACGACCCCCCAATGTCTGTTAACAGTTACATAGTAAACATAGGTATTGGGGTTGTAATAAGGGGGGGGGACCTAATCGCATCTAGTCCAAACCTTTATACCCTACCCATAAGTGTCTGTTAAATAACAGTTTTAATAGTAACATAGTCATTGGAGGTTAGTATACAACATTCGTCCATCTAGCTCCAAACTTTACTACACTACCCAATACAATGTCTGTCAACCGTTCAACTAGTAACATGTATTGGAGTGTTTATCAAAACCATACGTCCATCTTAGTCCAAACTTTATACTCCTACCCTACATGTCTGTCATACAGTATCAAACACTAGTGAACAGTTATAGTGAGCTGTTGTATAAAGACTACTTCGTCTAGTCCCAACTTTATACTCTACCATAATTTGTCGATATACAGTTACATAGTAACACTAGTATTGGATGTTATTCATAAAGACATACCGATCCAATCAGTACCAACCTTTATACCACTACCCATAATGTCTGTTCTAACAGTGTCATTCTAACACAGTATTGGAGTTTATAAAGACTACGTCCATCTAGTGCCACAACGCTTACTAACCCTACCCATAATGTCTGAGCCACACCATTTCATGTAACAGTTATATTGGAGCGTTGTAATAAAGTACAACATGTCCATCTTAGTCCTTTAACCCTATACCTCTATACGTAGGCACTTGTGATGGGTAGGGTATAAAGGTTGGACTAGATGGATTATGTCTTTATACAACCTCCATACTATTTACTATGTAACTGTTAAACAGAACATTATGGGTAGGGTATAAAGGTTGGACTAGAGGGAACGTATTTCTTTATACAACCTCCAATCCTATGTTACATGTACTGTTACAGACATTAGGGTAGGGTATAAAGTGTTTGGACTAGATGGACGTATGTCTTTATACAACCTCCAATACTATGTTTTACTATGTAACTGTTATACAGACATTATGGTAGGGTATAAAGGTTGGACTAGATGGACGTATGTCTTTATACCAACCCCTTACTAGTTTACTATATATAACTGGTTATACAGACATTATGGCGTAGGATAAAGGTTGGCTAGATGGATATATTTCTTTATACAACCTCCACTACTAGTTACTATGTAATGTTATACAGACATTAGGGGGTAGGGTATAAGGGGCTAGATGGACTGTATGTCTTTAATACAACCTCCAATACTATGTTACTATGTAACTGTTTACAGACATTATGGGTAGGGTATAAAGGTTGGACTACGATTTGACGTTTATATCTTTATACAACCTCACATACTATTTACTATGTAACTGTTATACAGACATTATGGGTAGGGTATAAAGGTTGGACTAGAGGACCTATGTCTTATACAACCTCTAATCTATGTTACTATGTAACTGTTAGACACATTAGGGTAGGGTATAAAGTTGGGACTAGATGGACGTATGTCTTTTATAAAACCTCCAATACTATGGTTACTATGTAACTGGTAAACAGACATTATGTGATAGGGTATGATTGGACTAGATGGACGTATTGTCTTTATACAACCTCCAATACGCTATGTTACTATGTAACTGTTAGACAATTAGGGTAGGGTATAAGGTTGGACGAGATGGACGTATGTCTTTATTACAACCTCAATACTGTGTTATATGTAACTGTTAATAGACATTATGGTAGGGTATAAAGGTTGGACTAATGGACTGTATGTCTTTATAAACCTCAATACTATGTTACTATGTAACTGTTATACGGACATTATGGGTAGATTATAAAGGTTGGACATAGTGGACGTTATGTCTTTACACAACCTCAATACTTGTTATATGTAACGTAACAGACATTATGGGTAGGGTAAAAGGTTGGACTAGATGGACGTATTCTTTATACAACCTCCAATACTATGTTACTATGGAACTGTTATCGACATTATGGGTAGGGTATAAAGGTTGGACTAGATGGACGATGTCTTTATACAACCTCCAATACTATGTACTATGTAACTGTTACACAGACATTATGGGTAGGGTATAAGGTTGGACTAGATGGAGTATGTCTTATACAACTCCAATACTATGTTACTATGTAACTGTTAACAGACATTATGGTAGGGTATAAAGGTTGGACTAGATGGACGTATGTCTTATACAACCTCCAATACTATGTTACTATGTAACTGTTATACAGACATATGGGTAAGGTATAAAGGTTGGACTAGATGGACGTATGTCTATACAACCTCCAATACTATGTTACTATGTAACTGTTATACAGACATTATGGGTAGGTATAAAGGTTGGATAGATGGACGTTATGTCTTTATACAACCCCAATACTATGTTACTATGTAACTGTTATACAGACATTATGGTAGGTATAAAGGTTGGACTAGATGGACGTATGTCTTATACAACCTCCATACTATGTTACTATGTAACTGTTATACAGACATTATGGGTAGGGTATAAGGTTGGACTAGATGGATGTATGTCTTTATACAACCTCCATACTATGTACTATGTAACTGTTACAGACATTAGGGTAGGATATAAAGGTTGGACTAGATGGACGTATGTCTTTATACAACCTCCAATACTTTACTATGTAACTGTTTATACAGACATTATGGTAGGGTATAAAGGTTGGACTAGATGGAGTAATGTCTTTATACAACCTGCCAATTACTATGTTTCACTATTAATGTTATAGCAGAATTAATGGGTCGGGTATAAGTTGACTAGATGGACGTATGTCTTTATACACTCCAATACTTGTTACTATTAACTGTTATACAGAATTATGGGTAGGGTATAAAGGTTACAGATGGACTTGTCTTTATACAACCTCACAATACTATGGTAACATATGTACTGTTTTATATCGGACCTATGGGTACGTATAAAGGTTGGACTGATGGACTATATGTCTTTATACAACCTCCAAAAGTTTGTTACTATGTTACTATGTACCTGTTATGAGCACGACCTATTTGGGTAGAGGTATAAAGGTTGGACTAGATGGTTTCTTAATGATCTTTATAGCAACTCCAATACTATGTTACTATGTATGTTGACAGACATTATGGAGGTTAAAAGGTGGACTAATGGACGTAGTCTTTATCAACCTCCAATATGTGTTACTATGTACTGAAGCATGCTATAGAAACTGATGCTATAGTAGGGCCAGTCTTAATCAGAAATAATTGAAGATATGGCATAGGGCATGAGAGCAATTCCACTTGAAACTATAAATACTGCAACAAGTCTTGCAATGTGTTTTTACCAGTCATATATGACTCTGGTCATTTACCAGTAATATAAAAGGAGTCTGTCTGTAATATGTGAATTTGGAGTTTCCCTGCTATTTTTCAAATCCAGTCTCTATGGAGTCCCCACTCGTACATGACCTTTTGGTATCTACACTAAGCAAGACCCCTAGATAGTATCCTAGTTAACACATATAAATCAGTCAATATTCTGAATTCCTCTCTAGCAAATACAACAAAAATAATCAGGCACTTAATGGGCGAAAATATTTGACTAATAATGTATAACGTTTATTTACTTACTTATATGTGATGCACTGTCTCTAAACGCCAATATGGACAGAAAATGAGCATGTCTATGTTTACAGCAAGAGAGGACAAACCAATAATGTCACATTGGAGTACATATTCCCCTTGTTTGAGCTTATACGTGAGGATATATAAAAACCTGTACTAGACTGCCCCTAATAAGGGGAATTATTCCCGAATATGATTAATATAATCTATTATCCAGTCATATGATCTGCCCGAGATTAAAAAACATACTGTCTGCAGACGTGGGCAAAAATACCACAATGTGGGGTTAAATCAGTCAATATGATAATATCCTCTTTGTTACCATAATACTATCATTAATAGATGGACATATAAATACCAGTCAATACTGATCTAATATTACCGTAGACAGGACATAAAATACCAGTCAATAATGACTCAATATTACCGTATGATGGACATATAACCAGTCAATAATGACTATATACCGTATGAGGACATATAAACCAGTCAATAATGATCTAAATATTACCGAGGTGATGGCATATAATACCAGTCAATAATGATCTAATATTACCTAGTGATGGACATATAAACCGTCAATAATGAACTAATATTACCGTATGATGGACATATAAATACCAGTCAATAATGATCTAAAAATATTACCGTTGATGGACATATAAATACCAGTCAATAATGATCTAATATTACCGTATGATGGACATAAATACCAGTCAATAATGATCTAATATTACCGTATGATGGACATATAAATACCAGTCAATAATGATCTAATATTACCGTATGATGGACATATAAATACCAGTCAATAATGATCTAATATTACCGTATGATGGACATATAAATACCAGTCAATAATGACTAATATTACCGTATGATGGACTATAAATACCAGTCAAAATGATCTAATATTACCGTATGATGAACATAAATACCAGTCAATAATGGATCTATATTAATCCGTATGATGGCATTAAAACCAGTCAATAATGATCTAATATTACCGTATGATGACATATAAATCCCGTCAATAATGATCTAATTTTACCGTATGATGGACATATAAATCCAGTTAATAATGATATAATATTACCGTATGATGGACATATAAATACCAGTCAAATGATCTATATTACCGTATAGCGCATATAATACCATTCATAGATCTAATATTACCGTATGAGGACTATAAATACCAGTACAAAATTAACTATTTACCGTATGATGGACATATAAATACCAGTCAATAATGATCTAATTTACCGGTATGATGGACATATAATACCAGTCAAATATGATCTAATATTACCGTATGATGGACATATAATACCAGTCAATAATGATCTATATTACGTATGATGACATATAAATACTCAGTCATAATGATCTATATTACCGTATGATGGACATATAAATACCAGTCATAATGATCTAATATTACCGTATGATGATATAATACATCAATAAATATTACCGTATATGGCATATAAATACCAGTCAATAATGATCTATATTACCGTATGATGGACATATAAATACCAGCAATAATGCTAATATACCGTATGATGGACATATAATACCAGTCAATAATGATCTAATATTACCGTACGTATAGAGGACATATAAATACCAGTCAATAATGACTAATATTACGTATGAGGACATATAAATACCATCAATAATGATCTAATATTACCGTATGATGGACATATAAATACCAGTCTAATGATCTAATATTACCGTATATGGACAATAATACCAGTCAATAATGATCTATATTACCGTATGATGGACATATAAATACCAGTCAATATGATCTATATTACCGTATGGGACATATAAATACCAGTCAATAATGATCTAATATACCGTATGATGGACATATAATACCAGTCAATAATGATCTAATATTACCGTATGATGGACACATAAATACCCTTCAATAATGATCTAATATTACCGTATGATGGACACATATAAATACCAGTCAATAATGATCTATAATTACCGTATGATGGACATATAAATACCAGTTCAATAAGACTAATATTACCGTATGATGGATAAAATACCAGTCAATAATGATCTAATTATACCGTATGATGGACATATAAATACCATCAATAATGATCTATATTACCGTATGATGGACATACTAAATACCAGTCATAATGATCTAATATTACCGTATGATGGACATATAATACCAGTCAATAATGATCTAATATTACCGTATGGGACATATAATACCAGGTCAATAATGATCTAATATTACCGTATGATGGACATATAAATACCAGTCAATAATGATCTATATTACCGTATGTGGACACTAACAACCAGTCAATAATGATCTAATATTACCGTATGATGGACATAAATACCAGTCAATAATGATCTAGTATTACCGTTATGATGGACATATAAATACCAGTCAATAATGATCTAATATTACCGTATGATGGACATATAAATACCAGTCAATATGAACTAATATTACCGATGATGGACATAAATACCAGTCAATAATGATCTAATATTACCGTATGATGGACATATAAATACCAGCCAATAGATCTATATTACCGTATGATGGACATATAATACCAGTCAATAATGATCTAATAATTATTACCGTATGCGGACATATAAATACCAGTCATAATGATCTAATATTACCGTATGACGACATATAAATACCAGTCAATAATGATCTATATTACCGTATGATGGACATATAAATACCAGTCAATAATGATCTAATATTACCGTAGTGATGACAATAAATCCAGTCATAATATCTAGTATTACCGTATAGGACATATAATACCAGTCAATATGATCTATATTACCGTAGACGACATATAAATACCAGTCAATAATGATCTAATATTACCGTATGATGGACATATAAATACCAGTCAATAATGATCTAATATTACCGTATGATGGACACATAAATACCAGTCAATAAATCTAATATTACCGTATGATGACATATAAATACCAGTCAATAATGATCTAGTATTACCGTATGAT
This sequence comes from Hymenochirus boettgeri, assembly GCA_019447015.1. NCBI lineage: Eukaryota > Metazoa > Chordata > Amphibia > Anura > Pipidae > Hymenochirus > Hymenochirus boettgeri. Next base: position 2,884,770 of record JAACNH010000010.1, on the reverse strand, counting down.
GGCACATAATATACCAGTCAATAATAGTCTAAGTTACCGTATGATGGACATTAAATACCAGTCAATAATGATCTAATATTACCGTATGATGGACATATATACCAGTCATAATGACTAATATTACCGTATGATGGACATATAATACCAGTCAATAATGATCTAATATTACCGTATATGGACATATAAATACCAGTCAATAATGAACTAATATTACCGTATGATGGACATATAAATACCAGTCAATAATGATCTAATATTACCGTGATGGACATTAAATACCAGCCAATAATGATCTAATATTACCGTATGATGGACATATAAATACCAGTCAATAATGATCTAATATTACCGTATGATGGACATATAAATACCATCAATATGAATTAATATTACCGTTGATGGACTATAAATACCATCAATAATGATCTAATATTACCGTTATGATGGACATATAAATACCTCAAAATGATCTAATATTACCGTATGATGGACATATAATACCAGTCAATAATGATCTATATTACCGTATGATGGACATATAAATACCAGTCAATAATGATCTAATATTACCGTATGATGGACATATAAATACCAGTCAATAATGATCTAATATTACCGTATGATGGACATATAAATACCAGTCATAATGATCTAATATTACCGTATGTGGACATATAAATACCAGTCAATAATGATCTAATATTACCGTATGATGGACATATAAATACCTATATGACTACGTATATACTATAAGTCATATGAACTAATATTACCGTATGATGGACATATAAATACCAGTCAATAATGATCTAATATTACCGTATGATGGACATATAAATACCATCATAATGATCTAATATTCCGTATGATGGACATAAAATACCAGTCAATAATGATCTAATATTACTGTTTCATGTACATATAAATCAATACTCGATATAAGTTAATATTGATCCATTTGAACCTATGTTTTCATTCCAGTGTTAATTTTGATAACTTTATTTTGTATCTAACAGTACAAAGACCAACTAAATGATTATTGATTTTCTAGGAAAGCTGATAATGGACAAATTCCTGCACAAGCTATGTGGATGTGGATTGTTCTCCAATACATAACTGGGAGAAGTCATTTGTGTGTCCTGTAGGCTATAGAAATATTTGTTTATAATTGTTTATAGTTAATACTCTCAGGAGATTCAATAAATGTTCTTATCGTTTAAAATGGTGCTAATTTTGCCCCAACCAATCAGAACTTATGTAACATTTGAAAGCTAACATCTGATTGGTTGGGGCAAAATTAGCACCATTTTAAATGATAAGAACTTTTATTGAATAACCCCTCTATAATTAATAATTATTATGTATAATATGCTATAATTAGCTATATGACATATGTTATAATAGCACCCCAAATTAGATTGTTGTCAATGGAAGTGTCTATTTGATGTCCAAGACACTGATTGGTTAGTTATTAGATACATCAACTAGATCTGACTTTTATTTACCTATCATTATAAATGGGGTTGAGGTATAAGGGCTAGGCCACACTAGCGTGTTTTTCGCACGTGCAAAAATTCCCGCGATTTCCGATGAGCAGTGCATTGCGCGTTAATGTATATTATCCAGCCTGTCCTGCACACTGATACAATGTATATAATTCAGCCTGTCCTGCACACTGATACAATGTATATTATCCAGCCTGTCCTGCACACTGATACAATGTATATAATCCAGCCTGTCCTGCACACTGATACAATGTATATTATCCAGCCTGTCCTGTACACTGATACAATGCATATAATCCAGCTAGCCCTGCCAGCATGCACTGATACAATTTATATTATCCAGCTAGCCCGGCCTGCATGCACTGATACAAAGTATATTATCCAGCTAGCCCAGCCAGCATGCACTAACACAATCTATATTATCCAGCTAGCCCAGCCAGCATGCACTGATACAATTTATATTATCCAGCTAGCCCAGTCAGGATGCACTGATACAATGTGTATTATCTAGCTAGCCCAGCCAGGATGCACTGATACAATGTGTATTATCCAGCTAGCCCAGCCAGCGTGCACTGATACAATGTATATTATCCAGCTAGCCCTGCCAGTATGCACTGATACAATACCTGATACTGATACATGCCATAAAACCCTCTGATTATCTATATCTGTACCTGTTCCTGTATCTGTACCTATAGCTGTATCTGTACCTGTATATGTAACTGTATCTGTGTCTGTACCTGTATCTGTAACTGTACCGGTTACTGTATTTGTAACTGTAACTGTATCTGTACCTGTATCTGTACCTGTATCTGTAACTGTACCTGTATCTGTACGTTTAACTGTATCTGTACCTGTATCTGTGTCTGTACCTGTACCTGTATCTGTACCTGTGTCTGTACCTATATCTGTATCTCTACCTGTACCTGTACCCGTACCTGTACTGTACCTGTATCTGTAACTGTATCTTTAACTGTATCTGAACTGTATCTGTACCTGTATCTGTTTCTGTACCTGTATCTGTATCTGTACCTGAGCTGTATCTGTACCTGTACTGTATCTATACCTGTATCTTTGTCTGTACCTGAACTGTATCTGTACTTGTAACTGTATCTATATCTGTACCTATAACTGAACTGTAACTGTATCTGTACCTGAACTGTATCTGTAACTGTAACTGTATCTGTACCTGTATCTGTGTCTGTACCTGTATATGTGTCTGCACCTGTATCTGTACCTGTAACTGTATATGTACCTGTATCTGTACCTGCACCTGTAACTGTACCTGTATCTGTATCTGTACCTGTAACTGTATCTGTACCTGTAACTGTACCTGTAACGGTAACTGTATCTGTAACTGTATCTGTATCTGTATCTGTATCTGTACCTGTAACTGTATCTGTACCTGTATCTGTACCTGTATCTGTACCTGAGTCATCAGCCTGTCAGCTCCAGTAAACTCCTCGTCCTTGAATATAATGTCTGGGTTGTAGTTGGGGGTTAACTCTTTAAACCTCTCCGAGTTCCTGGTGATCTTCCCATCGTATCTGCCACTGGCCCCCAGGGTCTTCTCAGCCACGTTGGGGATGAACTGCTTGTAAGCCAGGGGGGTGAGTTTCTTGGGGTGTCTCCTCTTCCCAATGCCTCTCCCGGGGCCACAAGCCTGGCCAGTGGTCGCCACCAGGGAACAGATAAAGCCCACGAGGAAAAGTCGAGTCAGAACCAACATCTCGTCCCGGGGAAGCCAATTACATGAATAAAGGTGAGAAGGTTTGCAGCCCAAGGGGAGCGCCCCCAGTCTGGTCCCCACTAGTCCCCAGCCACTAACACAGGCGCTGGGCGATCACTGGGCAGCTCGGGGCTCACTGAACACATCAGGGTTGGGACTGGGACAGAAATTAAAGGGCAAATAAAAAAGGGGATTGGACAGAGAGAGAAAAGCCACAGTGACAATCTCTGCCTTAAAGGCTTTATTATAGAGAGCGGAGCCTGCCTGGGATTGGCTGGGGGCAGACAAGAGCTGCATGAGGATTTAACCCTTAGAGAACAACAAGGGGGAGGGGGGGGGGGAGTTATAGCCTTAAACTTCTACAACTTGGCAAAGTGACAGAAGGATAAAGAATAATACAAAGATAATACATAATAATCTTAATTTCTAACCAACATTCCATCTCTTATAGACTAGAAAGATTTCATTATCTACTTATCTCTAATCTATCCATCTATCCATCTATCTATCTATCTATCTATCTATCTATCTATCTATCTATCTATCTATCTATCTATCATCTATCTATCTATCTATCTATCTATCTATTATCTATCTATCTATCTCAATAGAAGATAGAAGATATATAGATAGAACAGATAGTATAATAGATAGAAGATGATTAGATAAGATAGATAGATAGATAGATAGATAGATAGATAGGATAATAGATAGAGGGATAGAATATAGATAGATAGATATATAGATATAGATAGATAGATAGATAGATAGAATAGATAGATAGATAGTATAGATAGATAGATAGATACGATAGATAATAGAGATATATGGATAGATCAATGATAGATAGATAGATATAGATAGATAGATAGATAGATAGATATAGACACAGATTGATAGATAGATAGATAGATAGATATACATATAGTATATAGATAGCATATAGATTAGATAGATAGATATAGATAGATAGATAGATAGATAGATAGATAGACAGATAGATAGTTAATAGATAGATAGATCATAGATAGATAGATAGTTAATAGATAGATAATAGATAGATAGATAGATAGATAGATAGATAGATAGAATAGTAGATAAATATAGATAGATAGATAGTAGATAATAATAGATAGATAGATAGATAGATAGATAGATAGATAGATATAGATAGATAGATAGACAGATATAAATAGACAGATATATAGATAGTAGATAGATAGATAGATAGATAGATAGATAGATAGATAGATAGATAGATAGATAGATATATATTAGATAGATAGATAGATAGATAGATGATAGATAGATAGATCATATAGATAGTAATAATCATAGATATAGATAGATAGATAGATAGATAGATAGATAGATAGATAGATAGATAGATAGATAGTAGATACAGATAGATAGATTTGATGTAGTTGTGTGTGCTTTGTGTTAGTGATAGATAGATGTAGATCTATCATAGATCGATACGATAGAATATATAATAGACAGATATATAAGATTAGAATATATATAGATAGATCTAGATAGAAAATAGATAGATAGATATATAGATCATGATAGATAGTAATAGATTATAGTTGCTTAGATAATAGATAAGAAATATATGATAATAATGATTGATTAGACAGAAAGAGTAGACAGACAGATTAATGATGTAGATAATATCATTATAGGCAAGATTAGATATAGATATATAAATAGAACATATATTTTTTAGGGGCAACTCTGTAACAATTAAGGTCTCAGTTAATTTAAACTTTGGCCCTCTTAAGGACATGTGAGAGTCCTGGGAGCTAAATGCCATTTGAGTTGATTTATTAGGGTTTTTTTGGTCTTAGTGTCCCTTTAATGTAAACCATAGCTTGTGTTTTAACTAGAACCGTACGGAAGGTTAACATTACTCAGACCGGTTTATTTTTTTCATTTTACTGCGCTACTGTTCTATGTGGAGATATGATACTCCGACAAGATCCTTCAGCTCTTCTGAGCTGCTTCGCCTTGAGTAACTTCCCTTTAATACATCGCAGATGTTCCCATTCCTGGGAGTTTAGTCACTGACCACATGAACACTGGGATAGAAATGTCAACTGCCAAAGAATTACAGGGTTTCTCATTCCTGTTTGTTTTTTTTTGCTGGTTTGAAAATCATCAACTGTCACCATGCATGGGGCCGATAGTTTTCTACTTCTTCTGTAATAGGGACCGATGATGTCCATAATGATGTCACCTAGATCACAAAGTGAAGAACAAGGACATATCCATTAATTACCCCTCCTCTGACATCACATAAGGTAGCAGCGACTAAGCATACCTGTTTTTTCCTAAAGCTGGCAATACAATGGCAAATGTTCTAAGAATCAGATTTCTGACCGAGTGCAAAGATCAAAAATCCGTTCAAAGTCCCCAACTTGAGGCTCTGATCTTTCCACAGTTTTACCCTTTGAAATCTGCGGAGAGATGGGGACAGTAATGGAGGGCCGAAGATTTTTCACCTGGCCCAATCTTTGTTTTTTTCAGCATTGTCGAGCAATCAATCTGGAAAACGGATTTAGCTTTTAAATTTTGAGCATCCATCTAATTTATCAGATTGTTTAAATGTTGATCCAGGATTTGTGGGGGCCCATGCGCAAAGAACTACCATTTAACACAATACAATAGTAAAATACCAAATATTTATATTGGTATTGTTGCAAGGATGAGCACTTTAAGAAACATCCCTGAGACCATCACTGTACAGATTAAGAATATTGACAGTTGAGAGGGGGCCTATTAATGCAGCAGAGACTGGACACATGGCTACAGCCGCTGAAAGCAGAAGTGTTAGGAAGTTATATTACTAACCTTTCCACAATATAACTTTTCACAAGTTTTACTATTTACGCTTTTAAAACCATGTTAAAGGTACGACAAAGGCTTTATTCAATTTATCTAACTTATTTGGAGACACAATTGCCCTTTAAGTGGATTTCCTTATCCTGTGAAAACGTTGTATTTGTTTCTAATTATTCCAGAACATTTATTGCAGTTTTAACATTTTTTTTGTATTTGTAAAAGGTTTTGGGAGCTTCAATGAAATTCCATTAATTCAGTTCCTTAATAAACAATAAGGTTCTATGACTTGAAATTACTTTAGTTTAAGGTCCTTAAAAATGAAAAGTTAAATTATTTCGTGGAATGTTTCAAACTATTTATCTTTTTAAGAGAGTTAATGATGCAGAATTCTCTCAACCGCCTTGGAAGTCAATGATAATGAGGCCGCGTCTCCTGCACAAAAAGACTTTTTCATGAGGCTACTGGAGAACCAATGAAATTAGCCATCAATGGCGTATAAATCAAAGGCCGTTAACTAATTTCCCTTCTTCTGGATGCATGACAATACCACATGGAGTCCGAAACAGAATGAATAACCTCTTAAAAGAGGCACTTGGGAATTTCATCAACATTGGCTCGATCGCTGGTCACGGGACAAAACAAAGGGACAGTAAACCCACATGAAACACGCCCCCTTTATGCATTAATCGATCCTACACGCTAGTGCGGAATCTTAAGGCTGCATGTGGCTAAATTCACTGATATCAATCTATTCCCAACCTATTTCACCGCTTGTGGGCAGAATTGATGGCTCTTTTCTCTTTTTATATATTATTGGTCAAAATATCCCCAACCTGTCCTACACCGACAGGTCAAATATAGGGGTGTATCCAACGCAAACATAATATAAATCCAGGTACACTGGAGCCCAACCCTTTAACAATCCACCACCGTACACACACAGACATCCTTTTACACTACGAAGTGATAAACTGGTAGAGACTTGGGTATAAACCTCCCCCTAACTCTCCCCATGGGACAGACTGCTTAGTAGTTTTTCATTCTGGGAGAGCATGAGGACTGAGGAGCTGTCAAATTGCAACTTTGTATTGGGACCTGTTTTTATTGCATAACATGTGGCGTAATCGCACGTGCGCGCAACAAACAAAACCATCTTCATCTTGTCTGCACAGCCTTTGGTAAATACGTTTACGTGATAGACCTCTCTGTAAATGACCCCCCTTATATCCCAACCAGGATTTAACCCCTTTGTTTCATGGAGCACTGCCGGGTGAAAATTACCCAGCATTCCCTGCCAGGAGACCGCAGGAATCATTTCTCGCCCACACTCTATAATTCTTTTAGCAGAAATCACTGCAGGTTCTGTCCTGGAATGCCACATTAGGGGTTTATTACACAGTCACAGGCCTCATTTACCCACTCGCTGGGCAAATATATGGAGTTAATGTCGCGCTAACCGGTCGCCACGTAGCGCATTAACACTCCATATTAGCGTCAGATGCGCGGTTACGCAAAAATCACCACTTCCATCCGACGCTCACAATTTAATATCTCATTCGCGCTACTCTTAGCACATTCGCAAACGCTATATTAAATCGTGGAAGAGCATTTACCCAGAGCGTTAGCGGCTCTGGGTAATGAGCCTAACAGTGTTTACCTAGATGGAGCCATTAATTCATCATGACAGAAATAGTTTATAAATTAAATAATCACAACCCACCCCCGTTATAAGAACCTTAAATGAACTCGTGTTACCCCACGTGAACCTACAGAAAAACAATCCAGTTCTACAGATCAGTCGTTGTTCTGGAATGAGAAGCGTTAAATATGAGGGGTCTAAGACTTGCCCCTTTAACAAAACCAATTATGGGGAGTCTGATTAAAGGGACGTGCATCCCTACATCAACATTGTGAGATTGTCCTTCTGTTGTTTATCTACAAGCCATGTGGACTCTTAATGGTCACCTTCCTCTATTTTAAAGACCAGATCCTTTGCTGAAGCTGGTCACTACATCTCTGTATTGACTGTTATGCTGTTGACTTCAGCTGGAAGCAAAGCATCTTGGTCTCTAAAGAGGATGGGGCAAAACTTTAATGTAGAATGAACTTTTCCTTTAAATTTGCTGGAAATATTAAAAAGGATCATTTAAAGCAGATGATGTGTCCTACCTCATGGGTTGGGTCCGTAACGCTGTCTTTAAATCCTCTACTATTTTATTCCTCTCTCTGTATCTTCTTCATCAAACGCGTAGAGTGTCTGCATCTACAGGGGGGAAAGAAGATTAGGACCTCCGCCATCTTGAATTTAAGGGTAAAATACAACATTTCTTTAAATGGTGAGATGGTCTGTGTGTATTACGACTTTGCTATGACTGCTATCTGTCTTTAGCAGGTTCTTCATGTTTACTTATTGAGCCTCTCTCGTGGGGAACACGGTTCTTTTCATGTAACATACAAGTAGATATAACCAAAGCAATAAAGGAATAATAAAGTTATTATTAACCTGCAGCTACTCCCTAATGGGCATGTGCAATGTACAGCCCTCCAGCAACTGGGGCGTTTTTTAGGACTGATGGTGGTTGTGAACCACAGGCCTCTCTCACTTTCAAGGGGAAGTTATTTTCAGACAAAAAAAAAATCAGCAATTAATCCCCTGGGGTCCATAGGGTAATGTGCAGGTTTCAGTTATTTCCTGATTCCTGGATCCCCTCTAGTGATTGGTTTTTCTCATTGCTTGATTCTAGAGAGGACACTGGCAGGTCACCCAGTACTTGACAGTTCTGGCAAGGGGGGAGAAAGGGTCTGGAGAATTCTTCTAAGCATATATAACTATGTATAAAACACCTTGGAAGGAGGGAAAATCGTTAAACATTAAACAGATAAGTTCTCCCCCATTCTGCTTTCAGAGACGAGATACACAGATAATTGTTAATAAGCAGTAATAGAATTCATACGGATCATTTACATTTAAGCTTTAGTTCTCTTTTTAAAACCAGGAGCGGTTTAGACAAAAGGTCATCGTCCACTCACGGGCCTTTAAGCTAGCTTAAACGGCCAGGTGTTCTTTCCGATTGGATCTCCAATCTAGTGCTATTGGATTTCCGATTGTTTCTAGGTCCCACCAGTTATTCTATACATGATGCATTCATCAATTAATGTAGGTGTCATTTTCTTTATTTATTTTCCCAGTTTTGCTCAGTTTTACTTCTCTGATGCAGGAAGTATCCCAGCCTGTTAATGAGGGGGGCGTTATTCCGGAGATGAATGATCAATGGGATATTGGGGGGGGGTTGATAAAAGACCACGCCCACACATAATTTAAAGGGCCCTTTATGATCCTCATTACTAAGATAAATTAGCATAATTAAAGGAACATTTAAATTCTACCAGACTGGACAATTGTCGACAATAAGAAATTTAAGATTTAACCCCAACCTTTTAAGTCAGATACTACTGGTGATTGAATTAAGAAATATAAAGACTTTAAAAAGTTGCCTTAAGCATGTTCTTAGGACATTCTATTAAGGATCCCTTTTGACATTGTTCTACCGAACACCTCATGTTGGTTCACATAAGGGACCGTTAAGAGCAGATTTGGCTACGCTTTCTGGTAAATAACTATGTGATTATTACATTGCCATTGGCAGGCTAATGATTTTTTGCTAAACATCTGGAAGGTTAGGATTCAGCTACTTTTATGGAAATGGGGATTATATAATCCAGGGGGCGATCGCTGCCCCTGACACTTTCACACACAAGGCTTGGTAGAATTTTCCAACCATCGTTGGGGGATCTACATAAAAACTATTCACTGTAACCGGAAATCCCAGCAACCCAGGGCTACTGTATGAGTATATGGAGACTATCTAGCAGATAATGTTCCCTCTACTGTAAATTATAAGGATATTATTATTCACCAAGTAATTCCTCACACCAAGTTGTAAAGGCCCTAGTACTCTATGGTAACCACATAAAGTAGGGATCATTAATCAGAAGCCCTTCAGATAAATTGAAAACTACCATTCCCAGTATGGTTATAACTGATTACACGTAGCACTCTTTATTAGGGTATAATTTACGCACCTTTTGAAGGGTATAATTACAACACTCTTTAAAAGGGTAAATTTACAGCACCATTTATAAAGTATAATTTACGGCACCCTTTAAGAGGGTATAATTTACAGCACTTTACAGCACCCTTTATAGGGTATAATTTATGTGCACCATTATAAGGGTATAATTTACAGCAACCATTTTAGGGTATAATTTACAGCACCCTTTATAGGGTATAATTTAAGCACTTACGCAACCCTTTATAAGGGTATAATTTACAGCACCATTTTTAAGGGTATATTTACAGCACCCTTTATAGGGTATAATTTACAGCACTTTACAGCACCCTTTATAAGGGTATAATTTTATTGCACCATTTATAAGGGTATAATTTACACAGCACCATTTATAAGGGTATAATTTACAGCACCCTTTTAGGGTTATTTCAGCACTTTACAGCACCCTTATAAGGGTATAATTTATTGCACCATTTATAAGGTATCAATTTACAGCACCTTTATAAGGGTACAATTTACAGCACCCTTGTAAGGGTATAATTTACAACACTCTTAAAAGTTATAAATTACAGCACCATTTATAAGGGTATAATTTACAGCACCCTTTATAGGGTATAATTTACACACTTTACAGCACCCTTTTTAGGGTATAATTTATTGCACCATTTATAAGGGTATAATTTTACAGCACCATTTATAAGGTATCATTTACACGCACCTTTTATGAGGGTATAATTTACAGCACTTAACCCACCCTTATAAGGGTTAATTTATTGCCACCATTTTAAGGGTATAATTTACAGCACCATTATAAGGGTATAATTTACAGCACCTTTGTAAGGGTATAATTTACAGCACTTTACAGCACCCTTTATAAGGGTTATTATTTATTGCACCATTTATAAGGGTTATAATTACGCACCCTTTATAGGGTATACTTTATTTGCCTCTATATAAGTATACTTTACAGCACTCTTTTAAGGGTATACTTATTGCACTCTATATAAGGGTATACTTTAGAGCACTCTTTATAAGGGTACTTATTGCACCTATATAAGGGTATACTTTAGCATCTTTATAAGGGTATACTTTATTGCACTCTATATAAGGGTATACTTTAGAGCACTCTTTATAAGGGTATAATTTACAGCACCTTTTTAGGGTATACTTATGCACCATTTATAGGTATAACTTATTGCACCATTTATAAGGTATATATTTACAGTACCCTTTATAAGGGTATAATTTACATGACATTCATGGTGTATTATATAAGGGATTTTATTAATTAAAAATGCAATTAAGAGAAGTTCTCAGCAACAAATCTTCTTACCGCAGCATGGAGTTGATCCGATCAATGTATAATCTGGCCAACTGGTCGCCATCTTGTTTGGGTCTTCCTGCTCCTAGGAAAGCAAAATATTACAGGTTTCGAACAGAAAATAATGGATCTCTTAGGGTTATATTACAATTAGAAATTAGCTGGGTCCGGATGTCCCATGGCTGACAGATTCTATTGGAAGCTTCAGGTCTGGGTACACTATCCAATCATCTCCTTATACATTTCAGCTGTGTACCACACATAGCAATAAGGGCCAATTCCGTCAGAAATAACCATTGTCGATGCCATAGAAGTTATATAATATCCCCTAATCTTAGGCTCGGTACACACCAACCATTTTTTGATGGTTGGTTGGGCTGAAAATTGTATTGGGTATTGTGGGGGCGTCCCGACCGATTGAATGAACGGACGATCGAATATGTTGGAAAATCGCAGGCGATCGTTAGTGCCGAACAGTCAGTCGGGACAAAAACTTGATGGCTGCAAATATTTACACTGTCCAAAAGATTATGTTTAACTCTGAGGTCCCACTAAGGCTGGGTACAGACGAAGGGATATTCTGTCCCGACCGAGCGTTCGCTACGAGCAGCGATCAGCCAGGACAAATGTCTGTCGGTCACGTCAATAGTAGCCAAGTCCAACAGTCCATAGGAAACCGCACGATTGCCAGTGATTTACCAATGTGTCCGATCTCCCGTTTGTCCGTCCGGAATAACAGCGTCCGACTTCAGTCACAACGGCAACCGAAAGCAGCACAGATTTTTCGTCCCAATCGTACCAGCACTAAGCACTGAGCTAACGTAAGATTGGTGGCCAGAGGAACATGGTGCACTAAACAATACGGTATTTTCACAGTGACCACTAGTGATGGCCCGGTCGCAAATCCGCGGCGGATTTCCTCATTCGCGAACGGCGGATATCGCGGATTTTCCGGATTTCCCCCTTCTGAACTTTTCCGAACCCGCGTTTTCGAAAATTTGCGAAATTAGAGGATTTCTCGTATTTTCGAAGAATTTTTCATTTTAATGGGTTTTAATGGGTCTGCTCACGGATTTTCGAATTTTTCAAATTTTTCCGAAAATCCGCGATCCTCGAGCGGACCAGATTTTGCGAAGTTCGGACTCTCTAGTGACACTAGTGTATTAGGTCTCACCCGCCAAGTCACTAATACCCAGTTAACAGTGGGTAACTGGAGGGGAAGTTACTGGGTAGTAGAACTTGGCGTTGGAGAACAATAATTAATTGTCAAAACCCTCACAAGCGTTGATTTCATCTACAGCTACACATGTGTTACTGAACTGCCCGGCGAGACGACTGCTGGTCCCACAAACTAGAACTTGCGATACAATTGGACAGTGACCAGAACTACACCACAGAAGCCCAGTCCGGGAGCCGTCTGAGGTTTGCTAGTCTAAGAAGGTGTTACGGTATCAGCACTGCACAGATATTTATTCCATGTGTCTGTTTGGCTGCACAAAGCCCAAGACTCCTCTCGTACTACAGACCAACTCCCTGGTGATTTGGTTCATCATTACCACCGCGTGCTCAGACATGACCCTCTCTGGATGTAATTTCGGTGATTGTCTCCATTCTTCCTCCCCATCTACCTTACATCTCTTATTCGGCTTGTGGATTTGTCATTAGCAAAATCCCACACTGCGTTACAAGCGGAAAAAAGGATTTCGAACAGGCACCGCAGAGTTTTACGGCCCCTTTCTAAACGTTTGGCCACAAGAATGGCATGAGACAAGACGAGATTGTGTACGGCTGAAGATAATGGAAACGTCACTCTCAGTAATGAACCTTTCTAAGGGAATAGGAAGATTTTCCTACCAGTAGAGAAATGATTGGGTTTTCAGGGTTTTGTTACTCTGGTGGAATAGCAGACAAATTGTTAAAGGGATTTCCACACTGAAAGAGAAGGTTCCAGGTTTCCACCCATGAAAGAGAAGGTCCCAAGTATCCAACGATTATAGAGAAGGTCCACATTGTGGTCAATGGGGATAAGCCTGTTATGTTACAAATGAGAGGTGGCTAAATAGGTGTCAATAAATCACAACTGATCCTGCCGCCCTTTAATAATGTGTTATTTTTTCTTTTGCAACGTGTCTAGGTTTTATTTAAACTACAAAGCATTTGTGTTGTTTCTATTTGTGTTTAGAAAATAAAGACTCCCGTTAGTAATGTGCCGCGTCCTTATGTGGTGGTTGGAAACACACAAATGAGAACGAGCCCTTACCAACACTTAACGTAGAACAACTGCAAGTTGAATTAGAGATGTACTGGCGGGATCTAATAGAACCCAGTTTCGAATCGAATCTGAGAGTTTCGAAGTCCAGACGAAAGTTTCGGACCTCCCGATTTCACACGGAACACACGGATTTTTTTAATTTTCGATTTTTATCGAAAATCGAAAGTAGACGTTTTTCGAAAATAGAAATTAGACGATTTTGAAAATCGAAAGTAGACGATTTTCGATAGAAATTAGACGATTTTCGAAAATAAAATTAGACAATTTTCAAAAATAGAAAGTAGACGATTTTCGAAAATAAAATAACAATTTTCAAAAATAGAAAGTAAGACGATTTTGGAAAATAAATTAGAACATTTTCAAAAAGAATAGATGATTTCGAAATAAAAATTAGACATTTTCAAAATAGAAAGTAGACGATTTTCGAAAATAAATTAGACAATTTTCAAAATAAAGTAGACGATTTTCGAAAATAAAAATTAGACTATTTTCAAAAAGAAAATAGACGATTTTCAAAATCGAAACTCGAATTTTCGAACTTCCGAAAATTTTGAAATTCAAAAACAGAACGAAACTCAACAGTTTCGAACATCTCTAGTTGGAATTAAATAAACCTCTGAGTATTGACCCCTAAATGTTTAAGTACAATGTATCATCAGTTTCATCTTAATAACCTGCAGGTAATATCTCTTGGGATCTCTCTCTGCAACTCTAGTTTGACATGTGTGTGTCTAGCCTAATAAAGAAACACTTTGATGTTGAGGGTAGGAGCTTCTGTGATTTTTTTCCCGTTCCACACAAGGTTTTAATCAGAGATAACAGGCTGAGCTTATCCATATATAATGGTGGGTTTGCTGTTTGGCACAATCAAAAAAATTGAAAAAGATTGTCAATGACCTTCGATTTGCAGAGGCTAAGACATCTAGTGACCTTCAGTCCTAGTGATTAAAGACACAATGATGACCTTTCAGTCTACTTGATGAAAAAAAACGCAATGACCTCATAATGGTCTGAGGACACATTAAAGAACGTAGATCAAGATAGATGAAGATAGATAGAGAATAGATAATAGATAGATAATAGATAGACAGACAGATAGATAGATAGATAGATAGATAGATAGATAGATGATAGATAGTTAGATAGATAGATAGATAGATAGATAGATAGACAGATAGATAGATAGATGAATGATAGATAGATAGATAGATAGATAGATAGACAGATAGATAGATAGAAAGTTAATAGATAGACAATAGATATATAGATATATCATAGATAGATAGATAGATAGATAGATAGATAGATAGATAGATAGATGTAGATAGAGAGATAGATTATTATAGATAGATAGATAGATAGATAGATAGATAGATAGAAAGATAGATAGATGATAGATAGTAGATGACAGATAGATAGATAGACAGATATATAATAGACAGATATATATAGATAGATAGATAGATAATAGATAGATTATATAGATAGATAGAATAATAGATAGATAGTAGATAGACAATAGATAGATAGATATATAGATCATAGATAGTAGATAGATAGATAGATAGATAGATAGATAGATAGATAGATAGATAGATAGAGAATAGAGATAGATGGATAGACAATAGATAGATAGATAGATAATAAGATAGATAGATAGATAGATAGATAGATGATAGATAGATAGATAGATAGACATATATATAATAGACAGACTATAGATAATAGATAGATAGATAGATAGATAGATAGATAGATAGACTAGATAGTTAATAGATAGATAGATAGATAGATAGATAGATAGATATAATAGATAGATAGATAGATAGATAGATAGATAGAATAGATAGATAGATAGATCAGATAGATAGATAGATAGACAGATATAGATAGATAGAAGTAGATAGATAGATAGATAGATAGATAGATAGATAGATAGATAGAATAGATCATAGTAGGATAGATTAGGGCAGAATATAGATAGGATAGAATATAGATAGATAGATAGATAGATAGATAGATAGATAGATAGATAGATAGATAGATAGATAGATAGATAGATAGATAGATAGATAGATAGATAGACAGATAGATAGTTAATAGATAGATAGATCATAGATAGATAGATAGATAGTTAATAGATAGATAATAGATAGATAGATAGATAGATAGATAGATAGATCATAGATAGATAGATAGACAGATATATAATAGACAGATATATAATAGATAGATAGATAATAGATAGATAGATAGTAGATAGACAATAGATAGATAGATATATAGATCATAGATAGATATATAGATAATAGATTGATTAGATAGATAGATAGATAGATATAGATAGATAATAGATTGATTAGACAGAAAGAGATAGACAGACAGATTAGATGATGTAGATAAAATACTCATTATAGGCAGATTAGATTAGATATATAAATAGATACAATATATTTTTTAGGGGCAACTCTGTAACAATTAAGGGTCTCAGTTAATTTAAACTTTGCCCTCTTAAGGCAAATGTGAGAGTCCTGGGAGCTAAATGCCATTTGAGTTGGATTTATTAGGGTTTTTTTGGTCTTAGTGTCCCTTTAATGTAAACCATAGCTTGTGTTTTAACTAGAACCGTACGGAAGGTTAACATTACTCAGGACCAGGGTTTATTTTTCATTTTACTGCGCTACTGTTCTATGTGGAGATATGATACTCCGACAAGATCCTTCAGCCTCTCTGAGCTGCTTCGCCTTGAGTAACTTCCCTTTAATACATCGCAGATGTTCCCATTCCTGGGAGTTTAGTCACTGACCACATGAACACTGGGGATAGAAATGTCAACTGCCAAAGAATTACAGGGTTTCTCATTCCTGTTTGTTTATTTTTTGCTGGTTTGAAAATCATCAACTGTCACCATGCATGGGGCCGAATAGATTCTACTTCTTCTGTAATAGGGGCCGATGATGTCATAATGATGTCACCTAGATCACAAAAGTGAAGAACAAGGACATATCCATTAATTACCCTCCTTCTGACATCACATAAGGTAGCAGCGACTAAGCATACCTGTTTTTTCCTAAAGCTGGCAATACAATGGCAAATGCTCTAAGAATCAGATTTCTGACCGAGTGCAAAGATCAAAAATCCGTTCAAAGTCCCCAACTTGAGGCTCTGATCTTTCCACAGTTTTACCCTTTGAAATCTGCGGAGAGATGGGGACAGTAGATGGGATCGGCCGAAGATTTTTCACCTGGCCCAATCTTTGTTTATTGTCAGCATTGTCGAGCAATCAATCTGGAAAACGGATATTAGCTTTTGAAATTTTGAGCAATCCGATCTAATTTATCAGATTGTTTAAAATGTTGATCCAGTGATTTCTGTGGGGCCCATGCGCAAAGAACTACCATTTAACACACAATACAATAGTAAAATACCAAATATTTTAATATTGTATTGTTGCAAGGATGAGCACTTTAAGAAACATCACTGAGACCATCACTGTACAGATTTAAGAATAATTGACAGTTGAGAGGAGGGCCTATTAATGCAGGCAGAGACTGGACACATGGCTACAAGCCGCTGAAAGCAGGAAGTGTTAAGGAAGTTATATTACTAAACCTTTCCAGCAATATAACTTTTCACAAGTTTTACCGTTTTACCATTTTAAAGGTACGACAAAAGGGCTTTAATTCAATTTATCTAACTTATTTGGAGACCACAATTGCCCTTTAAGTGGTATTTCCTTATATCCTGTGAAAACGTTGTATTTGTTTCTAATTATTCCAGAACATTTATTGCAGTTTTAACATTTTTTTTGTATTTGTAAAAGGTTTTTGGGAGCTTCAATTTGAAATTCCATTAATTCAGTTCCTTAATAAACAATAAGGTTCTATGACTTTAAATTACTTTAGTTTAAGGTCCTTAAAAATGAAAAGTTAAATTATTTCGTGGGAATGTTTTCAAACTATTTATCTTTTTAATAGAGGTTAATGATGCAGAAATTCTCTCACCGCCTTGGAAGTCAATGATAATGAGGCCGCGATCTCCTGCACAAAAAGACTTTTTCATGAGGCTACAGGAGAACCAATGAAATTAGCCATCAATGGCGTATAAATCAAAGGCCGTTAACTAATTTCCCTTCTTCTGGATGCAATGACAATACCACATGGAGTCCGAAACAGAATGAATTAACCTCTTAAAAAGAGAGCACTTGGGAATTTCATTCAACATTGGCTCGATCGCTGGTCACGTGACAAAACAAAGGGACAGTAAACCCACATGAAACACGAGCCCCCTTTATGCATTAAATCGATCCTACACGCTAGTGCGGAATCTTAAGGCTGCATGTGGCTAAATTCACTGATATCAAATCTATTACCAGCCTATTTCACGCTTGTGGGCAGAATTGATGGCTCTTTTCTCTCTTTTATATATTATTGGTCAAAATATCCCCAACCTGTCCTACACCGACAGGTCAAATATAGGGGTGTATCCAACGCAAACAATAATATAAATCCAGGTACAACTGGACGCCAACCCTTTAACAATCCACCACCAGTAACACCAGACATCCTTTTTACTAACAGAAGTGATAAACTGGTAGAGAACTTGGGTATAAACCCTCCCCCTAACTCTCCCCATGGGACAGACATGCTTAGTAGTTTTCATTCTGGGAGAGCATGAGGACTGAGGAGCTGTCAAATTAGCAACTTTGTATTGGGACCTGTTTTTATTGCATAAACATGTGGCGTAATCGCACGTTCGCGCAACAAACAAAACCATACTTCATCTTGTCTGCACAGCCTTTGGTAAATACGTTTACGTGATAAGACCTCTCTGTAAATGACCCCCCTTATATCCCAACCAAGGATTTAACCCATTGTTTTCAGTGGAGCACTGCCGGGTGAAAATTACCCAGCATTCCCTGCCAGGAGACCGCAGGAATCATTTCTCGCCCACACTCTATAATTCTTTTAGCAGAAATCACTGGCAGGGTTCTGTCCTGGGAATGCCACATTAGGGGGTTAATTACACAGTCACAGGGCCTCATTTACCCAGACTCGCTGGGCAAATATATGGAGTTAAAGTCGCGCTAACCGGCGCTAAACTCCATATTAGCGTCAGATGCGCGGGTTACGCAAAAATCACCCGTCCATCCGACGCTCACAATTTAATATCTCATTTGCGCTACTCTTAGCACATTCGCAAACTCGATATTAAATCGTGGAAGGAGCATTTACCCAGAGCGTTAGCGGCTCTGGGCAATGAGCCCAACAGTGTTTACCTAGATGGAGCCATTAATTCATCATGACAGAAAATAGTTTATAAATTAAATAATCACAACCCACCCCCGTGTATAAGAACTTAAATGAACTCGTGTTAACCCCACGTGAACCTACAGAAAAAAACAATCCAGTTCTACAGATTGAAAGCGTTAAATATGAGGGGTCTAGAGACTTGCCCCTTTAACAAAACCAATTATGGGGATTCTGATTAAAGGGACGTGCATCCCTACATCAACATTGTGAGATTGTCCTTCTGTTGTTTATCTACAAGCCAAACTACAAGCCATGTGGACTCTTAATGGTCACCTTCCTCTATTTTAAAGACCACGATCCTTTGCTTGAAGCTGGTCACTACATCTCTGTATTGACTGTTATGCTGTTGACTTCAGCTGGAAGCAAAGCATCTTGGTCTCTAAAGAGGATGGGGCAAAACTTTAATGTAGAATGAACTTTTCCTTTAAATTTGCTGGAAATATTAAAAAGGATCATTTAAAGCAGATGATGTGTCCTACCTCATGGGTTGGGTCCGTAATGCTGTCTTTAAATCCTCTACTATTTTATTCCTCATCTCTGTATCTTCTTCATCAAACGCGTAGAGTGTCTGCATCTACAGGGGGGAAAGAGAGATTAGGACCTCCGCCATCTTGAATTTAAGGGTAAATACAAACATTTCTTTAAATGGTGAGATGGTCTGTGTGTATTACAGACTTTGCTATGACTGCTCTCTGTCTTTAGCAGGTTCTTCATGTTTACTTATTGAGCCTCTCTCGTGGGGAACACGGTTCTTTTCATGTAACATACAAGTAGATATAACCAGCAAATAAAGGAATAATAAAGTTTATTATTAACCTGCAGCTACTCCCTAATGGGCATGTGCAATGTACAGCCCTCCAGCAACTGGGCGTTTTTAGGACTGATTGTGGGTGTGAACCACAGGCCTCTCTCACTTTCAAGGGGAAGTTATCTTTCAGACAAAAAAAAAATAATCAGCAATTAATACCCTGGGGTCCATAGGGTAATGTGCAGGTTTCAGTTATTTCCTGATTCCTGGATCCCCTTCTAGTGAGTGGTTTTCTCATTGCTTGATTCTAGAGAGCACACTGGCAGGTCACCCAGTACTTGACAGTTCTGGCAAGGGGGGAGAAAGGGTCTGGAGAATTCTCTAAGCACATATAACTATGTATAAAACACCTTGGAAGGAGGGGAAAATCAGTTAAACATTAAACAGATAAGTTCTCCCCAATTCTGCTTTCAGAGACGAGATACACAGATAATTGTTAATAAGCAGTAATAGAATTCATACAGGATCATTTACATTTAAGCTTTAGTTCTCCTTTTTAAAACCAGGAGCGGTTTAGACAAAAGGTCATCGTCCACTCACGGGCCTTTAAGCTAGTCTTACACGGCCAGGTGTTCTTCCGATTGGATCTCCAATCTAGTGCTATTGGATTTCCGATTGTTCTGAGGTCCCACCAGTTATTCTATTTACCTGATGCATTCATCAATTAATTAGGTGTCAATTTCTTTATTTATTTTCCCAGTTTGTGCTCAGTTTTACTTCTCTGATGCAGGAAGTATCCCAGCCTGTTAATGAGGGGGGCGTATTCCCAGAGATGAATGATCAATGGGATATTGGGGGGGGGTTGATAAAAGACACGCCCATCACAATAATTTAAAGGGCCCTTTATGATCCTCATTACTAAGATAAATTAGCATAATTAAAGGGAACATTTAAAATTCTACACAGACTGGACAATTGTCGACAATAAGAAATTTAAGGAATTTTAACCCCAACCTTTTAAGTCAGATACTACTGGTGATTGAATTAAGAAATATAAAGACTTTAAAAAAAGTTGCCCTTTAAGCATGTGTTCCTTAGGACATTCTATTAAAGGGATCCCTTTATGACATTGTCTACCGAACACCTCATGTTGGTTCACATAAGGGACCGTTAAGAGCAGATTTGGCTACGCTTTCTGGTAATAACTATGTGATTATTACATGTGCCATTGGCAGGCTAATGATTTTTTGCTAAACATCTGGAAGGTTAGGATTCAGCTACTTATTATGGAAATGTGGGGATTATTATAATCCAGGGGGCGATCGCTGCCCCTGACACTTTACTACACACAAGGCTTGGTAGAATTTTCCAACCATCGTTGGGGGATCTACATAAAAACTATTCAACTGTAACCGGAAATCCCAGCAACCCAGGGCTACTGTATGAGTATATGGAGACTATCTAGCAGATAATGTTCCCTCTACTGTAAATTATAAGGATATTATTAGTCACCAAGTAATTCCTCACACAAAGTTGTAAAGGCCCTAGTACTCTATGGTAACCACTAATAAAGTAGGGATCAGTAATCAGAAGCCCTTCAGATAAATTGAAAACTACCATTCCCAGTATGGTTATAACTGATTACATACTGTAGCACTCTTTATTAGGGTATAATTTACAGCACCCTTTGTAAGGGTATAATTTACAACACTCTTTAAAAGGGTATAATTTACAGCACCATTTATAAGGGTATAATTTACAGCACCCTTTATAAGGGTATAATTTACAGCACTTTACAGCACCCTTTATAAGGGTATAATTTATTGCACCATTTATAAGGGTATAAATTACAGCACCATTTATAAGGGTTAATTTCAGCACCCTTTATAAGGTATATTTACAGCACTTTACAGCACCCTTTATAAGGGTATAATTTATTGCACCATTTATAAGGGTATAATTTACAGCACCATTTATAAGGGTATAATTTACAGCACCCTTTATAAGGGTATAATTTACAGCACTTTACAGCACCCTTTATAAGGGTATAATTTATTGCACCATTTATAAGGGTATAATTTACAGCACCATTTATAAGGGTATAATTTACAGCACCCTTTATAAGGGTATAATTTACAGCACTTTACAGCACCCTTTATAAGGGTATAATTTATTGCACCATTTATAAGGGTATAATTTACAGCACCATTTATAAGGGTACAATTTACAGCACCCTTTGTAAGGGTATAATTTACAACACTCTTTAAAAGGGTATAATTTACAGCACCATTTATAAGGGTATAATTACAGCACCCTTTTATAAGGTATATTCAGCACTTTACAGCACCCTTATAAGGGTAAATTTATTGCACCATTTATAAGGTTATAATTTACGCACCATTTATAAGGGTATCATTACAGCACCCTTTATGAGGGTAATAATAATTTACAGCACCATTTATAAGGGTATAATTTACAGCACCCTTTGTAAGGGTATAATTTACAGCACTTTACAGCACCCTTTATAAGGGTATTATTTATTGCACCATTTATAAGGGTATAATTTACAGCACCCTTTATAAGGGTATACTTTATTGCACTCTATATAAGGGTATACTTTACAGCACTCTTTATAAGGGTATACTTTATTGCACTCTATATAAGGGTATACTTTAGAGCACTCTTTATAAGGGTATACTTTAGAGCACTCTTTATAAGGGTATAATTTACAGCACCTTTTATAAGGGTATAACTTATTGCACCATTTATAAGGGTATAACTTATTGCACCATTTATAAGGGTATAATTTACAGTACCCTTTATAAGGGTATAATTTACAGTACCCTTTATAAGGGTATAATTTACATGACATTCATGGTGTATTATATAAGGGATTTAATTAAATTAAAAATGCAATTAAGAGAAGTTCTCAGCAACAAATCTTCTTACCGCAGCCATGGAGTTGATCCGATCAATGTAATAATCTGGCCAACTGGTCGCCATCTTGTTTGGGTCTTCCTGCTCCTAGGAAAGCAAAATATTACAGGTTTCGAACAGAAAATAATGGATCTCTTAGGGTTATATTACAATTAGAAATTAGCTGGGTCCGGATGTCCCATGGCTGACAGATTCTATTGGAAGCTTCAGGTCTGGGTACACTATCCAATCATCTCCTTATACATTTCAGCTGTGTACACACAATAGCAATAAAGGGCCAATTCCGTCAGAAATAACCATTGTCGATGCCATAGAAGTTATATAATATCCCCTAATCTTAGGCTCGGTACACACCAACCAATTTTTTGATGGTTGGTTGGGCTGAAAAATTGTATTGGGTATTTGTGGGCGTCCACGACCGATTGAATGAACGGACGATCGAATATGTTGGAAAATCGCAGGCGATCGTTAGTGCCGAACAGTCAGTCGGGACAAAAATTTGATGGCTGCAAATATTTACACTTGTCCAAAAGATTATGTTTAACTCTGAGGTCCCACTAAGGCTGGGTACAGACGAAGGGATATTCTGTCCCGACCGAGCGTTCGCTACGAGCAAGCGATCAGCCAGGACAAATGTCTGTCGGTCACGTCAATAGTAGCCAAGTCCAACAGTCCCATAGGAAACCGCACGATTGCCAGTGATTTACCAATGTGTCCGATCTCCCGTTTGTCCGGTCCGGAATAACAGGCGTCCGACTTCAGTCACAACGGCAACCGAAAGCAGCACAGATTTTTCGTCCCAATCGTACCCAGCACTAAGCACTGAGCTAACGTAAGATTGGTGGCCAGAGGAACATGGTGCACTAAACAATACGGTATTTTCACAGTGACCACTAGTGATGGCCCGGTTCGCAAATCCGGGGCGGATTTCCTCATTCGCGAACGGCGGATATCGCGGATTTTCCGGATTTCCGCCTTCTGAACTTTTCCGAACCGCGTTTTCGAAAATTTGCGAAATTACGAGGATTTCTCGTATTTTCGAAGATTTTTTCATTTTAATGGGTTTTAATGGGTCTGCTCACGGATTTTCGAATTTTCAAATTTTTCCGAAAATCCGCGGATCCTCGAGCGGACCAGATTTTGCGAAGTTCGGACATCTCTAGTGACCACTAGTGTATTAGGTCTCACCCGCCAAGTCACTAATACCCAGTTAACAGTGGGTAACTGGAGGGGAAGTTACTGGGTAGTAACTTGGCGTTGGAGAACAAGAATTAATTGTCAAAACCCATCACAGCGTTGATTTCATCTACAGCTTTACACCATGTGTTACTGAACTGCCCGGCGAGACGACTGCTGGTCCCACAAAGCTAGAACTTGCGATACAATTGGACAGTGACCAGAACTACACCACAGAAGCCCAGTCCAGGGAGCCGTCTGAGGTTTGCTAGTCTATTAGAAGGTGTTACGGTATCAGCACTGCACAGATATTTATTCCATGTGTCTGTTTGGCTGCACAAAGCCCAAGCACATTCCTCTCGTACTACAGACCAACTCCCTGGTGATTTGGTTACATCATTACCACCGCGTGCTCAGTACATGACCCTCTCTCTGGATGTAATTTCGGTGATTGTCTCCATTCTTCCTTCCCCATCTACCTTTACATCTCTTATTCGGCTTGTGGATTTGTCATTAGCAAAATCCCACACTGCGTTACAAGCGGAAAAAAGGATTTCGAACAGGCACCGCAGAGTTTTACGGCCCCTTTCTAAACGTTTGGCCACAAGAATGTGCATGAGACAAGACGAGATTGTGTACGGCTGAAGATAATGGAAACGTCCCTCTCAGTAATGAACCTTTCTAAAGGGAATAGGAGAGATTTTCCTACCAGTAGAGGAAATGATTGGGTTTTCAGGGTTTGTGTTATCTCTGGTGGAATAGCAGACAAATTGTTAAAGGGATTTCCACCCATGAAAGAGAAGGTTCCAGGTTTCCACCCATGAAAGAGAAGGTCCCAAGTATCCAACGATTATAGAGAAGGTCCACATTGTGGTCAATGGGGATAAGCCTGTTATGGTTACAAATGAGAGGTGGCTACAATAGGTGTCAATAAATCACAACTGATCCTGCCGCCCTTTAATAATGTGTTATTTTTCTTTTGCAACGTGTCTAGGTTTTATTTATACTACAAAGCATTTGTGTTGTTCTATTTGTGTTTAGAAAATAAAGACTCCCGTTAGTAATGTGCCGCGTCCTTATGTGGTGGTTGGAAACACACAATATGAGAACGAGCCCTTAACCAACACTTAACAGTAGAACAACTGCAAGTTGGAATTAGAGATGTACTGCGGGATCTAATAGAACCCAGTTTCGAATCGAATCTGAGAGTTTCGAAGTCCAGACGAAAGTTTCGGAACTCCCGAATTTCACGGAACACGGATTTTTTTAATTTTCGATTTTTATCGAAAATCGAAAGTAGACGTTTTTCGAAAATAGAAATTAGACGATTTTTGAAAATCGAAAGTAGACGATTTTCGAATATAGAAATTAGACGATTTTCGAAAATAAAAATTAGACAATTTTCAAAAATAGAAAGTAGACGATTTTCGAAAATAAAAATTAGACAATTTTCAAAAATAGAAAGTAGACGATTTTGGAAAATAAAAATTAGACAATTTTCAAAAATAGAAAGTAGATGATTTTCGAAAATAAAAATTAGACAATTTTCAAAAATAGAAAGTAGACGATTTTCGAAAATAAAAATTAGACAATTTTCAAAAATAGAAAGTAGACGATTTTCGAAAATAAAAATTAGACTATTTTCAAAAATAGAAAATAGACGATTTTCAAAAATCGAAACTCGAATTTTCGAACTTTCCGAAAATTTTGAAAATTCAAAAACAGAACGAAACTCAACAGTTTCGAACATCTCTAGTTGGAATTAAATAAAACCTCTGAGTATTGACCCCTAAATGTTTAAGTACAATGTATCATCAGTTCTTAAATTGAACCCTGCAGGTAATATCTCTTGGGATCCTCTCTCTGCAACTCTAGTTGACATGTGTGTGTCTAGCCTAATAAAGAAACACTTTGATGTTGAGGGTAGGAGCTTCTGTGATTTTTTTCCCGTTCCACACAAGGTTTTAATACAGAGATAACAGGCTGAGCTTATCCATATATAATGGGTGGTTTGCTGTTTGGCACATCAAAAAAAATTGAAAAAGATTGTCAATGACCTTCGATTTGCAGAGGCTAAAGACATCTAGTGACCTTCCAGTCCTAGTGATTAAAGACACAATGATGACCTTTCAGTCTACTTGATGAAAAAAAAACGCAATGACCTCATAATGGTCTGAGGACACATTAAAGACGTTTCCAATCCCAAAGACTGAAGGCTCATAAAAACCTAATGACAGTGATTGGAGGAACTCAGACGACCTCACAATCCCTTTGACTAAAGGCACCAATGACCTCCCAGCAATATTGACTGAAGACATGTTCATGAACTTGTAATCCCAGAGCCTAAAGGCACACAGTGACCTCCCAGTGACAATGATTGAAGGACTTTCCAACTCCAAAGAGCGACAGGACCATGACTCATAATGTGTTGCTAAACATTCATTACTTATCATGGATCCTAAAGATTAAACACATTTCTAGGATCTTTTAATCCTAGGGGGTCTGCAACCTCCATCACTGATCTTGATGTACCCCTATCTAGTTTCTAGTAGGATGACCAATATTTCATTCTAAACTCATTCCTTATTGATAACCAATATGTTTGGATCTACTTCTATAACCATCACTCCCCAAGTAAAACTCTCTAGATCTTCCAAGAGGCTCTCAGAACCAGCACATTACTGATTTACAATGTTTAATAGCCACACTCACATCTATTCCATTCCTTCTGCTTGTCATAAATTATATTACTTATCTTTCCCAGTAAAATACCTCCGTGTAGAAATTTACTGCATTGCGCAACTCTCCAAAAAAACCCTTGGGATTCCATTGTCAGAACTCCCTTACAGGTCTAACAATCTTTTCCTTGGCTCAATCTCCGAAATGGTCACATCATCCAGATTCCAGTATTTACTCCTTTGGGGATAATTTATCTTGATGACATGTTCAGTTGCATTTTTAATCTCCAATTATTTTAGGTTTTTAATGGAATTTTTAAAAGATATTATCTTAACTAAGAAACAAACAAGATGAGAAGGTCTGAAAATGCAAAAAACATGTTATATGGAAGATTGCCCAACCGTGTTGGCCAATCAGGACAAAATATCGCATTGTGTGTACATTGCCTAAAGGTTCGTACACACGTTAGATAATTTTCGTATGATACAGCTGCTAAATGAGCAGTCGCACATTTGTGCAAAAATATAGCTTCAACGATCGTAGACCAGCGACCGTCGGCTGATGTCGGCTTTTTCCGACGACCGGCATGGCGGATTTGTCCATGGATTCTCTGCAAATGTTGGATGACACATTTCTGGATTTGACAATTTATCTTCAAACAAACAAATAACAAATTTGCATGAAGTACATAGTTATACAGCTTTAACTTGAGGTTTTATGGAACATTTTGTTACATGAAAACAATATTTTAACTACAGACATAATTTAAATTTAACATTATAAACTTCATTTAAATGACATTAAATTAAGCAAGCATGAAATAATTTCGAAACAATGAACATCTGACGTTCGCACAGAGAACGTCTGATATCGTTGTTGTGTGTACAATAGTCGTTTGAAAAATGAGGATTGACGATAACGTCGTTGAACGTTCGTCGGCTGTATCGTACGAAAATTATCTAACCTGTGTACGAACCTTAACTCTGTCCGACCTTTAGATTCTATTTTGCTGGACTTGAAGGTAATTTACCAACCACAAACCAACTGACCTATAGCCCAGCCTTTATTTATCTATTTATCTATTTACACGGGTCACTAAATAAAGAGATACATCGGGAAAAGATGGAGCTTCAGTTGGCTGCACAAGTAGATTATACAATAGTTCTCAAATTATTATGACATGTATGGTGAGCAAACCAGTAAATGCACAGATCCAGAAATCACAAGGGAGGTAGTTTGAGGAGGGTAGAGTTAGCGGTAGCACAGTTAACATAGATGTGTCTAGTCATGACTATAAATACCCCAACCAGCCAGCAACATGGAGGCTTTACACAGTCCCAAAGTGCTTACAAACTAATAGGACTAAGAAGTCTTGTGCTACATCCCAGAGTCAACACAGATGGAAAATGCCTTTTGAAATACCAATATGGAATCCAAAGTCCTTCTTGGATGATAAAGTACATCTTGTGTTCTCACTGGATGTCAATAGGAACCTGATATTTAGTCAACACTGGAAATAACTTTATCTACCTCAAACCAAGTGACATCACACAGGATGTCATACACAATCTTACATTTTTGTCAATGTCTTCTATTTAGAAAATGCACATCAGATGGAAGAGTTAACTTTGGATAAACACAGACTTGGAATAAGACAGACAAGATAACCCCATAATGTTATAAAGACAAAACGTTATATCCCTATGGTCCTGCTCAAGTTTGAACCAAGCATTCTCCATGACTAGAAGACCAGTGTAGAAGTTCCAAGTCTACCTTACATTTATATTAAGTTTAAACTCATTGAATGGATCATTATACTGGTCCAGGAAATTGTTAGGTGCAGAAATACCACTGTTGACATGAAGCAATTTCATTAGCAAAACGCATATAATTAATTTGTGTTTCTTGATCAGATGCCAGATAACCATGAAGGTTGATGTTGTACAATTTCTACTTCCCCTTTTCAATCTTCTCCAATCTGCCCTCCTGTCCCTTTGCTAAACATTCCATCTGCTCTTCCCAGAAACACATTTCTCCCTTCCAAGGATTCTCTGTTCTTCTCTCTGACCTCCGAGGCCTCTTCTAAGAATGGGAAAGGACATTGACTCCTGGAACATAACTGCTCTCCATCAAACTCTCCCAGAAAGGCAGGAATCCAACGTGACCAGCCAGTATTTAAAGGGCCTGTTGAGTTGACCTCCATTTTTTCCACCAATATCTTAAAATATTTGGGATTAGAACATGAAAACGTCACAGGTTGTGCATCCAAGTACCAGATTTTTCTCGTCTTGTTTACGAGCATTCCCACAATAATATTAATTACCGTATTGGGATTTTATTATCAATGTGCTGCAAACCGACATTGACCTTCTGAATGGACATAGACCCTCCATAGATGGAGCCTCACACATGATTCTGGGGCCTACAAGAACCATAAAACCAGGAGAAATTGACCTAAAAGATATTTTAGAGACACATTTAATATTTATCGTTTATTCTTTGGGGGAGGGGATCGTCCGAGGGGATGGAGAGGAAAGGTTCATTTTGTAGTTATAATTAAATACAAATTCCAGCCAATGTCTACCCAGCAGGACAAGCCTCTCATGTGTCAAACTTCCCCTTTAAACTGCACAGGAAAGTAAACAGGTCCCCAGTTGGGTTAGAGAACGGAATTCTGGTCCATGAAGTCACAAACCTTCTGATAAGAGATATTCAATCAACCATTCACCCTACTGAGCTATTGGAGAGAATCTGGGAGGGTTAATTATCGTCACACTGAGGGGCCCTTGGGGGCCCCAATTAAATGTTCTCTCTTCGCTGCTTTACACCTTCCCCAGGCCCAATACCTTGTGCAGCGAGAATCTGCTAATCACATTATTAATCCTCCGTGAGATCCCTGTGAGGAAATATACGAACTTCACATTTCTGTTCCCAAGTTAATTAAACAGCGAGAGCCTCTGTACTTCCCCTTTAATATCCCCACGTTACACCACAAAGGGAAAGGATGTGAGCAATTTGGAAGGATTCCAAAGAGAGGTTTAATGGGGTCTAGAAAGCTATGATTTATCTCCTTTTCTGTTATTTCTGGTTTTCACACTACAACCCCCAGCAGCCTCTTCAACAAAGTTTGGTATGCTGGCCTTTTATCATGGAATTCTAATGGCTAAATGGTTTCCAGGAACATATAACCTTAGCTACCAGTCAAATCCTACTTCTTAAAGGGCAAGCAAATGCCTTAATGTTTGGCAGATTGCTGTGGAAGCTCTTGAGAGACATACGTGTGTCATGTGCAACTGTCTGACAATGAAGTTCAATCCCATGGGGAGTAGGAGGATCTGCTGTGGAATTTCTCCCCTTTATTGAATGGTTATTATGATGTCAGACTGATTTCTTGTCATCATCATGACATCATGACATCATCTGTTTGACATCACAGCTCCATTTTCAAAGAAGGGGGTCACTGGATCTACCTCGCATCGCACTGCTTGGTGGGTAGATGGGTAGTTTATTGGGCTACCAGTTTGCCCTCCAGGGGGATTGGGGATCTACACTCACATAATGTATTATAATGACCACAGGATTCTGGGTATAATAAGATTAGGAGGTATGTCCCTCAACTAATTGGGACAAGGACCCCAAAAATCCAATTATCGTCAGACCCCAATAAGAGTGATAGGGTAGAGTCCATTATTTTCCCGTGGCAGTCAGGGTGAAAGATTTTCCTATCAAGTAGAGATTCTGATTGGGCGATTGAAATCCCTGCCATAAGGCAAGACTGCACTGCTGTTCACTGCAGATTATTCCTCTATGGGTAATGGTTCTAGTTATTACAGATATTCCATATAATTGTTATTAAGTGTCCGTGATCCCCCGTTAGATTACAATAAATGGACCGTACTTACCTTCCTCTTACTGCAGTAGATTTGCCATTTTTTCTCTGGGGGAAGAGCAAACATGGCCTCTCGGTTCTTGTCTGTGAGATCCAGTTCGTCCTGTTAGGTGACAAATGAAATGAAGAATCAGACATCATTAAAGGGGAAGTATGTCTATAAATAAACCTTGACTGACACTTGTTTCTTCTAACCCAAACAATCAATATAAAACCGGTAGCCATGATTAAATAAAGTTCCGTTTCCCTACCAAACATAATGACACCAGGTATGTAATCAGAGCAGAAACCATTGTGTGATAGGAACAGATCTTCCCTAAATAAAACAATTTCTCGGAAGGCAAACTTGCCCTTTATCTGTGGTCTCCGAACAAATTGGGCTGAAATAAAAGCCCTTCTATCATTCCTTTACAATGAAATAAGGATCAAATCTCTAGATTAAACTCATGTGAAGTTATATTGCTGGGAAGGTCTATCTTTAGGCTTTTCGTGCTTTCACCAGCTTGTAGCCATGTGACCAATCTCTGCCTTCTATAATAGCTCCTTATCGCCCTCTGTCAATATTTTTAAGTCACCTGAGCCAAACTTTTGAATGCCACCCCCATGTACTACTAGACACTATCAGGGTTATTCAATAAAAGTTCTTATCGTTAAAAATGGTGCTAATTTTCCCCCAACCAATCAGATGTTAGCTTTCAAATGTTAAATAAGATCTGATTGGTTGGGGCAAAATTAGCACCATTTTTAACGATAAGAACTTTTATTGAATCTCCCTGTATGTGTCTTTTCCTTCTGCTCTGCCTGCCACTTTTCTAAAAAAAGAAAAATTAAAGGGAGCACTGCCTGCCGCCTCTCTAATACTTATATGAGCATTTTGCTCATATTGCCTCATTAGAGAGACACCCCTGGTTGGAGCAGTGGGCCAGGTGATGTCATTCAAGCTACTGGAAGCAGTAAGTTAGAACATTATCTGTAATATAATTTCTCACAGGCTGTGGTCAGAGATGTGATCAAAGGCTCATTTTAAAGGAAAGGCTGCAGGATTAACCCTAACTTGCCCAGAGACCACAGTTGCAGTCTGGGCAGTTGTCTGATGTTACATAATGTATGGGCAGCATAGGGGAAACCATATGGATGGATTACACAGATATGGAGACATGCACTGGTCTAGAGAGGATCTTGGGAAAATGACACACATTATATATAATAATAATACTGTATAAAGCAAAGAAACCAGAACACGCCTACCAACACAGGGGCAGCTCACTGGCAGCCTGGCTAAGGGAGGGAGCGACCCAACATATGGAAATATTTAACTGAGGATTTTTAAAGTTATGGGGCAGAAAAGCAGAACAGGAGATTTAAACATGTTACATAGGATTACCAGGCCCAGAGCGAGATTCCAGATTCTATAAATAAGCCAAGGAATTCAGTCTGAGTTCAGGGAACTTGTATAATGGGTGTGAGGGAAAGAGTTAGGGGGCAGCAAGAGAAAGGAGCCCCTGATTATCCCAGTGTCTACCCCCTAGAAATGTGTGCAGTTTGATTGAATCAGGATAGGCTTATTAGTCTAATTGTCATTCCTTATCCGTTACTTCCCCTTTAAACTAATATTTACAGGAGACGATGGCCGAGTTCTATTATTTTTTATAGGAGATTTGCATTTTTCCTTGAATATAAAATAATATATAAGAGAGGGGATGCTCAGCATGTCTTTACTTGGCAGCTAAGAGATCAAGTTGGCAGCTCCGCTCATTCTGGGCCTCGCCCCGTTCCAAGCTGCGAATACATAAATTTGTCATCACAACAATTAGAAAAAACACTTCAAAAACGGTAAAAGTGTCCGACCGGGAGCAACGTCGGGATCAAGTAGCAAAGCCTTGGAAGGCCGTCAAATTCCCCTGCAAAGCAACCGTAAGAAAACATGGAGATTATTCCACCATCTTCCCCTTATAGTGATTGGTCAACCCCAGGAAATGTAATGCTGTATGGCTACACTGATACCGGTACAGCCTGCATCATGTATCTAATGGAAATACTGACCAGCCTTACACCATGATGATATTATATGTAATGTATATGGTACAAGGCTAAGTACCAGTTATTATATACAATACTGTATGGTTACACTGATACCGGTACAGTCTGCATCATGTATCTAATGGAAATACTGACCAGCCTTACACCATGATGATATTATATGTAATGTATACGGTACAAGGCTAAGTACCAGTTATTATATACAATACTGTATGGTTACACTGATACCGGTACAGTCTGCATCATGTATCTAATGGAAATACTGACCGGCATTACACCATATTGACTTTATATGTGTTTGATTTAAAGGGTAGAGGTGGTGAACATAGTGAGAGTGTATGTTGGGTAACTGAATAATGTACTGCTGGGTAGGAGTGCATGCTGGGTAACTGAACACTGTACTGCCGGGTAAGAGTGCATGCTGGGTAACTGAACACTGTACTGCCGGGTAAGAGTGCATGTTGGGTAACTGAATAATGTGCTGCTGGGTTAGAGTGCATGCTGGGTAACTAAACACTGTACTGCCGGGTAAGAGTGCATGCTGGGTAACTGTATACTGAGCTGCAGGGTGAGAGTACATTGAGTTTAGATGTGACAATGTGTGGCCGGGTTGCACATGGGAAAATCACCGTTAATAGCTGTAATACACTAGGGGTTACGACACCACAGCTATTGGGCTGTTTACTTAAAGAAACAGATGCAATTTCTCTTTACATATTTCCCTGGTAGCCCCAATGTTAGATGATGAAATGCAGATGTTATGGGATTTCTAGCCATCTGGATAAAATGACAAGTAACATATGAAACGTTCAGACCTTGATTTGTTTTACGCTGTGAGACTGAGGCTACACTATGACGGACGGCACGCGTTCCTATCCGTTTGGGATGCAAAGTTGCGCAATTGGAGAGCAGACGATCCACAAACAAAAATCATATCGCATGCGTTCCATAAACGGATTGTAGCACTGCACAACGCATGCAACGTGGCCACACATATCGACATTCACCGCTCTGCGTTTGTCACTCGCAAACAAGTTGCAAAATGTGATCATAAGCGTGTGAGAAACAAATTCGCTTGAGTGGCCTAGCACTTACTGATTGGTCAGTGTAGGCTGTTACTGATTGGTCGGTGTATGCTGTTACTGATTGGTCAGTGTATGCTGTTACTGATGATGGTCGTGTATGCTGTTACTGATTGGTCGTGGTGTATGCGGTTGTTACTGATTGGTCATTGTAGCTGTTACTGATTGGTCAGTGTAGGCTGTTAACGGATTGGTCAGTGTTGGCTGTTACTAATTAGTCAGTGTATGCTGTTACTAATTTGTCAGTGTATGCTGTTACTGATGGCGTCGTGTATGCTGTTACTGTGGTCAGTGTATGCTGTTACTGATGGTCGTGGATGTGTAATGATTGGTAGGGTAATGCTGTTACTGATTGGTCGGTGTGCTGTTACTGATTGTCGTGTAGCTGTGTTACTGATTGGTAGTGTTGGTGTACTATTGTCGTGTATGCTGTTTACTATTGGTCGTGTGTGCTGTTACTGATGGTCGTCGGTGTTGCTGTTACTGATTGGTCCGGTGTTGATGTTACTGATTGTTCGGTGTTGCTGTTTACTAATTGGGCGTGTCATGCTGTTACTGATTGGTCGTAGTAGTGCTGTTACTAATGGGTCCGTGTGGGCTGTTACTACATTAGTCAGTGTATGCTGTTAACTAATTTGTCAGTGTATGTGTTTACTGATTGGTCGCGGTGTTGTATGCTGTTATGATTGGTCAGTGTATGCTGTTACTGAGTGGTCAGTGTATGCGTTAAGGAGTGGTCAGTGTATGCTGTTTAATGATGGCGGTGGCGTGTGTGCTGTTACTGATTGGTCGGTGTGTGCTGTTACTGATTGGTCGGTGTATGCTGTTACTGATTGGTCGGTGTGTGCTGTTACTGATTGGTCGGTGTGTGTTACTGATTGGTCGGTGTGGCTGTTCCTGATGGTCGGTTGTGTGCCTGTTACTGATTGGTCGGTGTGTGCTGTTACTGATTGGTCGGTTTGTTGGTCTACAGCTCCTCCTCTCTATTATATATGTAAACCCATTCCACCAATCAGAAGCACACACATTTTTTTTCTTTTTGAGGAAAGCTGACGCCCACATTTTTTCGAACAGGCACCGCC
This sequence comes from Hymenochirus boettgeri, assembly GCA_019447015.1. Lineage (NCBI taxonomy): Eukaryota > Metazoa > Chordata > Amphibia > Anura > Pipidae > Hymenochirus > Hymenochirus boettgeri. The sequence continues at coordinate 2,850,084 of JAACNH010000010.1, read as the reverse complement.
CCAGAGTTTTACGGCCCCTTTCTAAACGTTTGGCCCACAAGAAATGGCATGAGACAAGACGAGATGTGTACGGCTGAAGATAATGGAAACTGACCCTCTCAGTAATGAACCTTCTAAAGGGAATAGGAGAGATTTTCCACCAGTGAGAGAAATGATTGGGTGTGTCTTCAGCGTATTTGTGTTATCTCTGGGGATAGCAGACAAATTGTTAAGGGAATTTCCACCCTGAAGAAGAAGTGTCCTCCAAGTTCCACCCATGAAAGAGACAGGAGATCCCAAGTTAGCCAACGATTATAGAGAAGGTCCACATTGTGGTCAATGGGGATAAGCTGTTATGGTTACAATGAGAGGTGGCTACAATAGGGTCAATAAATCCAAACTGATCCTGCGCCCTTTAATAAATGTGATTTTTCTTTTGCAACGTGTCTAGGTTTTATTTTTAACTACAAAGCATTGTGTTGTTCGATTTGGTGTGTTTAGAAAATAAAGACTCCCGTGGAGTAATGGGTGCCGCGTCCTTATGTGGGTGGTTGGAGGAAACACACAATATTGAGAACGAGCCCTTAAGCCAACATTAACAGAGAACAACTGCAAGTTGGAATATAGAGATGTACTCCGGGATCTAATGAACCCAGTTTCGAATCGAATCTGAGAGTTTCGAAGTCCTAGACGAAAGTTTCGACACTCCCGAATTTCACGGAACACGGATTTTTGTTAATTTTCGATTTTTATCGAAAATCGAAGTAGACGTTTTTCGAAAATAGAAATTAGACGATTTTTGAAAATGAAAGTAGACGATTTTCGAATATAGAAATTAGACGATTTCGAAAATAAAAATTAGACAATTTTCAAAAATAGAAAGTAGACGATTTTCGAAAATAAAAATTAGACAATTTTCAAAAATAGAAAAGTAGAAGATTTTGGAAAATAAAAATTAGACAATTTTCAAAAATAGAAAGTAAGATGATTTTCGAAAATAAAAATTAGACAATTTTCAAAAATAGAAAGTAGACGAATTTTCGAAAATAAAATTAGACAATTTTCAAAAAAGAAGTAGACGATTTTCGAAAATAAAAATTAGACTATTTCAAAAATAGAAAAAATAGACGATTTTCAAAAATCGAAACTCGAATTTTCGAACTTTCCAAAATTTTGAAAATTCAAAAAACAGAACGAAACACAACAGTTTCGAACATCTCTAGTTGGAATTAATAAAACCTCTGAGTATTGACCCCTAAATGTTTAAGTACAATGTATCATCAGTTCTTAATTGAAATGGAACGCAACTGCAGGTAATATCTCTTGGGATCCTCTCTCTGCAACTCTAGTTGACTGTGTGTGTCTAGCCTAATAAGAAACACTTTGATGTTAGAGGTAGGAGCTTCTGTGATTTTTTTCCCGGTTCCACACAAGGTTTTAATACAGAGATAAAAAGGCCTGAGCTTATCCATATAAATGGGGTGGTTGCTGTTTGGCACATCAAAAAAATTGAAAAAGATTGTCAATGACCTTCGATTTGAAAGAGGCTAAAGACATCTAGTGACCTTCCAGTCCTCAGTGATTAAAGTAACATGATGACCTTTCAGTCTACTTGATGAAAAAAAACGCATGACCTCATCATGGTCTGAGGACACATTAAAGACGTTCCAATCCCAAAGACTGAAGGCTCATAAAACTAATGACAGTGAATTGGAGGAACTCAACGACCTCACAATCCCTTGACTAAAGGCACCAATGACCTCCCAGCAATATTGATGAAGAACATGTGTTCATGAACTTGTAATCCCAGAGCCTAAAGGCACACAGTGACCTCCCAGTGACATGATTGAAGGACTTCCAACTCCAAAGAGCGACAGGACCATGACTCATAATGTGTTGCTAAAATTCATTACTTATCATGGATCCAAGATTTAAAACACATTTCTAGGACCTTTAATCCTAGGGGGTCTGCAACCTCCATCACTGATCTTGATGTACCCCTATCTAGTTTCTAGTAGGATGAACCAATATTTCATTCTAAACTCATTCCTATTGATAACCAATATGTTTGGATCTACTTCTATAACCATCACTCCCCAAGTAAAACTCTCTAGATCTTCCAAGAGGCTCTCAGAAAACCACACATTACTGATTACAATGTTTAATAGCCACACTCACATCTATTCCATTCCTTCTGCTTGTCATAAATTATATTACTTATCTTTCCCAGTAAAATACCTCCATGTAGAAATTTACTGCATTGCGCAACTCTCCAAAAAAAATTGGGATTCCATTGTAGAACTCCCTTACACGGTCTAAAAATCTTTTCCTTGGCTCAATCTCCGAAATGGTCACATCATCCAGATTCCAGTATTTACTCCTTGGGGATAATTTATTTGATGACATGTTTCAGTTGCATTTTAATCTCCAATTATTTTAGGTTTTTTTTTAATGGAATTTTTAAAAGATATTATCTTAACTAAGAACAAACAAGATGAGAAAGGTCTGAAAATGCAAAAACATGTTATATGGAAGATTGCCCAACCGTGTTGGCCATATGGACAAAATATCGCATTGTGTGTACATTGCCTAAAGGTTGTACACACGTTAGATAATTTTCATTACGATACAGCTGCTAAATGAGCAGTCGCACTTTTGTGCAAAATATAGCTTCAACGATCGTAGACCAGCGACCGTCGCTGATGTCGGTTTTTCCGACGACCGCATGCGGATTTGTCCATGGATTTCTGCAGATGTTGGATTACACATTTCTGGATTTGACAATTTATCTTCAAACAAACAAATAACAAATTTGCATGAGTACATAGTTATACAGCTTTAACTTGAGGTTTTATGGACATTTTGTTACATGAAAACAATATTTTAACTACAGACATAATTTAAATTTAACATTATATAACTTCATTTAATGACATTAAATTAAGCACTGTGAAATAATTTCGAAACAATGAACATCTGACGTTCGCACCAGAGAACGTCTGATATCGTTGTTTGGTGTACAATAGTCGTTTGAAAAATGAGGATTGACCGAGAACGTCGTTGAACGTTCGTCGGCTGTATCGTAACGAAAATTCTCTACCAATGTGTACGAACCTTAACTCTGTCCGTTCGACGACTTTAGATTCTATTTTGCTGCGACTTGAAGGTAATTTACCAACCACAAACCCAACTGACCTATAGCCCAGCCTTTTATTTATTATTATCTATTTACAGGGCACTAAATAACAGAGATAATCGGGAAAAGATGGAGCTTCAGTTGGCTGCAAAGTAGATTATACAATAGTTCTCAAATTTTATGACATGTATGGTGAGCAAACCAGTAAATGCACAGATCCAGAAATCACAAGGGAGGTAGTTTGAGGAGGGTAGAGTTGGCGGGTAGCCCAGTTAACATAGATGTGTCTAGTCATGACTATAATGACCCCACCAGCCAGCAACATGGAGGCTTGTACACTTCCCAAAGTGCTTACAAACTAATAGGACTAAGAAGTCTTGTGCTACATCCCAGAGTCAACACGATAAAATGCCTTTTGAAATACCAATATGGAATCCAAGTCTTCTTGGATGATAAAGTACATCTTGTGTTCTCCACTGGATGTCATAGGAACCTATCCTGATATTTAGTCAACACTGGAAATAACTTTATCTACCTCAAACCAAGTGACATCCACGGAGTCATACACAATCTTACATTTTTGTCAATGTCTTCTATTTAGAAAATGCACATCAGATGGAATAGTTTAACTTTGGATAAACACAGACTTGGAATAAGACAGACAAGAAAAACCCCATAATGTTATAAGACCAAACGTTATATCCCTATGGTCCTGCTCCAAGTTTGACCAAGCATTCTCCATGACTAGAAGACAGGTAGAAAGTTCCAAGTCTACCTTACATTTATATTAAGTTTAACTCGTGAATGGATCATTATTGGTCCAGGAAATTGTTAGGTGCAGAAATACCACTGTTGACATGAGCAATTTCATTAGCAAAACGCATAATAATTAATTTGTGTTTCTTGATCAATGCCAGATAACCATGAAGGTTGATGTGTACAATTTCTACTTCCCCTTTTCAATCTTCTCCCAATCTGCCTCCTGTCCCTTTGCTAAACATTCATCTGGCTCTTCCCAGAAACACATTATCCCTTCCAAGGATTCTCTGTTCTTTTCTCTGACCTCCGAGGCCTCTCTAAGAATGGGAAAGGCATTGACTCCTGGAACATAACTGCTCTCCATCAAACTCTCCCAGAAAGGAGGAAATCCAACGTGACCAGCCAGTATTTATAAAGGGCCTGTTGAGTTGACTCCATTTTTTCCACCCAATATCTTAAAATATTTGGAGTGTAGAAACATGAAACGTCACAGGTTGTGCATCCAAGTACCAGATTTTTCTCTTCTTGTTTAGAGCATTCCCACAATAATATTATTACGTATTGGGATTTTTATTATCAATGTGCTGCAAACCGACATTGACCTTCTGAATGGACATAGACCCTCCATAGATGGAGCCTCACACATGATTCTGGGGCCTACAAGAACCATAAAACCAGAGAAAATTGACCTAAAAATATTTTAGAGACACATTTAATATTTATCGTTATTCTTGGGGGAGGGATCGTCGAGGGGATGGAGAGGAAAGGTTCATTTTTAGTTATAATTAAATACAAATTCCAGCCAATGTCTACGCAGGACAAGCCTCTCATGGGTCAAACTTCCCCTTTAAAACTGCACAGGAAGTAAACAGGTCCCCAGTTGGGTTAGAGACGGAATTCTGGTCCATGAGTCACAAAACAACCTTCTGATAAGAGATATTCAATCAACCATTCACCACTACTGAGCTATTGGAGAGATATCTGGGAGGGTTAATTATCGTCACACTGAGGGGCCCTTGGGGCCCCACATTAAATGTTCTCCTCTTCGCTGCTTTACACCTTCCCCGGCCCAATACCTTGTGCGCGAGAATCTGCTAATCAAATTATTAATCCTCCCGTGAGATCCCTGTGAGGAAATATAACGAACTTCCATTTCTGTTCCAAGTTAATTAAACAGCGAGAGCCTCTGTACTTCCTTTAATATCCCCACGTTACACCCAACAGGAAAAGGATTGAGCAATTTGAGGTTTCCAAAGAGAGGTTAATGGGGTCTAGAAAGCTATGATTTATTATCCTTTTCTGTATTTCTGGTTTTCACAACTACACGCCCAGCCAGCCTCTTCAACAAAGTTTGGTATGCTGGCCTTTTATCATGGAATTCTAATGGCTAAATGGTTTCCAGGAACATAAACCTTAGCTACAGTCCAAATCCTACTTCTTAAAGGCAAGCAAATGCCTTAATGTTTGGCAGAATTGCTGTGGAAGCTCTTGAGAGACATACGTGTGTCATGTGCAATGCTCTCTGACATGTAAGTTCAATCCCATGGGGAGTGGAGGATCTGCTGTGGAATTCTCCCCTTTATTGAATGGTTATTATGATGTCAGACTGATTTCTGTCCATCATCATGACATCATGACATCATCTTTTGACATCACAGCTCCATTTTTCAAAGAAGGGGGTTCACTGGATCTACCCTCGCATCCGCCCACTGCTTGGTGGGTAGATGGGTAGTTTATTGGGCTACCAGTTTGCCCTCTAGGGGATTGGGGAGGTCATAAACATACACCACTAAGTAGATTAATAAAAAAGACCACAGGATTCTGGGTGGGTTTCTCAAGATTGTTGAGGGTTATGTCCCTCAACTCTTGGGACAAGGACCCCAAAAATCCAAATCTTGTCAGACACCCCAATAGAGTGATAGGGTAGAGTCCATTATTTTCCCTGGCATCAGGGCTGACAGATGTTGCCTACAAGATTTTAGAGATTTCTGATTGGGCGATTGAAATCCCTGCCATAAGGCAAGACTCACTGCTGTTCACGCAGATTATTCCTCTATGGGTAATGGTTCTAGTATTACAGATATTCCATTAATTGTTATTAAGTGTCCGTGATCCCCCGTTAGATTACAATAAATGGACCGTACTTACCTTCCTCTTACTGCAGTGATTTGCCATTTTTTCTCTGGGGAAAGAGCACACATGGCCTCTCGGTTCTTGTCTGTGAGATCCAGTTCGTCCTGTTAGGTGACAAATGAAATGAAGAATCGACATCATTAAAGGGGAAGTATGTCTATAAATAAACCTTGACTGACACTTGTTTCTTCTAACCAAAAACAAATAAATAAAACCAGGTAGCCATGATTAATAAAGTTCCGTTTCCCTACCAAACATAATGACACCAGGTATGAAATCGAGCAAACCATTGTGTGATAGGAACAGATCTTCCCTAAATAAAACAATTTCTCGGAAGGCAAACTTGCCCTTTATCTGTGGTCTCCGAACAAATTGGCTGAAATAAAAGCCCTTCTAAATCATTCCTTTACAATGAATAAGGATCAAATCTCTAGATTAAACTCATGTGAAGTTATATTGCTGGGAAGGTCTATCTTTAGGCTTTTGTGCTTTCATCAGCGTTGTAGCCATGTGACCAATCTCTGCCTTCTATAATAGCTCCTTATCGCCCTCTGTCAATATTTTTAAGTCACCTGAGCCAAACTTTTTGAATGCCACCCCCATGTACTACTAGACACTATCAGGGTTATTCAATAAAAGTTCTTATCGTTAAAAATGGTGCTAATTTTTCCCCCAACCAATCAGATGTTAGCTTTCAAATGTTAAATAGATCTGATTGGTTGGGGCAAAATTAGCACATTTTAAGCTAAGAACTTTAATTGAAATCCCTGTATGTGTCGTTTTCCTTCTGCTCTGCCTGCGCACTTTTCTAAAAAAGAAAAATTAAAGGGAGCACTGCCTGCCGCCTTCTAAACTTATATGAGCATTTTGCTCATATTGCCTCATTAGAGAGAACCCCTGGTTGGAGCAGTGGGCCAGGTGATGTCATTCAAGCTACTGGAAGCAGTAGTTTGCATTATCTGTAATATCTTTCTCACAGGCTGTGGTCAGAGATGTGTCAAGGCTCATTTTAAGGAAGGCTGCAGGATTCCCTCACTTGCCCAGACCCACAGTTGCAGTCTGGGCGGTTGTCTGATGTTACATATGTATGGGCCGCATAGGGGGAAACCATATGGATGGATTACACAGATAGGAGACACACACCTGGTCTCAGAGCGGACACGACAATTCGGCAGCACGCGACAAGCAACGCGCAGAACACGCTCCCTTCCTCCATGCGCAGGCACACCCGAGATGGCACGCAGGAGCGAGACTAAGCATAGACCAGCCTGGCTGGGGGGAGCGCGTCATCTGATTTACTGGTTTTTGTTTGGCAGAGCAGAAAGATTTCAACATGTCCTAGGATTACCAGGCCCAGAGCAGCGATTCCAGATCTATAAATAGACCAAGGAATTCAGTCTGAGTTCAGGGAACTTGTATAATGGTGTGAGGGAAGAGTTAGGGGCGCAAGAGAAGGAGCCCCTGATTATCCCAGTGTCTACCCCCTAGAAATGTGTGCAGTTTTGATTGAATCAGGATAGGCTTATAGTCTAAATTGTCATTCTTATCCGATACTTCCCTTTAAACTAATATTTACAGGAGACGATGGCCGAGTTCTTATTTTTTTATAGGAATTTTGCTTTTCCTTGAATAACCAAAATAGGAATGATAATTAAGGACGAGAGGGGATGGCTCACAGCTGGTCTGTTACCTTAGGCAGAGCTAAAGAGATCAAGAACAAAGTATGCAAAGGAGCTACCGAACTCGTACACACATCGTGGGCCAGACGCCACGCCCGTTCCAAGCTGCGCGATAACATAAACTTTGTCATCCACCAATCAGAAAAAACACTTTCAAAAAACGGGTAAACAGTGTGCCGACCGGGTTTGAGCGAGACATGGCTAACAGGGGGAATCGAGGTAGTACAAAAGCACTGTGAAGGGCTAGTCGCGCAACTTATTCCACCCTGGCCAAAGCAACGTAAGAAGAACGATGGAGATTATTCACCACCCATCTTCACCTACTATAGTGATGTGGTCAAAAACCCCGGAGAAAGTGTAACTGCGTGTAAGACTAACACACCTGAATCGCCAGGGTTCACAGCTGCAATCTGTGATCTGATGGAAGAATAGCTGACCAGCCTTAGCACGACCAGTGATGGATATATATGATGTATAGAGAGTTATACATGGTACGAGCCTAAGTAAAAGACAGTTATTAATATACATACTGTGATAGGTATAACACTGATACCGGGTTACAGTCTGCAATCATGGTAATCTATGGGAAGAATAACATGACAGCAATCCAACCATGGAATATTATGTAGTAATGTATGGGTACAAGGCTAAGTACCAGTTATTAATATACATACTGTATGAGTTACACTGATAGCCGGTAACAGCTGCATCCCATGTAATCCTAATGGACAATACCTGACCAGCCTTACCCACAAATGGATGATAATTATATGTAACAGGTATTGGGATACGAAAGGCTAAGTACATTGGTAACCGAGTTCTGATTATATACGACATACTGTGATGGTATACACTGATATCACGGTACAGTCTGCTCATGTATCTAATGAAAGAATAAAACTGAACCAGCCATTACCACCATGATGTATTATAGTATGTATATGGTACAAGGCTAAAGTCCAAGTTTTATATACAAACATGTAGTGGTTTAACAAGCTAGATACCAGGTACAGTGCTGCCTATCATGTATCTGAATGAGAAAATAGCTTACCAGAGCCTGTTACAAACACAGAGGATATCTAAATGACGTATGGTGGCAGCAGACTAATAGCCCAGATGATATTATATACAACTACTGAGGTTAACACGGAATACCGCGGTACACAAAGACTCGCAATTCATGTATCTAATGGAAACATACTGACCAGCCTTTACAGCAGGAATGATGAATTTAGTCTTGTAAGCTAAAGATAAGATTATATGGATCAAGGCGAATTCCGCATTATGGATTGTACAATATGGTACACCGGGGTGATAGCATACATGCATCAGTATCTAAGGGGAAATACCCTGACCATCCTTACACCCATAAGAATATGCTTATAATAAAAGAAACGAAAGTAAACCATTTAGAAGTATATGGCAAGAGTACCAGTATTATATAGGCAATACTGTTGGTTCAAACCCTGGAGCCTCATGGAACCGGAAATGTAATCTGCACAGACCTAAACATCATATGAGATATGACTGGTAGATGATGACAGGCTAGTAACGCAGTTCAACAAAGGACACTGATACCGGTAGCATCTGCCATGTAATCAATGGAAGACGACAGCCTCATAGATGCATATTATGATGTGAATGTATTCAGGTGTACAAGGCTAAAGAGGTACCAGGTATTACTATATCCAGATGTACTGTATATTGTTAACAAAGATCCGGGTGCATCATTCAGTATCTAAGTGGGATAAGTAAGCTGACGACACTTTACAACCTGAATGATTAATAAATCTAGTGTAAATATGGTAGCAAGGCTAGTACCGCAGTAACTAGTAATCGTATGGTTGTATACACCACACAAAACGAGTGGACATACTGATAGCACCGAGGCTACGATGCTATCGATGTATCACTAAGGAAGAAATACTGACCAGCCGTACCCATGATGATATTAGTAGTGTGGTAATGGTCAAGCAAAGGTAGGGAAAAGAAAGAGCGAAGCACGAGGACTATGAGAACCAAAGTTAAGAGCCAAGATATAAGGTCCGAATTCCACTCGATACGGTATTCAGTGCATAGGCGGCATAACAGACTAGGTCACTCATTGTATCTAATGGAAATACTGTACGCAGCCACACTATGATGATATATATGTCATATATGGTACAAGCTTAGTACCGTTATTATATACAATACTGATGGTTACCACTGAACCGGTACACCCTGCAAACCGACATGTATCTAATGGAAATACTGATCAGCCTTACACCATGATTGATATATTATTGTAATGTATCAGGTACAAGGCTAAGTACCAGTCTTTTACCTACAACTTACCTGTATGGTTTACACTGATACGGTACAGATGCAATCATGTATCTAATGGAAAATACTGACCAGTCCTTACACGGCAGAGATATTATACGTAATGTAATGTACAAGTGCTAAGTAACACCCCAGTTATATATACAATACTGTTGAGGTTACACATGATACCGGGTAAAGTCCCTGCATCATGTTATCTAAGGAAATTAGACTGACCAGCCTTACACCATGAGATAATTATAGTAAATGTTATATGGTACCAGGCTAAGTACCGGTTATTATATTCAATTACTGTCTAGGTTACACTGATACGGTAAGACTGCAATGCACTTATCTGACTGGTAAATTACTGAACAGCCTTACACCATGATGATTTATATGTAATGTATATGGTACAAGGCCTAAGTACCATTATTATTACAATACTGTATGTGGGTCATACTGATACGGTACGCCTGCATCATGTAATCTAATGGAAATATGACCCAGCCTTACACATGATGATATAATGGAATGAGATGGGTTACAAGGCTAAGTACCAGTTATATGATACACACGGTATGGTTCCACTGATACTGGTACCGTCTGCATCTGGTATCTAATGGAAAATACTGACCAGCCTACACCAGATGCTATTATATGTAATGTATATGGTACAGGCTAAGTACCAGGTATTATATACAATAATGTATGGTTACAATGATAGCGGTTACTACAGTCTGATATGTATCAAATGGAATACTGACCAGCCTTACACCATGAGGTATTATATGTAATGTATATGGTACAAGGGTTAAAGTACCGGTTTATATCCAATACTGAATGGTTACATGATACCGGTTACAGTCTGCATCATGTATCTAAGGAAAAATTTTTTTTTTTTTTTAAGTGACAGGGGGGGGGGGGGCCTTAAACACCATGCTGATATTATAGTAAGGTATATGGTACAAGATAAGTACCAGTATTATATACAATACTGTTGGTTACACTGATACGGTACAGCCGGCATCATGTATATAATGGAAATACTGACCCAGCTTTACACCATGAGATATATATGTAATGTATATGGTACAAGGTTTAAGTACCAGTTATTATATACAATACTGTATGGCGTACACTGATACCGGTAACAGTATGCTCATGCATATAAGGAAATAATGACAGCCTTCACATGTGATATTATATGTATGTATATGGTACACCAAGGCTACTAAGTTACCAGTTATTATATACAATACTGTATGGTACACTGATACAGAAGACTGCATCATGTTATCTAATGGAAAAAATACTGACAGCCTTACACCATGATGATTATTATATGTAATTGTATTACGTACAAGGCTAGTACCAGTTATATATACAATACGTATGGTTACAGCTGATACCGTACAGACTGCATCATGTATGGCTAATGGAAATATGACTCAGCCTTACACCTGGATGATATTAATAATGTAATTATATGGTAACAAGGCTAAGTACCATTATTATATACAATACTGTATGGTGTTGTACCATGGTACCGGTAGAAGGCGGACAGAGCCTGCATCATGTACTAATGGAAAATCTGACCCAGCCTTAACACATGATGATATCCGATGTTATGTATAGTCAGGTATGCTGCCAGTTATTACTACAATACTGTATGGTTACCCTGTACCGGTACAGTCTGCCACATGTATCTAATGGAAATACTGACAGCCTTACACCATGATGATATTATAGTAATGTATATGGTACAAGGCTAAAGTACCAGTTATTATATACATACTGTATGGTTACACTGATACCGGTACAGTCCTGCATCATGTATCTAATGGAAATACTGGACCAGCCCTTACTACCATGATGATATTATATTATGTATATGGTAACAAGGCTAATACCAGTTATTTACAATACTGTATGGTTACACTGGTGAACCGGTACATCTGCATCATGGTATCTAATGGAAAATACTGACCCACCTAGCCTTACACCATGTGAATATATGTAAGTTATATGGTACAAGGCTAAGTACCAGCTTACTTTATTATACCAATACTGTATGGTTACACTGATACCGGTACAGATGATCAGTATCTAATGGAAAATAGACAGCCTCTACACATGATGAATTATATGTAATGTATAGGTACAAGGCTAAGTACCAGTTATTATATACAATACTATTATGGTTACCCTGATACCGGTTACAGCCCTGCATCATGTATCTAATGGAATACTGACCGGCTTACACCATGAGATATTATATATAATGTATATGGTACAAGGCTAAGTACCAGTAGTTATACTACAATACTGTATGGTTACAACTGATACCGGTACAGTCTGCATCATGTATCTAATGGAATACTGACCAGCCTACACCATGATGATATATAGTATGTATATGGTACAAGGATAAGAATTACCAGTTATTATATACAATACGTATGGGTTACACTGATACGGTACAGCTGCATCATGTATCAATGGAAATACTGACCCAGCCTTACACCATGATGATATTATATGTAATGTAGTATGGTACAAGGCTCTAAGTACCAGTTCTTATACAACTACTCGTATGGGACACTGATACCGGTACAGTCCTCGCATCATGTATCTAATGGAAATACTGACCCGGCCTTACACCATGATGATATTATAGTAATGTATATGGTACAAGGCTAAGACCAGGGTTATTATATAAATACATTATGGTACACTGATACCGGTACAGCTGGCATCATTGATCTATGGCAATACTGACCAGCCTTACACATGATGATATTATATGAATGTATATGGTACAGGCTAAGTACGCAGTTATTTATATACAATACTGTATGGTTACACTGATACCGGGGTACAGTCTGCATCATGTATCTAATGGAATACTGGACCAGCCTTACAACATGATGATATTATATGTAAATGTATATGGTACAAGGCTAAGTACCAGTTATTTATATTTAATACTGTATGGTTACAACTGATAACCGGTACAGTCTGGCATCATGTATCTAATGGAAATACTGACCAGCCTTACACCATGATGATATTATATGTAATGGATAGTACGAAGCTAAGTACCAGTTATTATATACAATACTGTATGTTACACATGATACCGGTACAGTCTGCATCATTATCTAATGAAATACTGACCGGCATTACACCATATTGACTTTATATGTGTTGTTATTGTAAAAGGGTAGTGAGGTGGTGAACATAGTGAGAGTGTATGTGGGTTAAAATGAATAAATGTACTGCTGGTAGGAGTGCATGCTGGGTAACGAACATGTACTGCGTTATATGTAAATAGTAGAGGTGTGATTATAACACTGTACTCGGGTTAAGATAATGGGTCTGAACACGTGTACTGCCGGGTAAGAGTGCATGTTGAGTAACTGAATAATGTTTGCTGGGTTAGAGTGCATGCTGTGGTAACTAAACACTGTAATGCCGGGTAAGAGTGCATGCGGGGTAAACTGTATACTGAGCTGCAGGGTGAGCAGTACATGAGTTTAGATTGGACATGCTGTGGTACGGGTTAGCACAATGGGAAAATCACCGTTAATAGCGTGTGTACTACACTAGGGGTTACGAAACCCACAGCTATGGGCTGTTTACTTTTAAGAAAACAGATGCAATTTCTCTGTTACAATATTTCCCTGGTAGCCCCAATGTTAGATGATGAAATGCAGATGTTAGGGATTTTAGCCATCTGGATAAAATGACAAGTAACATATGAAACGTTCAGACCTGATTTGTTACGCTGTGAGCTGAGGCTACACTATGACGGACGGCACGCGTTCCTATCCGTTGGGATGCAAAGTTGGCCAATTGGAGAGCAGCGATCACAAACAAAAATCATATCGCATGCGTTCCATAAACGGATTTGTAAGCAATGCACAACGCATGCAACGTGGCCACACATATCGACATTCACCGCTTGCGTTTGTCACTCGCAAACAAGTTGCCAAATGTGATCATAAGCGTGTGTGAGAAAACAAAATTCGCTTGTGGTGCTACGCACTTAGGCAGTCATTTACTGTTTATTGGTCGTGTATGATGTTACTGATTGGTCTTTTGCTTAAAGGTTCAGTATGCTGTTAACTGATTGTCAGTGTAGGCTTTACTGATTTGGTCAGTTGGCTGTTATAATTAGTCAGTGTATGATCTGTTATTATTTCAGTGATGTCCCTTTGTCATGGTAGCGTGTATGCTGTTACTGATGGCGTCGTGTATGCTGTTACTGATTGGTCGTGTCTGGGTGATGCGGGATGCTGTTACTGATTGTCGGTAGGCTGTTACTGATGTCGTGTGTGTAGACTCTGGTCAGTGTTGGTCTGTTAGCTAATTACAGGTTTGCTTACTAATTGTCGGTGTTTGGCCTGTTACTGAGCTTGTTTCGTGTATGCTGTTTACTGTTGGTCAGTGTTATGGCTGTTACTGATTGGTCGGTGTGTGTAACTGCATTGGTGGTACTGCTGTTACTGTGGTCGTGATGCTGTTACTGATTGGTCAGTGTAGGCTGTGTTAGATTGGTCAGTGTTGGTGTACTATTAGTTCAGTGTATGCTGTTACTAATTTGTCAGTGTATGCTGTTACTGATTGGTCGTCGGTGTATGCTGTTACTGATTGGTCAGTGTATGCTGTTACTGATTGTTCGGTGTATGCTGTTACTAATTGGTCAGTGTATGCTGTTACTGATTGGTCAGTATAGGCTGTTACTATGGGTCCGTGTGGGCTGTTACTACATTAGTCAGTGTATGCTGTTAACTAATTTGTCAGTGTATGTGTTTACTGATTGGTCGCGGTGTTGTATGCTGTTATGATTGGTCAGTGTATGCTGTTACTGAGTGGTCAGTGTATGCGTTAAGGAGTGGTCAGTGTATGCTGTTTAATGATGGCGGTGGCGTGTGTGCTGTTACTGATTCGTCGGTTGTGTGCTTTCTGATGGTCGGTCGGTGTGTGACTTTGTTACTAATTGGTCGGTGTGTGCTGTTACTGATTGGTCGGTCTATGCTGTTACTGATTGGTCGGTGTGTGCTGTTACTGATTGGTCGGTGTGTGCTGTTACTGATTGGTCGGTCTATGCTGTTACTGATTGGTCGGTGTGTGCTGTTACTGATTGGTCGGTTTGTTGGTCTACAGCTCCTCCTCTCTATTAATATGTAAACCATTCCACCAATCAGAAGCCCCAAGCACACACATTTTTTTTCTTTTTGAGGAAAGCTGACGCCCACATTTCCCATCAAATTTCTATGAATTAATTTTAACCCTGTGATCACTGTGTTCCCTGGACATTTAAAATGACGGTGTCTTACATGATATCTGCATTGTGAGACAATAAATAGAGATTCTGAGCAATTGTGTGGCCTTGACTGAGGTTTTCCAGGTTTATTCCTTTGGGGGAATGTTTAATAGCTGGATAGGAAACGAGTTATGGGAAAGGTTAATAGGAAACGTCTCAGACCGCTGTTAATTTGTCTTTCCTGCCCTCACACACACACACACATACACACGCACATATATACACACACACAAATATATATATATACATACACACACACACACACACACACACATACACACGCATATACACATGCACATATATACACACACACACATATACACATGCACACATACACACACACACATATATATACACATCCACACACATATATACACACACATATATATACATGCATACATGTATACACACACACATATACACACGCACATATATACACACACACGCACATACTGTACACACATACATATATATATATATATATATACATGCACATACTGTACACACATACATATATATACACGCACATATGAACACGCACACATATACACAGACACACGCACATACTGTAGACATGTACATATATATATATATATACACGCACATATAAGCACGCACACATATACACAGACACACACCCTGGAAGCTCCTCTTCTGCTCGCTCACGCAATTTACGGGACAAACCTTGCCAAGATACACAGGCGTCTACCTTACCAATGACTTCCGTCTCTAACACACACGCACTCACCCTCCAACTGGTCCACTGACAATAAAGATTTAAAGGGCCAAACGGTAACATTTATCTGCCTGCAACCAATTAATATTTTTCCCATTACACGTCTGCCATGGGCTGTAAGTATCTGAATGCATGGCGGTTGGGGGTGGCTAGAGGGGAGCTACCATTTATTGAAATGATGCTAAGTGGAAGGGGAAGGGAGGATGGATCTGGATGGTGGGAGGGAGATGGGGGAAAGGGCTCCCCTCTCAGAGGACAGATCAGAGGCAAAAAACCTTTTGACAGTTTCCTGGTTTTGGACAGACACTGCATGAGAACCATAAGGAGCAGATATGTATGGTAAGGATTTTATTAAACTACACAGTGGGGCCAGTAGTGGGTTACATTTTAGTTTTAGGGTGGACACACCCTTTAAAGGGATCAGTGCTATCCCCTGATTGGTTGTAAAGAAAATAAAGAAAGTTGGGTTGGTTCCTCCTCCTCCCTCTAGGACCCAGCTGGGCTGTAATGATGAGAATCTCGCCCCTGATTCTGAGTTTAATATTTGTGCCAAGTTCCATTTACCCGACTGATAAAGAGGTTTATTCATCTCTGTCAGACCCAATTTCCATCTCGACTCGCCCTTGGCGTAAATATGACTTCAGCGGTAAACCGGTCACCAGCTCAACATGAGGACAATGTTTACGGTTTATTTACTTTTCAAGTCGGATACATTTTTTCCTCTCCGTGTTAATAGCGGATCAGTTGAAAGCAGGAATTTCTTTAAATCCCATTTAATCCCTGCCGGTTTGCCCTTTAATACCAAACTCTCAGCATTGCCTACCTGCTAATACAATCACTTTCTCCGTGCCTTTGAAAAGTCAACCCTGTAATAAAATAACGTTTCCCTGACTTAAAGGTCACAAACTGCCTATTAGAATGATGTACAAAACACAAAGCCCCGCCCTTTTACATCCATACAGGGAGATACATTGTATCTGATTTGAGAATTCTTCCCTTTCTGGATGAATATTACTGAGCATGTCTGGAGTCGCTGAACCACAGCAGGGGCAGTGAATGAATGAAATTCATTTTAATAATTCAAATAAATAATGAAATTATTTAAAGACACAGAGACAAATTATAGTCCTACGAAATGTGCATGGTATACACTTCCATTCAAAAGAATGCAGAAAAATACAGATTAATAATAGTGTTATTATTGTATAGTGTTTTAGAACAATTCCAAATGATTAAAGGGGAAATACATTTTAGCTAATTTACCGAAAATATTTCTCTGTCAAATGGGAATAATAACCTCCCAGGGTTTGCTGTGATCGTTAGAGGGTATAGTTCCCATTTATTAATCGTAATTTCTTTCAAACTGTTTCCCTGCACTATAGACTTAACCATATTTATTATCCAACCCACAGGCTCTACATCGGATACATGGACCAAATACAAAGATCTCTTCATAATAAACATAGAAATATGTTCAGTGCTACCCAGAGTCAACCATGAACCATGGATATATGAAAACAATTGGTTCAATAAGTTGGCTAAATTATTAGTCCAGCCACTTGCCAAGGTTGCTTTCTACAGCTTGGTCCTGACCTACTGGTCTATGGCAGGAAAAGCAACCTAATGGAGATGTAGCCAATATGCAATGAGAATTAATTGTGCACTAGAATTCTATTGTTGGATAGTATATAATATATACTATAGTATAGTATATAGTATAATATTAGTAGACTAACAGGGAATCAATTATCCTTGGCTCCTTCAAAGTATAAACATTAAATTGCTAATTAAAATGAGAACTATAGTCTCATATGGATCCCTAACTACTCCAACTGTCCCCTAATAGTACCTAGAGTGATGGTCTAAACTGCTAGGACCTCACCCCTGAATTTGCCCTAGATGCCCCACTCTTTCTATCCCGACCCCATCTCACAGTTCAACAATTAGTCACCCTGCTAGAAGCCTTTCTTCCCAGTCCAGCACAGCAAGCCAGACTTTCATCAAATCTCAATAGCCCCCCATATATTCTGGGCACTGGACAGGGCTGTCTAGGAAGGGTTAATTAACGCCGCTGCACAGTTCTGCTGTTTTCTTTTAATGGGGTCCTACAGCCTAATCGCTAGAAATAACAAGGAGGCAGCAGTATTAAAAATTCATTAATCTGAGTTGTGGAGTGAAAGGGGGCAATGAGGATTCAAGGCAAACTTATTGGCAAATATTTTCATTGGGCGCCTATCAAAACAGCCTCTTTGTACTGTAAGCGCTGGCGCAGGGAAAGTCCACTCCGTCTTGTTTTCTTGACCTCCGGTTTGTGGCTGGATCTATGAAATGATTAATCTCAGCAGCTTTACTTAATAAAACAGGAGGCTGGGGACATATTAGGACTTTAAACAGATTCAGTGGCTGGTTTAGAAGGTTATTACAGGTGATTGAAATCCTGCAGGCAAGCTGTTAAAATAATGTCAGCTGCTGTATTGTTTCTAACCAACAGATGGCGCAGTACAATGTTTTCAATCTCTGCACTCGGTACGCCAGCTGTACTTGAGCAGAAATTTGGAAAGATTTTGTGTGCATTGTTTAAGGGAAACAATATGGCAGCTCCCACCCATATGTATAAATTTAAATATACAGAGAAGGAATGTTCTGTACATACAATAAGCTATACCCTCATACTGTACTGTCTAAGGGAAACACTATGGCAGCTCCCACCCATATGTATAAATATAAATATACAGAGAAGGAATGTTCTGTACATACAATAAGCTATACCCTCATACTGTACTGTCTAAGGGAAACAATATGGCAGCTCCCACCCATATGTATAAATATAAATATACAGAGAAGGAATGTTCTGTACACACAATAAGCTATACCCTCACACTGTACTGTCTATGGGAATCAATATGGCAGCTCCCACCCATATGTATAAATATACAGAGAAGGAATGTTCTGTACATACAATAAGCTATACCCTCATACTGTACTGTCTAAGGTAAACAATATGGCAACTCCCACCCATATGTATAAATATAAATATACAGAGAAGGAATGTTCTGTACACACAATAATCTATACCCTCATACTGTATGTCTAAGGGAAACACCAAATATGGACGCTCCCCCATATGTATAAATATTACAGAGAAGGATGTCATGTACATACAATAAGCTATACCCACATCTGATACTGTCTAAGGGAAACAATATGGCAATCCCATCAATATGTATAAAATATACAAAGAAGGAATGTTCTGTACATCACAATAAGCTATACCCTATACTGTAACTGTTCTAAGGGGAACCAATATTGGCAGCTCCCACCACATATGTATAAATTAAATATACAGAGAAGGAATGTTCTGTACACAAAAGCTATACCCTCATATTGTACTGTCTAAGGGAAAACAAATAGGGCCACTCCCACCATATGTATAAAATATACAGAGAAGGGGGGGAAATTGTTCTGTACACAAATAATGCTAACCTACCTCATACTATTAACTGTCAAAGGGAAAACAATATGGCCAGCTCCACCCTATATGTATAAATTACAGAGAAGGAATGTTCTGTACACACATAAGCTTACCCTCATACTGTGTTACTGTAAAGGGAAACAATTTAGGCAGCTCCCACCTCATGGATGCTGAGCAGCAGAAGGGAGAGTGAGTCCTGCGGAAGTTTTGTTTTTCTTCAGTCCTGGGCCCTTGTTGGGTCCAGGGGAAGGTTTGCCGTTATTGTCTTACCTAATTCCAGATAGAGGATGACTTCCTTGTATCCTTCTCCCACCATGAGGCTGTAATAAGGGTAAAAAAGAAGCCAGTGGCTAACAATGGAAAGCCGTGGAGGGGGCGAAGAAGCCATGACTCACCTAAGGAGGTGGAGAGCACAGAGGTTGCAGGACAAACCGTCTGTGTTGGACTAAAGGGGGGGAGGAAGGTAAGAGAAGAAGGAGGAAGAGGAGAAAAGGAAACGTTTTGCTAAAGAAATTTAAGAAATTGGAAAGTTTAAAAGCACCAGAAAGGCCCCAGCTGGGGAACATGGACGCCATAATGAAGAAGAGGCATGTCCCAGGGCATGTGCTGGACTCCCAGCGGGGAACATGGACGCCCATAAGACTGAAAGGGCAGATCCAGGGCTGTGCTGACACCCAGCTCGGGAGCTATGGAACGCCATAATGAGAAAAGAGGCCAGATTCCAGGGTTGTGAGGACTCCCCCTGGGAGGGGAACATCGGGAACGCCATAATGAAAGAGGCAGATTCCAGGGTTGTGATGACTCCCCAGCGGTGGGGAACATGGACGCCATAATTGAAAGAGGCAGATTCCAGGGCTGTGCTGATCCCAGCTGGGGAAACATGGACGCCATAATGAAAGAGGCAGATTCAGGGCTGTTGCTGAGATCCCCAGTGGGGAACATGGACGCCCATAATGAAAGAGGCAGATTTCCGGGGTGTGCTGACTCCCCATGGGGTAGGGGGCACAGAGCGGCGCGTTAAACATGGAGGACCGTCGGGGTGGAGTAACGATGCCACAGGAAGGTGGAAAGAAGGAGGTTGAGTGAACCTGACGGCCTGTTGACTCCTCTAGCAAGGAATGGCTGAACAGGCTATGGGGAGTGCGTCTGATTAATCTGAACATGGTGGAACCAGGCCTGATGGAGCAGGTAGGAGAGAACTCCATGGGGGAGAGCATGCCTGAGTGCACTGGGATGATGGAGGAGGAGGAGGGGGAGGAGGAGAGGAAGAAAGAAAACAATGTGATCAGCAGGAAGAGACAGGAGGAAATCCAAAAAGCCTTAGGCGATGGCAGATGCTGAGCAGAGGAGGAGGAAGGAAGAGATAGAGCCGCAATTGCGCAAAAATCAACCCGTTTGAATGAAAAGGGGGGGGAGCGCGGGGATAAGAGAAATAAACAGGCATCAGGAAACTTCATTACCTAACCAGGGGTTGGAGGAGGTGTGGAGCGGGAAATTAAAGGGGCGGTGGGGTTATGGACCTGGGAAGAGGAGATTGTAGAAATAAAGACTTTCTGAAGAAAATGGATCTGGTAGATGGAAAGAGACTAGAAACAGAGGGGAACATCCCAAGAAGGAAAGACCCACGGGAGAGGAGGACTTAACCCAGACGAGACCCTAATAGGTATTAATGGTGTGCGGATGAGGGGTGGGTGGTGAGAAAGGTTGTGGGGTGCAGGGGGACCCCAAGAGAGACCCATGGTTTGGGGAGCCAGGAGGTGGTTTGGAAGGGGAGGGGCAAGACCATTGTGGAGTGGGGGTGAGGTGTTTAAGAGAAGGACATGTGGTGAAGATCCGGTGGGTTGGGGATAAGACAAGACCCAAACAGAAGCTTTATTGCAGGCGTTATTAATGGAGTCAAATGGGGTTCCATGTAAATGACGATCGCTCTGATCAGCCAATCAGAGACGGGAGTTGATGTGAGTTTTAAACTGTCCAGGGATTGGAGGCGTTTTGGTGTATTTTGAATATGGGGAATTGAAAAGATCCTCAATGTGGGAGGTTTCCAGGTATTTCAATCACAAAGGCCAGAGAACTAAAAAATGAACAATCGCCTTAAAAAAGAATCACCACCGGAGGATATCCTGGTTGGCTAAGGAGGAGTGCTCAGTCCTGTCCCACTCACACAAGTGTTATGATGAGGATGGGTCTGGGGCGGGGGGATGGAGAGGTCCAGGTGAGTGCACGTCAGGCCACAAGTACCAGGACACCTACCTATGTCTTCTTTATTGGAAGGGAAAGGGGGTGGTTATACCCTGGGCAACAAGCCTGGTTGTAAATGTGGCTCTAACTCACCTAGTGAGTATGTGCACCGTACAGCGTTGGTAATGTGTGGGGGGGATTGGGTCACACCAGTAAGAATGTGATCAGATCGGTGCAATTGTGCTCCAGCTGGCCACTCCCACAATAGGTGCCACGAGGCCGACGCTAATATCATCAAATCCTGCCCAAACCTGAAAAGGAACTGGGACCCCAAACCAAGATCTTCACAGCCCCAGAAAGACCCCCGGGGGAGCGATGGGGCGAGGGAGCAGATGAGGTTCAGACATAAGGGTCAATATGGGGGAGACAGGAGGGGGAGTGGGAAGTGGTTCAAAGGAGAACCAAGGCTGTTAAAGCAGAAACCCGACAGTTGTTGTCCACGCCAATAGGTACGAAGATCCAGGTGGGAAAAAGCTGGGCAGATTCTCAGAGGGAGGCAGAAGAATTGGAGAGGATGGAGGTTGAGGAGCGGAAGGAGACAGAAAAGGATGGTGGAGAGGGAGGTGGAGTTGGGATCCGACAGCAGTTGGACAGATTAATATGGCTATAGAGGTTAAAGGGGAAAGGAAACATTAGGAAAAGGAGAGAGGGAAATGGAAAAGAGAAAGGAAGAAAAAAAGAGAGAGAAAGAGAAAAACCTTAGAGGAGGACTGGGAATCCCTAGATGAGGAGGAGTTGAGGAACTTGAAGTCGACCCTCAAAGCAGAAGAGAAAGGTAAAGGGGTCAAGTAGAGATACGGTGATGGAGAGGAGACAGGAAGGAAGTCAGAAAAAAACAAAATGATTGTTAGCACCATTAACGTTGTAGTATTAAGTGAACTTGGATTCTGTTATGGTAAATGTGTTGATATATTTTGAATGGTAATTTGTAAAGTGTTTATGAAATAAAAATCCCACCCATATTTAAATATAAATATTACAGAGAGAGGAATGTTTCTGTACACACAATAAGCTGTAACCTTCCTATGTATGTCAAAGTGGAAACAAATGGCACTCCCAACCAAATGTATAAATAAATAGTAAGAGAAGGGATGTTCTGTCACAACAATAAGCTCTATAACCCTCTACGTACTGTCCTAAGGAACAATATGGAGCTCCCACCCATATGTATAATATAAAATATACAGAGAAGGAATGTTCTGTACATACATAAGCTATACCCTCATACTGTACTGTCTGGGTAAACAATATGGCAGCTCCCAACCCATAGATAATATTAAATATAATGAAAGGACTGTTCTGTACACCAATAACTATTACCCATAGCTGTACTGTCTAAGAACACAATATGGCAGCTCCCACCCCATATGTATAAAATACCTAGCAGAAGGAATGTTCTGGACATACAATAACTATCCCTACATACTTACTGTCAGGGAAGAACCAGATGGCAACTCATCCATATGTCTAAATCATAACCAGAGAAGGATGTTCTGTACATACAAGAAGCTTACCCTCATTACTGGTACTGTCTAAGGGAACAATATGGCAGCTCCCACCCATAGTAATATAATATAATACAGCGAAGAAGGGAATGTTCTGTGTCACACCAATAAGCTATCCCTCATACTGTATGTTCTAAGGGAACACTATGGCGACTCCCACCCATAGTTATATAAAATATACAGAGAAGGAATGTTCTCGTACATACAATAAGCTATACCCTAATACTATACTGTCTCAAGGAAACAATATGGCAGCTCCCACCCTATGGTAAAATAATATACAGAGATGGAATGTCTGTACACACAATAAGCTAACCACTCATACTGTACATGTCTACAAGGGAAACATATGGCACTCCCACCCATCTGTATAACTATAATAAATAACAGAGAAGGAATGTTTTCTGGTAAACATCACCAATAAGCTATACCTTCATACTGTACTGTCTAAAGGGAAACAATTAGGGCAGCTCCCACCCATATGTATAAAATAATATACAGAGAAGGAATGTTCCTGTACACAATAGCTATACAGTTACTGTACTTCTAAGGGATGTAATCAAAATGGCAGCTCCACACCATTGTAAAATATATAACAAGAAGGAATGTTCTGACATACAATAAGCTATACCCTATACTGTAGTCTAAGGGGAAACGAATATGGCAGCTCCCACCATATTTAAATATACAGGAGAAATGAATTGTTCCTGTACATACAATAAGCATACCCTATATGTACTGTCTAGGGAAAACCCAATATGGCGCTCCCACCCCATATGTATAAATAATATACAGAGAGGAATGTTCTGTACAACAATAAGCCTATACACCTCACTGTACTGTCTAAGGAACTATTGGCAGACTCACCACCCATATGATAATAAAAATACAGAGAAGGAATGTTCTGTACATACAAAGTATACCCTCTGTTACTCTAAGGAACATTGACCCTATGAAAATTACAGGAATCTGCTCAATAGCTCCATACTTACTAGGGGAAAGCCCACCCATTCAAATAAATAAAGGATGTTCTACCCTAAGCTTCCCCATCTGTCTCTAGGGAACAACAGGCGCCACGACAATAGTAGTTTACCTTGAACAGCTGCACAGCAGAGCACGTGGAGGGGTGAATGACACACTGTAGCCCTTTAGCCTGGTAATTACAATACATCGCAATGCAAGCACAGAAAATAGTTTCCCCCGCATACTGTCTATTGTATGCGTCCACACAATGTTGTGCAATTGGAGCATTTATCCAAAAAAAATGGTATCACAATGCCTTTGGTCGACATGCTGCTGTGGCCAGACCAATTGGCCACAGCGTTTGGTTTTTTAAACAAATTGTTACTTTCTACCAGACATAGACAGACCAGGACCTACACAATACAGACAAACATACAGACACAAGCAGAATAGACTACCACACCCAACACAGACAGACTAGGGAGACAGGACACACATACATAAACCTACAGATAAAAACATACATACACACACACAAGAGAAACACCACACATTAAGATAGACCTAGCCAACAGGCAGACATTACATACCAGCACATCACAGAGACTACACACAGCATCAAGACGAGCAGCAAACAGAAGAGGAATACACACCACACGATACAGATAACATTAGCCACGCAGACATACATACAGACAGACAGACACACACACGCACTCACAGAGAAACACACCACCTATACAGATAGACATAGCATACAGGCAGACATACATACACAGTCACATACACGCAGACAGACATACACATACAGACATAAACAGACATCAATACACATATAGACATAAATACAGATAAACATACTTACACACAGACAGACATACATACATACATACATTCACATACAGACAGATATAGACAGACATACTTTCACAGACAGACATACACACAGACATATATTCACATACATACACAGACAGGCACACACAGGCAGACATATAGACAGACATACACATACATACATTCACATATATACAGACATACATACACAGTCACGCAGACAGACATACACATACAGACATACACAGACAGACAGACATAAATACACATATAGACATGCATACAGACAAACATACTTACATACAGACAGACATACAAACATACACATACAGACATAGCATACAGCCAGACATACTTACAGGTATATATTCATACATATACAGACAGGCACACACAGACAGACACACAGACATACACAAATGTATCACCTACTGTAATTATAAGGATATTAGAAGTCACTGAGGAGTTCTTGTCCTATATAAAGGTACAAGGACACAGGCTGAGTTATACAGGGAACTCTGGGTACCACTCATGTATTATAAGGGATAATGTATAACCTACTGTAAATTATAAGGATATTAGAAGTCACTGAGTAGTTCTGTGTCTATAAAAAGGTACAAGGACACAGACTCAGTTATACAGGGAACGCTGGGTACCCCTCATGTAATTATAAGTGATAATGTATCCCCTACTGTAAATTATAAGGATATTAGAAGTCACTGAGGAGTTCTGTGTCTATATAAAGGTACAAGGAAACAAACTGAATTATACAGGGAACTCTGGGTACCACTCATGTATTATAAGGGATAATGTATCCCCTACTGTAAATTATAAGGATATTAGAAGTCAGTGAGGAGTTCTGTGTCTATATAAAGGTACAAGGACACAGACTGAGTTATACAGGGAACTCTGGGTACCACTCATGTATTATCAAGGGATAATGTATCCCCTACTGTAATTTATAGGA
Source organism: Hymenochirus boettgeri (assembly GCA_019447015.1). Lineage (NCBI taxonomy): Eukaryota > Metazoa > Chordata > Amphibia > Anura > Pipidae > Hymenochirus > Hymenochirus boettgeri. The sequence continues at coordinate 2,824,041 of JAACNH010000010.1, read as the reverse complement.
TATTAAAAGCCACTGAGGAGTTTTGTGTCTTTATAAAGGTATAGGACCAGACTGAGTTTATCAGTGACTCTGGGTACCACCTGTATTATAGGATAAGTATCCCTACTGTAAATTATAATGATATTAGAAGTCACTGAAGGATTTCTATTCATATAAAGGTACAAGGACACAGACTGAGTTATACAGGGAACTCTGTACCACTCATGTATTATAAGGGATAATGTTCCCCTACTGTAAATTATAAGGATATTAGAAGTCACTGAGGAGTTCTGTGTCTATATAAAGGTACAAGGACACAGCTGAGTTATACAGGGAACTACGGTACCACTCATGTATTATAAGGGATAATGTATCCCTACTGTAAATTATAAGGATATTAGAAGTCACTGAGGAGTTCTTGTCTATATAAAAGGTACAAGGACACAGACTGAGTTATACAGGGAACTCTGGGTACCACTCATGTATTATAAGGATAATGTATCCCTACTTAAATTATAAGGATATTAGAAGTCACTGAGGAGTTCTGTGTCTTATAAAAGGTACAAGACACACTGAGTTATACAGGGAACTCTGGGTACCACTCATGTATTATAAGGATAATGTTACCTACTGTAAATTTAGGATATTAGAAGTCACTGAGGATTCTTGTCTATAAAAGGTACAAGGACACAGACTGAGTTATACAGGGAACTCTGGGTACCACTCATGTATTATAAGGGATAATGTATCCCCTACTGTAAATTATAAGGATATTAGAAGTCACTGAGGAGTTCTGTGTCTAATAAAGGTACAAAGGAACAGACTGAGTTTACAGGGAACTCTGGGTACCACTCATGTATTATAAGGGATAATGTATCCCCTACTGTAAATTATAAGGATATTAGAAGTCACTGAGGAGTTCTGTGTCTATAAGGTACAAGGACACAGACTGAGTTATACAGGGAACTCTGGGTACCACTCATGTATTATAATGGATAATGTATCCCCTACTGTAAATTATAAGGATATTAAAGTCACTGAGGAGTTTCCTGTGTCCATATAAAGGTACAAGGACACAGACTGAGTTATACAGGGAACTCTGGGTACCACTCATGTATTATAAGGGATAATGTATCCCCTACTGTAAATTATAAGGATATTAGAAGTCACTGAGGAGTTCTGTGTCCATATAAAGGTACAAGGACAGAGACTGAGTTATACAGGGAACTCTGGGTACCACTCATGTATTATAAGGGATAATGTATCCCCTACTGTAAATTATAAGGATATTAGAAGTCACTGAGGAGTTCTGTGTCTATATATATATGTGTAGTGTTTGAGAATGAAGAGACGCAGGTGGTTCTCTGGGGATTTACAGGGCCATGTACGGAGAACCGGTATCGCTCTCTATTGGTTCCCCTAGGCGGTGCATTGAGTCTATAACGGCTCTCAGTGCATAGTGAATGGGGTTTTCCCATTCCAGAACTTTAATGCCAGCTATCTGTAGGCGTTAAAGTTTACGTCTTATAGAGACGTTATTTGCTCGGGACACAGCTTGCGGTGGTTACGCAACACAACTTTTGCGTATCGCCACAACCCCCGTTAGTTATGTCTTAGTCACATTAATCCTTGGTTAATGGGTTAACGTGACTTTAAGACGTAAAAACCCGTTTGCAACTTCCGATACACATAGCCCTGTTAGTCTTTTTGTCTGTCTACCTAATGTCTATTTATAAATTACATTTCTATCCATTCAATCAGATTTATGGGCAATTGAATTTCAATATGGATGGACTTCTTTATATACAGCATAGGGCTGACAAGTAAACATGGCAATGTTCTATACCCTCATACTGTCTAAGGGAAACAATATGGCAGCTCCCACCCATATGTATAAATATACAGAGAAGGAATGTTCTGTACATAGAATAAGCTATACACTCATACTGTACTGTCTAAGGGAAACACTATGGCAGCTCCCACCCATATCTATAAATATACAGAGAAGGAATGTTCTGTACATACAATAAGCTATACCCTCACACTGTACTGTCTAAGGGAAACAATATGGTAGCTCCTACCCATATGTATAAATATACAGAGAAGGAATGTTCTGTACACACAATAAGCTATACACTCATACTGTACTGTCTAAGGGAAACACTATGGCAGCTCCCACCCATATGTATAAATATAAATATACAGAGAAGGAATGTTCTGTACATACAATAATCTATACCCTCATACTGTACTGTCTAAGGGAAACAATATGGCAGCCACAAAGTGTATGATGAGGATGGGTTCTGGGCGGGGGATGGAGAGTCCAGGTGAGACTGTCAGTCACCCATAATGTACCCAGCACCTACCTATGTCTTTCTTTATTGGAAGGGAAAGGGGATGTGTTATTACCCTGGGCAACCACGCCTGTGTTTTAAATGTGGCTCTAACCGTCACCTAGTGAGTATGTGCACCGTCCAGCGTTGTATAATGGTGTGGGGATTGGGTCACACCAGTAAGGAATGTGACCGATCAGGTGCAATCTGTCCTACACTTGGCCACTCCCACAATAGGTGCCCCGAGGCCTGGCATAATCACTCAAACCCCCAACCCTGGAAAAGGAACTGACCCCAACCCAGATCCTTACAGCCAGAGACCCCGGGGAGATGGGGCGAGAGGAGCAGATGAGGTTCAGACATCATGGGTCAATACTGGGGGAGACAATGAGGGGGAGTGGAAGTGGTTAAAAGGAGAACCAAGGCTGTAAAGCAGAAACCGACAGTGTTGTCCACGCCAATAGGTACAAGATCCCAGGTGGGAAAAGCTGGGCAGATTCCTCAGAGGAGGCAGAAGAATTGGAGAGGATGAGGCTGAGGAGAGGAAGGAGACAGATAAAGATGGTGGAGAGGGAGTTGAGTTGGGATCAGACAGCAGTGACAGAGTTAATATGGATATAAGTTAAAGGGGAAAGGAAACATAGGAAAAGAGAGAGGGAAATAGGAAAAGAGAAGGAAGGAAAAAGAGAAGAAAGAGAAAAACCTAGAGGAGACTGGGAATCCCTAGATGAGGATGAGTTGAAGGACTTGATAGTCGCCCCTCAAAGCAGAAAGGTAAAGGGGTCCAAGTTAAGAGATACGGTGATGGAGAGGAGACAGGGAGGGAATCAGAAAAAACAAAATGATGCTTCTGCACCATTAACGTCTGTAGTATTAAATTGAATTGTATTCTGTATGTAAATTGTGTTGATAATATTTGAATGTAATTTTGTAAAGTGTTTTATGAATAAAAATTCCCACCCATATGTATAAATATAATGGCAGCTCCCACCCATATGTATAAATATACAGAGAAGGAATGTTCTGTACATACAATAAGCTATACCCTCATACTGTACTGTCTAAGGGAAACACTATGGCAGCTCCCACCCATATGTATAAATATAAATATACAGAGAAGGAATGTTCTGTACATACAATAAGCTATACCCTCATACTATAATGTCTAAGGGAAACAATATGGCAGCTCCCACCCATATGTATAATATAAATATACAGAGAAGGAATGTTCTGTACACACAATAAGCTATACCCTCATACTGTACTGTCTAAGGGAAACAATATGGCAGCTCCCACCCATATGTATAAATATAAATATACAGAGAAGGAATGTTCTGTACACACAATAAGCTATACCCTCATGCTGTAATTTCTAAGGGAAACAATATGGCAGCTCCCACCCATACATATAAATATACAGAGAAGGAATGTTCTGTACATACAATAAGCTATAATGGAGGCTGAGGAGAGGGAGACAGATAAAGATGGTGGAGAGGAGTTGAGTTGGGTCCAGACAGCAGTGACGAGTTAATATGGATATAGAGTTAAAGGGGAAAGGAAACATTAGGAAAAAGAGAGGGAAATAGGAAAAAGAAGGAAGGAAAAAAGAAGAGAAAGAGAAAACCTAAGGAGGACTGGGAATCCCTAATGAGGATGAGTTGAAGGAACTTGAATGTCGCCCCTCAAAGCAGAGGTAAAGGGGTCCAAGTTAAGAGATACGGTGATGGAGAGGGAGACAGGGAGGGAAGTCAGAAAAAAACAAAATGATGCTTCTGCACCATTAACGTCTTTAGTATTAAATTGAATTGTATTCTGTATTGCAAATTGTGTTGATAATATTGGAATGTAATTTGTAAAGTGTTTTATGATAAAATTCCCACCCATATGTATAAATAACAGGTAAGGAAGGAATGTTCTGTACACACAATAAGCTATACCCTCATGCTGTAATTTCTAAGGGAAACAATATGGCAGCTCCCACCCATACATATAAATATACAGAGAAGGAATGTTCTGTACATACAATAAGCTATACCCTCATACTGTACTGTCTAAGGGAAACAATATGGCAGCTCCCACCCATATGTGAGCAGCAGCAAGGAGAGTGAGCTCCTGGAAGTTTGTGTTTTTCTTCAGTCCTGGGCCCTTGTTGGGTCCAGGGAAGGTGCCGTTATTCTGCTTACCTATTATCCAGTATAGCAGGATATTTCCTTGTATCCTCTCCCCCCTGAGGCCTGTTAATGGGTAAAAAGAAGCCCAGTGCTAACATGGAAGCCGTGGAGGGGGAAGAAGCCATGAGCTCCCTAAGGAGGTCGGAGAGACACACGGTGAGGACAAACACGTCTGTGTCTAAGGCTAAAGAGAAGGAAGAGAAAAGGAAGTTTTTGAAAGAATTTAAGAAATTGGAAAGTAAAACACAGAAAGGCCCCCAGCTGGGGAACATGGACGCCATAATGAAAGAGGCAGATTCCAGGCTGTGCTGACTCCCCAGCTGGGGAACATGGACGCCATAATGAAAGAGGCAGATCCAGGGCTCTCCCCAGCTGGGGAACATGGACGCCATAATGAAAGAGGCAGATTCCGGGGTTGTGCTGACTCCCCATGCTGGGGTAGGAGGCACAGACGCCGGTAACATGGAGACCGCTGGGGGTTGTAGTAACGATGCACAGGAGGTGGAAGTGTTGAGTGAACTGACGGCCTGTGACTCCCTAGCAAAGGAAATGGCTGAACAGGCTCTGGAGGAGGCTGAACAGGTGGACCAGGCCCTGCTGGAGCAGGTAGGAGAGAACTCCATGGGGGAGGAGCCTGAGTGCACTGGGACTGAATGGAAGGAGGAGGGGGAGAGAGAGGAAAAGAAACAATGTGATCAGCAGGGAGAACAGGAGGAAATCCAAAAAGCCTTAAAGGCGATGGCCATGCTGAGCAGGAGGAAGGAAGAGATAGAGCCGCACATTGCTGCAAAAATCACCCGTTTGAATGAAAAGAGCGCGGATAAGAGAAATAACAGCATCAGGAAACTTCATTACCTAACCAGGGAGTTGGAGGAGGTGGAGCGGGAAATTAAAGGGGCGGTGGAGGTTATTGGACCCTGGGAAGAGACTTGTAGAAATAAAGAACTTTCTGAAGAAATGGAGTCTGGTAAAGATGGAAAAGAGACTAGAAACCGAGACGGGAACATCCCAGAAGGAAAGACCCACGGAGAGGAGGACTTAACCCAGACGGACCCTAATAGCGTATCTAATGTGTGTGCGGATGAGGGTGGTGGTGAGAAAGGTTTAGGGGTGCAGGGGGGACCCCAAGAGAGACCCAATGTTTGGGGAGCCAGGAGGTTGTTTGGAAGGGAGGGCAAGACCATTGCTGGGAGTGAGGTGTTTAAGAGAAGGAATGTGGTGAAGATCCGGTGGGTTGGGGATAAAGACAAGACCCCAAACAGAAGCTTTATTGCCAGGCGTTTATTAATGGAGTCAATGGGGTTCAATGTAAATGACGTATTCGCTCTGATCAGCCAATCAGAGACGGAGTTTGATGTGAGTTTTAAACTGTCCCAGGGATTGGAGGCGTTTTGGTGTAAATATGGGGAATTGAAAAGATCCTCAATGTGGGAAGGTTTCCAGGTGATTTCAATCACAAAGCCAGAAACTAAAAATGTAACAATCGCCTTTAAAAATGAATCCATCCCACCGGAGGATATCCTGGTCTGGCTAAGGAGGCAGTGCTCAGTCCTGTCCCCACTCACCAAAGTGTATGATGAGGATGGGTTCTGGGCGGGGGGATGGAGAGTCCAGGTGAGACTGTCAGTCACCCATAATGTACCCAGACACCTACCTATGTCTTTCTTTATTGGAAGGGAAAGGGGAGTGTGTTATTACCCTGGGCAACCACGCCTGTGTTTTAAATGTGGCTCTAACCGTCACCTAGTGAGTATGTGCACCGTCCAGCGTTGTGTAATGTGTGGGGGATTGGGTCACACCAGTAAGGAATGTGATCAGATCAGGTGCAATCTGTGCCTACAGCTTGGCCACTCCCACAATAGGTGCCCCGAGGCCTGGCATAATATCATCAAATCCTGCCCAACCCTGGAAAAGGAACTGACCCCAACCCAAGATCCTTCACAGCCAGAGACCCCCGGGGGAGATGGGGCGAGAGGAGCAGATGAGGTTCAGACATCAGTGGTCAATACTGGGGGAGACAAGGAGGGGGAGTGGGAAGTGGTTAAAAGGAGAACCAAGGCTGTAAAGCAGAAACCGACAGTGTTGTCCACCGCCAATAGGTACGAGATCCCAGGTGGGAAAAGCTGGGCAGATTCCTCAGAGGAGGCAGAAGAATTGGAGAGGATGGAGGCTGAGGAGAGGAAGGAGACAGATAAAGATGGTGGAGAGGGAGTTGAGTTGGGATCAGACAGCAGTGACAGAGTTAATATGGATATAGAGTTAAAGGGGAAAGGAAACATTAGGAAAAGAGAGAGGGAAATAGGAAAAGAGAAGGAAGGAAAAAAGAGAGAGAAAGAGAAAAACCTAGAGGAGGACTGGGAATCCCTAGATGAGGATGAGTTGAAGGAACTTGATAGTCGCCCCTCAAAGCAGAAAGGTAAAGGGGTCCAAGTTAAGAGATACGGTGATGGAGAGGGAGACAGGAAGGGAAGTCAGAAAAAAACAAAATGATGCTTCTGCACCATTAACGTCTGTAGTATTAAATTGAATTGTATTCTGTATGGTAAATTGTGTTGATAATATTTTGAATGTAATTTTGTAAAGTGTTTTATGAATAAAAATTCCCACCCATATGTATAAATATAAATATACAGAGAAGGAATGTTCTGTACACACAATAAGCTATACCTTCATACTGTACTGTCAAAGGGAAACAATATGGCAGCTCCCACCCATATGTATAAATATACAGAGAAGGGATGTTCTGTACACACAATAAGCTATACCCTCATACTGTACTTTCTAAGGGAATCAATATGGCAGCTCCCACCCATATGTATAAATATAAATATACAGAGAAGGAATGTTCTGTACATACAATAAGCTATACCCTCATACTGTACTGTCTAAGGGAAACAATATGGCAGCTCCCACCCATATGTATAAATATAAATATAGAGAAAAGGAATGTTCTGTACACACAATAAGCTATACCCTCATACTGTACTGTCTAAGGGAAACAATATGGCAGCTCCCACCCATATGTATAAATATAAATATAGAGAAAAGGAATGTTCTGTACACACAATAAGCTATACCCTCATACTGTACTGTCTAAGGGAAACAATATGGCAGCTCCCACCCATATGTATAAATATAAATATACAGAGAAGGAATGTTCTGTACATACAATAAGCTATACCCTCATACTGTACTGTCTAAGGGAAATAATATGGCAGCTCCCACCCATATGTATAAATATACAGAGAAGGAATGTTCTGTACATACAATAAGCTATACCCTCATACTGTACTGTCTAAGGGAAACAATATGGCAGCTCCCACCCATATGTATAAATATACAGAGAAGGAATGTTCTGTACATACAATAAGCTATACCCTCATACTGTACTGTCTAAGGGAAACAATATGGCAGCTCCCACCCATATGTATAAATATAAATATACAGAGAAGGAATGTTCTGTACACACAATAAGCTATACCCTCATACTGTACTGTCTAAGGGAAACACTATGGCAGCTCCCACCCACAGACAAATAGTAGTTTACCTTGAACAGGCTGCACAGCAGAGCAGTGAGGTGAATAGACACACTGAGGCCCTTTTAGCCTGTAATTACAATACATCGCAATGCAACGCACAGAAAATAGTTCCCCGCGCATTACTGTCTATTTGTACTGCGGTCCACACAATGTTGTGCAATTGGAGCGCATTTAATCCATAAAAAAATGGTAATCACAATGCATTGCGACATGCTGCGTGTGGCCAGACCAATTGGCCAACACTAGCGTTTGGTTTTTAAACCAAATTTTTACTTCTACACATACATAGACAGACAGACATACACATACAGACAAACATACATACACACAGAGATAGACATACACACCCATACAGACAGACATAGGAGACAGGCACACATACATAAACATACAGATAAACATACATACACACACACAAAGAGAAACACACACACATATACAGATAGACATAGCATACAGGCAGACATACATACCAGACAGACAGACAACACCACGCACTCACAGAGAACACACACATATACATATAGACATAGCATACAGGCAGACATACATACAGACAGACAGACACACACACGCACTCACAGAGAAACACACACATATACAGATAGCGACAGCATACAAACGACCAACACTACAGCACAGCCATTAGACATAATCATACACACTAATACACAGGACATACACACGACAGACATACACCATCAGACATAAACAACAGTCAGACACATATCGACATAAGATTACAGATAAACACTACTAACACACATAAAAGAAGACAGACATACATACACATACATTCACATACAACAGATCTATACGACTACGTTTTCACAGACAGATACATACACACAGCCACGTATATTCACATACATGACACAGACAGCACACACAGCCAGACATATAGGACAGAACACATACACATACATAAATGTCACATATATACAGACAATCCCCTACACAGTCACCAGACAGACATACACATACAGACATACACAGACAGACAGCTATCCACATATAGACATGCATACAGACAAACATACTTACATACAGACAGACATACAAACATACACATACAGACATAGCATACAGCCAGACATACTTTCATATACAGACATACACATATAGACAGACATACACACAGGTATATATTCATACATATACAGACAGGCACACACAGACAGACACACAGACATGCACATACAGGCAGACATACCATACAAAATGACTACAATCACATACAAGCAGACATAAAACACATAACAGACATACATCAAATAGAACATACATCCACACGTTATATATTCATATAACATATACAGACAGGCACACACAGACAGACACACAGACATACAACATACAGACAGACATACACATACAAATAACATACATACACATACAAGCAGACATAAATACACATACAGACATACATCAAATAGACAGACATACACACAGGTATATATCATATACATATACAGACAGGCACACACAGACGACACACAGACATACACATACAGGCAGACATACACATACAAATGACATACATACACATACAAGCAGACATAAATACACATACAGACATACCTAAATAGACAGACTTACACACGGTATATATTTCATATACATATACAGACAGGCACCACAGACAGACACACAAACATACACATACAGACAGACATACACATACAAATAGACATACATACACTTACAGCAGACTAAATACCCATACAGACATACACAAATGACAGACATACACACAGGTATATATTCATATACATATAACAGCACAGGGCACACAGACATACACACACAGACATAATACCGACATACAATAACGAAAAATATAATACCCTCATCACCCCCCCACCTAATCCTCCCCCCCCCATCTCACCATCCCCTCACCCCCCCCCACACCTCCACATCCCTCCCCCCTCCCTACAGACATACACATAGACGACATACCCATACAAAATAGAACATCGACCATACAAGCAGACATAAATACCCATACAGACATACATCAAATAGACAGACATACACCCAGGTATATATTCATATACATAATACAGACAGCACAACAGACCATACACACAGACATCACATAAAGACAGAAGCATACACTACAAATTAACTACATCACTAAAGCAACATAAATACCAACAGACATACATCAAATAGACAGACATACACAGGTATATATTCATATACTATACACAGGCACCAAGACAGACACAAGACATAACATACAGGCAACATACTACACATACCATCAGATACACCCCAGAATTGCTCCTTGGGCTGTACTCCACAGGGCTGGAATTGAAGACATGTCCACTAGGCATCTATTTGCCTTTAAGGGGTTGTTTGGTCAATAATGTCATTATTATTTTCCATTGTAATTGCTGTTCTAACCCAAGGATGATGGCTACAGTTCCCACATTCCCTGACAAACATTCAGTTTTTCCATCACAACAGTAAGAATTAAAGGTACAGTTTGGAGGAGAGAATAGCGCATGGGCCCCATTTGTACAGTGTTTGTAACCAATACCACCTTTATAGCGCGTGGTTACATAACGTGATAGAACATTATACATGTTACAACAAGGAGCCCATTGTCAGTCTGTTTTGTGGCACAGACACAATGGTCTCTCTCTGGCACAATCACAGATACGAGAGAAGGTCGAAATATCGATCAACCTCTCGCTTGTGTTCATCAAGATACGATGGGGATCCAATGAAAAAATTGGATTTTATATATATATATATAATATACAATATACACAATTCAACCATTCAATGTGCTGAGTCGGAAATGCAAGAACACAATTTAATGCAGATGAGCATCCTTCCCCTTTACAGCTCCTGATCTTTTCACACTCGTTTCTTTTACTGTGTTTATGAAGGATTTAAGAAGTTTACTTCCCCTTTATGCACATTCTAGTTGGTCGCAGAGCAGTGATATCGCACTGTCGGTGGTGCAGCCAATAGGCCAGCACCAGTAGGTTAGGAACCCAGTGATATAAAGCAAACCTGACATGATATTTGGCCAACTTATTGAACTAATTGCTTTTATTTATCCAGGGTTATGGCCGGGCTCTTTGTAGTAGAACCTTATGGAGAGGTAGTTAATATGCAATTAGAATTGTTTGTGCACTAGAATTCTATTGTTTGTATGGATTCTACTTTGGGCTCTAGTTGCACTTTAATAGAGATTTACAACGCTCTATTTTCTATATTGCATGCTGGGAGTTGTAGTTTTTCCAAACATCTGGAGGTTCGAATTCACTGTTCTTGTCTACAGCCTTGTATTCATTTTCACTTAATTTGCAAGCTCTGTTGGCCCTCGTCAGTATGTGCAATAGACTGCAATCATCACATGATCTGGGACTTTTATAAGGGTATAATTCACTGCTCTCTATATAAGCGTGCACACCGGATATTATCCGATCCATGTAAAACAGGGGTGCAGATGTTCAAATCTGAATCTCCCCATCAGTCCTGGATCTCATAAGGATCCGCAGCCTCGATAACTTGGACATTCTCCTTCCTCGACTGATTGACAGTCACTGGTGGAACTAACCCAGCGCTAACTGGCCTCTTCCCAGTACAAGAAGTTCCCCCGATGGGAAGCCACTGGTTAGTTTATGAATAATAATAGAGACTGTCCCAGCGACGCAGAGCTGTCCCCGCAGACAGGTCGTGACCTTCCCTGGAGGAATAGATAAATAAAAAACCTCATCAAATCTGGAACATACGGAACTAAAACTCGCAACATGCTCAGAGACTGAATGCCAGTTTGTCATCTAGAGAGTTTGGATCTTAAATAAGTGAGAGAGGATTTAGTTGGTTTCTGTATCTATGACCACTGGGAGAATTAAAGTAGGAACAGATCCGTGGTTGGATTAAAGGGTAAGTGGTGAGAATTGTCTGGAAGATAATATTGTGCTATACAATAGAAATACCCGTCCCACTTCTGCCTGCGCTTCCTTCCAAATGTGCTTCTAATACAGTAATGACGAGTGGCGCAGGTGTGGGCCCGTTGCTAAACATCCAGGAAGGAACCAGCATTTTACCAGTGTCAGTTTGCCAGTTAATTCTAATAAAGATCGAGGAAGGAATGGGCATTTTACCAGTGTCGGTTTGCCAGTTAATTCTAATAAAGATCCAGGAAGGAACGGGCATTTTACCAGTGTCAGTTTTTGCCAGTTTAATTCTAATAAAATCCAGGAAGGAACGGGCATTTTAACCAGTGTCAGTTTACCAGTTTATTCTATAAAGATCCAGAAGGAACGGGCATTTTAAACCAGTGTCGTTTTTGCCAGTTAATTCTAAATAAAGATCCAGAAGGAACGCATTTTACAGTGTCAGTTTGCCGTTAATTCTAATAAAGATCCAGGAAGGAACGCATTTACCATGTCAGTTTCCCAGTTAATTCTAATAAAATCCAGGAAGGAACGGGCATTTTACCAGTGTCAGTTTGCCAGTTAATTCTAATAAAGATCCGAAAGGAACGGGCATTTAAACCAGTGTCAGTTTGCCAGTTAATTCTATAAAGATCCAGGAAGGAACCAGCATTTTACCCAGTGTCAGTTTAGCCAGTTAATTCTAATAAAGATCCAGGAAGGAACGGGCATTTTTACCATTGTCAGTTTTACCATTAATTCTAATAAAGATCCAGGAAGGACGGGCTTTTACCAGTGTCAGTTTCCAGTTAAATTCTAATAAGATCCAGGAAGGAACGGGCATTTTACCAGTGTCAGTTTGCCCAGTTAATTCTATAAAGATCCAGGAAGGAACGCATTTTACCAGTGTCAGTTGTTCCAGTTAATTCTAAAAGATCCAGGAAGGAACCGGCATTTTACCAGTGTCAGTTTGCCAGTTAATTCTAATAAAGATCCGGAAGGAACGGCATTTACCAGTGTCAGTTTTACCAGTTAATTCTAATAAAGATCCAGAAGGAACGCATTTTACCAGTGTCAGTTTACCAGTTAATTCTAATAAAGATCCAGGAAGGAACGGGCATTTTACCAGTGTCAGTTTGCCAGTTAATTCTAATAAAGATCCAGAAGGAACGGCATTTTACCAGTGTCAGTTTGCCAGTTTATTCTAATAAAGATCCAGGAAGGAACTGCATTTTATACCCAGTGTCAGTTTTACGCAGTTAATTCTAATAAAGATCCAGGAAGGAACGGGCATTTTACCAGTGTCAGTTTACCAGTTAATTCTAATAAAGATCAAGGAAGGAATGGGCATTTTACCAGTGTCAGTTTACCAGTTAATTGTAATAAAGATCCAGGAAGGAACAGGCATTTTACCAGTGTCAGTTTGCCAGTTAATTCTAATAAAGATCCAGGAAGGAACCAGCATTTTACCAGTGTCAGTTTGCCAGTTAATTCTAATAAAGATCCAGGAAAGAACGGGCATTTTACCTATGTCAGTTTGCCAGTTAATTCTAATAAAGATCCAGGAAGGAACCGGCATTTTACCAGTGTCAGTTTGCCAGTTAATTCTAATAAAGATCCAGGAAGGAACCGGCATTTTACCAGTGTCAGTTTACCAGTTAATTCTAATAAGATCCAGGAAGGAACCGGCATTTTACCAGTGTCAGTTTTGCCAGTTAATTCTAATAAAGATCCAGGAAGGAACGGGCATTTTACCAGTGTCAGTTTGCCAGTTAATTCTAATAAAGATCCAGGAAGGAACCGCATTTTACCAGTGTCAGTTTGCCATTTAATTCTAATAAAGATCCAGGAAGGAACGGGCATTTTACCAGTGTCAGTTTCCAGTTAATTCTAATAAAGATCCAGGAAGGAACAGGCATTTTACCAGTGTCAGTTTGCCAGTTAATTCTAATAAAGATCCAGAAGGAACGGCATTTTAACCAGTGTCAGTTTTCCAGTTAATTCTAATAAAAGATCCCAGGAAGGAACGGCATTTTATACCAGTGTCAGTTTACCAATGCTTAATTCTAATAAAGATCCAGGAAGGAACAGGGCATTTTTACCAGTGGCAGTTTTAGCCAGTTAATTCATAAGATCGGAAGGACGGGTCATTTACCAGTGTCAGTTTGCCATTGTATTCTAAAAGATCCAGAAAGGCACAGGGCATTTTACCAGTGCATTTGCCAGTTAATTCTAATAAATCCAGGAAGGAACGGCATTTTACCAGTGTCAGTTTTGCCATTATTCAAGATCCGAAGGACCATCATTAGTATAATCTATGCCAACCGCATTTATTTTGCCGTATTTAATGATGATTTGGATTTTAGGGAATGATTATTGGTTCGCTGCTGATGTGTGTTTGCGTTTGCGCTGGGTTGGGGTGGAATTGTCCCAATGTTTGCATCAGGGCCCATATAGTCTGTAGCTACGCTAATGTCGATCCAATACAAGCTATGAGAAATGGCCTAAAAGTGAAGCCAATCAGATACTCCATCTAATGATTGCATTGTTTAATTTCCCACATGTACTCTGCACTTTTTTCCCCTAACTATTAACTTGCTCGCCCATCACGCAAACACATATACATGTAACACTCCTGGACAACCCACACACAAATGCACTCACTAATATACACATGTATACACCGATACAAGCAGACAAACATGCTGCCACAACTACAGTAATGAACATGGGTGGATAAATACTGTATTGTACTAGTAATGAGCAAGGTGGGGGATAAATAACTGTACTGAACTAGTAATGGAAATGGGGGGGATAAATACTGTACTGTACTAGTATGGAAATGGTGGGGATAATCTGTCGTGTACTAGTAATGGAAATGGTGGGGGATAAATACTGTACTGTACTATAATGGAAATGGTGGGGGAATACTGTACTGTACTAGTACTGGAAATTGTGGGGGATAATACTGTAATTACTAGTAATGAAATGTGGGGATAATACGTACTGTACTAGTAATGGAAATGGTGTGGGGATAAATACTGGTATCTGTACTAGTATGGAAATGGTGGGGGATAAATACTGTACTGTACTAGTAATTGAAATGGTTGGGGATAATACTGTACTGTAACTAGTAAATGGAATGGTGTGGGAGAAATACTGTACTGTACTAGTAATGAAAGGTTGGGGGATAAATACTTACTGTACTAGTAATGGAAATGGTGGTGGATATAATACTGTACTGTACTAGTAATGGTAACATGGTGGGGGATAAATACTGTACTGTACTAGTAATGGCATGGGTGGTGGGGATAAATACTGTACTGTACTAGTAATGGAAATGGTGGGATAAATACTGTACTGTACTAGTAATGGAAATGGTGGGGGATAAATACTTTACTGTACTAGTAATGGAAATGGTGGGATAAACTACTGTACGTACTATAATGGAAATGGTGGGGATAAATACGTGTACTGTACTAGTAATGGAATGGTGGGGTGATAATACTGTACTTACTAGTAATGGAAATGGTGGGGGATAAATACTGTCAGTACTAGTAATGGAAATGGGTGGGAATAATACTTACTGTACTAGTAATGGAAATGGTGGGGGAATAAATACTGTCTGTACTAGTAATGGAAATGGTGGGGAGATAAATACTGTACTGTACTAGTTAATGGAAATGGTGGGGGTGGGATAAATACTGTACTGTACTAGTACATACCGAGAAATGGTGGGGGATAAATCTGTACTGTCTAGTAATGGAATGGTGGGTAAATACTGTACTGACTAGTATGGAAATGGTGGGGGATAAATACTGTACTGTACTAGTAATGGAAATGGGTGGGGGATAAATACTGTATGTACTAGTAATGGAAATGGTGGGGATAAATACTGTACTGTACTAGTATGGATGGGTGGGGATAAATACTGTAACTGTACTAGTAATTGGAATGGTGGGGGATAAATACTGTACATGTACTAGTAATGGAAATGGTGTGGGGATAAATACTGTACATGTACTGTAATGAAATGGTGGGGGATAAATACTGTATGTACTAGTAATGGAACTGGTGGGGTAAATACTGTACTGTACTAGTAATTGAAATGGTGGGGGATAAATACTGTACCTGTACTAGTAATGGAAATGTGGGGGATAATACTGTCTGTACTAGTATGAAATGGTGGGGAGTCTACTGTACTGTACTAGTAATGGAAATGGTGGGGGATCAATACTGTAACTGTACTAGTACTGGAAATGGTGGGGGATATCTGTACTGTACTAGTAATGGAAATGGTGGGGATAAACTACTGTACTGTACTAGTAATGGAAATGGTGGGGATAATACTTACTGACTAGTAATGGAAATGGTGGGGGATATATACTGTACTGTACAGTATTGGAATGGTGGGGGATAAATACTGTACTGTGCTAGTAATGGAAATGGTGGGGGATAAATACTGTACTGTACTAGTAATGGAAATGGTGGGGATAAATACTGTAATGTACTAGTTAATGGAAATGGTGGGGGATAAATACTGTACTGTACTAGTAATGGAAAGGGTTGGGGGATAATACTCGTACTGTACTAGTAATGGAATGGTGTGGGGATATATACTGTACTGTCTTAATGGAAATGGTGGGGGATAAAACTGTACTGTACTAGTAATGGAAATGGTGGGGGATAAATACTGTACTGTACTAGTAATGAAAATGGTGGGGGATATATACTGTACTGTACATAGTATGGAATGGTGGGGGATAAATACTGTACGTACTAGTAATGGAAATGGTGGGGGATAAATACTGTACTGTACTAGTAATGGAAATGGTGGGGGGATAAAACTGTACTGTACTAGTAATGGAATGTGGGGATAATACTGTACTGTAACTAATAATGGAAATGGTGGGGATAAATACTGACTGTATAGTATGGGAAATGGTGGGGGATATATACTGTATTGGTACTAGTATGTGAAATGGTGGGGGATATACTGTACTGTACTAGTAATGGAATGGTGGGGGATAACTACTGTACTTACTAGTAATGGAAATGTGGGGGATAAATAAATACTGTACTGTACTAGTAATGAAATGGTGGGATAATACTGTACTGTACTCAGTAATGAAATGGTGGGGGATACTGTACTGTACTAATGATAATAGTGTAAATGGTGGGGGATAAATACTGTACTGTACTAGTAATGAAATGGTGGGGGATAATACTGTAATTTACTAGTAATGAATGTGGGATAATACGTAATGTACTAGTAATGGAAATGGTGGGGGATAAATACTGTAATGTACTAGTAATGGAAATGGTGGGGGATATATACCTGTAATGTACTATAATGGAAATGGTGGGGGATAATACTGTATCGTCACTGTAATGGAAATAGTGGGGGATAATACTGTACTGTACTAGTAATGGAATGTGGGTGATAAAATACTTTACTGTGACTAGTAATGGAAATGGTGGGGGATAAATACTGTACTGTAACTAGTGGAATGGACAATGGTGGTGGGGATAAATACGTCTGACTAGTAATTGGAAATGGGGGGATAATACTGTACTGTACTAGTAATGGAAATGGTGGGGATAAATACTGTACTGTACTAGTAATGGAAATGGTGGGGGATAATACTGTACTGTACTAGTAATGGAAATGGTGGGGGATAAATACTGTACTGTCTAGTAATGGAAATGGTGGGGGATAAATACTGGTATACTGTACTAGTAATGGACATGGTGGGGGATAAATACTGTACTGTACTAGTAAATGGAAATGGTGGGGGATAAATACTGTACTGTACTAGTAATGGAAATGGTGGGGTGATAATACTGTACTGTACTAGTAATGGAAATGGTGGGGATAAATACTGTAATGTACTAGTAATGGAAATGGTGGGGGATAAATACTGTAACTGTACTAGTAATGGAATGGTGGGGGATAAATACTGTAACTGTAACTATATTGGAAAATGGTGGGGATATATACTGTACTGTACTAGTAATGGAAATGGTGGGGGATAAATACTGTACTGTACTAGTAATGGAAATGGTGGGGGATAAATACTGTAATGTACTAGTAATGGAAATGGTGGGGATAAATACTGTACTGTACTAGTAATGGAAATGTTGGGGATAAATACTGTACCTGTACTAGTATGGAAATGGTGGGGGATAATAACTTGACTGTACTAGTAAGGAACTGGTGGGGGATAAATACTGTAATGTACTAGTAATGGAAATGGTGGGGGATATATACTGTATGTACTAGTAATGGGAAATGGTGTGGGATAAATACTGTAATGTACTAGTAATGGAAATGGTGGGGGATATATACTGTAATGTACTAGTAAGGGAAATGGTGGGGGATAAATACTGTACTGTACTAGTAAGGGAAATGGGGGGGGATAAATACCTGTAATGTCCTAGTAATGGTAAATGTGGGGAATACATGTAATGTACTAGTAATGGAAATGGTGGGGGATAAATACTGTAATTGTACTAGTAATGGAACTTGTGGGGGATAAATACTGTATGATACTAGTAATGAAATGGTGGGGGATAAATACTGTAATTACTAGTAATGGAAATGGTGGGGGATATATAAACTGTAACTGTACTATATATGGAAATGGTGTGGGGATAAATAATGTAAGTGTACTAACGTAATGTAAATGTGGGGGATAATACTGTACTGTACTAGTAATGGAATGGTGGGGGATAAATACTGTACTGTACTAAGTAATGGAATGGTGGGGGATAAATACTGTACTGTACTAGTAATGGAAGGTGGGGGAATAAATACTTACTGTACTAGTAATGGAAAATGGTGGGGTATCAATACTGTACTGTAACTAGTAATGGAAATGGTGGGGGATAAAATACTGTACTGTACTAGTAATGGAAATGGTGGGGGATATATACTGTAATGTACTAGTAATGGAAATGGTGGGGGATAAATACTGTAATGTACTAGTAAATGGAAATGTGGGGGATAAATACTGTACTGTACTAGTAATGGAAATGGTGGGGGATAAATTACTGTACTGTACTAGTAATGGAAATGGTGGGGGATAAATACTGTACTGTACTAGTAATGGAAATGGTGGGGGACAATACTGTACTGTACTATATGGATGGTGGGGATAAATACTGTAATGTACTAGTAATGGAAATGGTGGGGGGATAAATTTACTGTAACTGTACTCGTAATGGAAATGGTGGGGGATAAATAACTGAATTGTACTATATGTATGCAATTGGGGGGATATAACTGTAATGTACTAGTATGGAAATGTGGGGGATAAATACTGTACTGTATATAGTAATGGAAATTGTGGGGGATAAATCCTGTACTGTACTATTAATGGAAATGGTGGGTAAATACTGTAATTACTAGTAATGGAATGGTGGGGGATAAATACTGTACTGTATAGTAATGGAAATGGTGGGGATAAATACGTTACTGTACTAGTAATGGAATGGTGGGGGATAATACTGTACTGTACTAGTAATGGAAATGGTGGTTGGATAATACTGTACTTGTACTAGTAATGGAAATGGTGGGGATAAATACTGTACTGTACTAGTAATGGAAATGGTGGGGGATAAATACTGTAATGTACTATCTAATGGAAATGGTGGGGGATCTAATCTGGTACTGTACTAGTAATTGAAATGGTGGGGGATAAATACTGTACTGTACTAGTAATGGACATGGTGGGGGATAAATACTGTACTGTACTAGTAATGGAAATGGTGGGGGATAAATACTGTACTGTACTAGTAATGGACATGGTGGGGGATAAATACTGTAATGTACTAGTAATGAAATGGTGGGGGATAATACTGTACTGTACTAGTAATGAAAAGGGTGGGGGATAAATACTGTACTGTACTAGTAATGGAAATGGTGGGGGATAATACTGTAACTTTACTAGTAATGGGAAATGGTGGGGGATAAATACTGTACTGTCTAGATATGGAAATGGTGGTGGATAAATACTGTACTGTACTAGTAATGGAAATGTGGGGGATAAATACTGTAACTGTACTAGTAATGGAATGGTGGGGATAATACTGTACTGTACTAGTACTTGAAAGTGGTTGGTGATAATACTGTAACTGTACAGTAATGGAAATTGTTTGGGGATAAAATACTGTACTGTGCTAGTAATGGAAATGGTGGGGGATAAATACTGTAATGTCTAGTAATGGTAATGGTGGGGGGATAAATACTGTACTGTACTAGTAATGGAAATGGTGGGGATAAATACTGTACTGTACTAGTAATGAAATGGTGGGGATAAAATACTGTACTGTAATAGAATGGAAAATGGGTGGGGGATAAATACTGTAACTGTACTAGTACTGGAAATGTGGGGAATAAATATGTACTGTACTAGTAATGGAAATGGTGGGGATAAATACTGTACTGTACTAGTAATGGAAATGGTGGGGGATAAATACTGTACTGTACTAGTAATGGAAATGGTGGGGGATAAATACTGTACTGTACTAGTATGGAAATGGTGGGGGATAAATACTGTACTGTACTATTATGGAAATGGTGGTGGATAAATACTGTACTGTACTAGTAATGGAAATGTGGGGGTAAATACTGTACTGTACTATGTAATGAAATGGTGGGGGATAAAATACTTACTGTACTAGTAGGGAAATGGTGGGGGATAATACTGTACTGTACTAGTAATGGAAATGGTGGGGGATAAATACTGTACTGTACTAGTAATGAATGTGGGGGATAAATACTGTACTGTACTAGTAATGGAAATGGTGGGGGATAAATACTGTACTGTACTAGTAATGGAAATGGTGGGGATAAATACTGTACTGTACTGTAATGAGCATGGTGGGGGATAAATCTGTACTGTACTAGTAATGGAAATGGGGGGGGATAAATACTGTACTGTACTAGTATGAATGGTGGGGTATAAATACTGTACTGTACTAGTAATGGAAATGGTGGGGGATAAATACTGTACTAGTAATGAAAATGGTGGGGGATAAATACTGTACTGTACTAGTAATGGAAATGGTGGGGGATAAATACTGATTCCTGTCTATAATGGAATGGTGGGGGAAAATACTGTTACTGGATGGATACTGTAATGTATGAAATGGTTGGTGGATAAATACTGTACTGTACTAGTAATGGGAAATGGTGGGGGATAAATACTGTACTGTAACTAGTAATGGAAATGGTGGGGATAAATACTGTACTGTACTAGTAATGGAAATGGTGGGAGATAAATCTGTACTGTACTAGTAATGGAAATGGTGGGGGAATACTGTCTGTACTAGTAATGGAAATGGTGGGATAAATACTGTACTGTACTAGTAATGGAAATGGTGGGGGGATAAATACTGTACTGTACTAGTAATGGAAATGGGGGGGATAAATACTGTATGACTAGTAATGGAAATGGTTGGGGGATAAATACTGTACTGTACTAGTAATGGAAATGGTGGGGGATAAATACTGTACTGTACTAGTAATGGAAAGGTGGGGGATAAATACTGTAATGTACTAGTAATGGAAATGGTGGGTATAAATACTGTACTGTACTAGTAAAATGTGGGGATAATACTGTAACTGTACTAGTAAGGGAAATGGTGGGGGATAAATACTGTATGTGCTAGTAATGGAATGGTGGGGGGATAATACTGTAACTGTACAGTAATGGAAATGGTGGGGGGATAAATACTGTACTGTACTAGTAATGGAAATGGGGGGGGATAAATTAACTGTACTGTACTAGTAAATGGAAATGGTGGGGGATAAATACTGTACTGTACTAGTAATGGAAATGGTGGTGGGATAAATACTGTACTGTACTAGTAATTGAATGGTGGGGGATAAATACTGTACTGTACTAGTAATGGAAATGGTGGGGGATAAACTACATGATAATGTACTAGTTAATGGAAATGGTGGGGGATAAATCTGTAATGGACTAGTAATGAAATGGTGGGGGATAATACTGTACTGTACTAGTAATGGAAATGGTGGGGATAAATAACTGTAAGTAAAACCTAGTAATGTAATGTTGGACAACGTAACGAATATATGGAAATGGTGGGGATAAATACTGTACTGTACTAGTAATGGAAATGGTTGGGGGAATAAATACATGTAACTGTACTAGTAATGGAAATGGTGGGGATAAATACTGTAATGTACTAGTAATGGAAATGGGGGGGGGATAAATACTGTACTGTACTAGTAATGGAAATGGGGGATAAATACGTAACTGTACTGAAGTAATGGAAATGGTGGGGGATAAATACTGTACTGTACTAGTAATGGAATGGTGGGATAACTACTGTAATTACTATGTAATGAAATGGTGGGGGATAAATAACTGTCCTGACTATAATGGAAATGGTGGGATATAATATGTACGAGTAATGGAAATGGGGGGGAATAAATACTGTAAGTCTTAAATGGAAATGGTGGGGGAAATACAGTACTGTACTAGTAATGGAAATTGGGGGATAAATACTGTAAGTTACTATAATGGAAATGGTGGGGATATCTACTTATGTACTAGTAAAATGGAAATGGTGGGGATAAATACTGTAATGTACTAGTCTGGAAATGGTGGGGGATAATACGTATGTACAGATATGTGAAATGGTGGGGGTCATACGTACTGTACTATATGAAGTGGGAAAATAGGTACTGTACAAAATGGAATGGTGGGGGATAAATACTGTACTTAACTAGTATGGAAATGGTGGGGGATATATATACTGTACTGTAACTAGTAAATGGAAATGGTGGGGGATAAATACTGTACTGTACTAGTAATGGAAATGGTGGGGGATAAATACTGTACTAGTAATGAGCATGGTGGGGGATAAATACTGTACTGTACTAGTAATGGAAATGGTGGGGGATAAATCTTACTTGTCTAGTAATGGAAATGGGGGGGATAAATACTGTACTGTCTATAATGGAATGGTTGGGGATAAATACGTACTGTACTAAGATGGAATTGGTGGGGGATAATACTGTACTGTACTAGTAATGGAATGGTGGGGGATAAATACTGTACTGTACTAGTAATGGAAATGGTGGGGGATAAATACGGTACTGTACTAGTAATGGAAATGGTGGGGATATATACTGTACTGTACTAGTAATGGAAATGGTGGGGGATAAATACTGTACTGTACTAGTAATGGAAATGGTGGGGGGTAAATACTGTAATGTACTCGTAATGGAAATGGTGGGGGATAAAACTGTACTGTACTAGTAATGGAAATGGTGGGGGATAAATACGGTATGTACTAGTAATGGAAATGGTGGGGGATAAATACTGTAATGTACTAGTAATAGGAAATGGTGGGGGATAAATACTGTACTGTACTAGTATGGAAAATGGTGGGGGATAAATACTGTACTGTACTAGTAATGAAATGGTGGGGGATATACTGTACTGTACTAGTAATGGAAATGGTGGGGATAAATACTGTATATGTACTGTAATGGAAATGGTGGGGGATAAATAACGTATGTCTAGTAATGAAATGGTGGGGGATAATACTGTACTGTACTAGAATGGAAATGGTGGGGGATAAATACTGTAACTGTACTGAGTACTGAAATGGTGGGGGATATATACTGTACTGTACTAGTATGGAATGTGGTGGGATAAATACTGTATGTACTAGTATGGAATGGTGGGATTAAATACTGTATGTACTGTAATGGAAATGGTGGGGGATAAATACTGTATGTACTAGTAAAATGGAATGGTGTGGATATATCCTGTACTGTACTATAATGAAAGGGTGGGGGATAAATACTGTATGTACTAGTAATGGAAATGGTGGGGGATAATATACTGTATGTACTATTATGGAAATGGTGGGGGATAATACTGTACTGTACTAGTATGAAAAATGGGAGGGGATAATGTACGTACTAGTAATGGAAATGGTGGGGGATAAATACTGTATTCTAGTAATGGCAAATGTGGGGGATAATACTGTACTGTACTAGTAATGGAAATGGTGGGGGATAAATTCTGTACGGTTCAGTAATGGAAATGGTGGGGGAAAATACTGTCTGTACTAGCATGGAAATGGTGGGGGATAATCCTGTATTGACTAGTAATGGAAATGGTGGGGGATAATACTGGTACTGTACTAGTATGGAAATGGGTGGGGGATAATACTGTACTGTACTAGTAAGGAAATGGTGGGGGATATAATACCGTACTGTACTAGTAATGGAAATGGTGGGGGATAAATACTGTACTGTACTAGTAATGGAAATGGTGGGGGATAATACTGTACTGTACTAGTAATGGAAATGGTGGGGGGATAATACTGTACTGTACTAGTAATGAAATGGTGGGGGATAAATATCTGTACTGTACTAGTAATGGAATGGTTGGGGATAAATACTGTACGTTACTAGTATAATGGAAATGGTGGGGGTATTACTGTACTGTACTAGTAATGGAAATGGTGGGGGATAATACTGTACTGTACTATATGGAAAATGGTGGGGATAAATACTGTACTGTACAGTAATGCAATGGTGTGGATAAATACTTACTGTACTAGTAATGGAAATGGTGGGGGATAAATACTGTACTGTACTAGTAATGGAATGGTGGGGATATATACTTTACTGTATTAGTAATGAATGGTGGGGATATACTGTATGTACTATTAATTGAATGGTGGGGATAAAATACTGTACTGTACTAGTAATGGAAATGGTGGGGATAAATACTGTCCTGTAACTAGTAATGGAAAGGTGGGGATAAATACTGTACTGTTACAGTAATGGAAATTGTGGGGGATAAATCTTGTACTGTACTATTGTAAATGGAAATGGTGGGGGATATATACTGTACTGTACTAGTAATGGAAATGGTGGGGGATAAATACTGTGTACTGTACTTACTAATTGGAAATGGTGGGGGAATAAATCCTGTACTGTACTATAATGGAAATGGTGGGGGATAAATACTGTACTGTACTAGTAATGGAAATGGTGGGGGATAACTCGTACTGTACTAGTAAGGAAATGGTTGGGGATAAATACTGTACTGTACTATTAATGGAATGTGGGGGATATATACTGTACTGTGACTAGTAATGGAAATGGTGGGGATAAATACTGTACTGTACTAGATAATGGAATGGTGGGGATATATACTGTACTGTACTAGTAATGGAAATTGGTGGGTGGGATAAATACGTACTGTAACTAGAATGGAAATGGTGGGGGATAAATACTGTACTTTACTAGTATGAATGGTGGGGGATATACTGTACTGTACATTAATGGAATGGTGGGGTATAAATACTTTACTGTACTAGTAATGGAAATGGTGGGGATAAAATACTGTCCGATACTATAATGGCAATGGTGGGGGATCAATACTGTACTGTACTAGTAATGGAAATGGTGGGGGATACATACGTTACTTGTACTAGTAATGGAAATGTGGGGGATATATACTGTAATTGTACTAGTAATTGGAAATGGTGGGGATACTACTGTACTGTACAGTAAGGGAAATGGTGGGGATAAATACTGTACTGTACTAGTAATGGAAATGGTGGGGGGATAAAATGTACGTACAGTAATGGAAATGGTGGGGGATAAATACTGTATGTACTAGTAATGGAAATGGTGGGGTGATAAATAACTGTAACTGTACTAGTAAATGTGAAATGGAAGTTGGGGATAAATACTGTACTGTACTATAATAGATATCCCTGGTGGGGGTTATTCTACTGAGTATGTATCAGTACTGGAACATTGTTGGGATACTGTACTGTACTTATGTGATGGTGGTGGATAAATACTGTACTGTACTAGTAAGGAATGTGTGGGGATAATACTGTACCTGTACTAGTAATGGAAATGGTGGGGGATAAATACTGTACTGTACTAGTAATGAGCATGGTGGGGGATAATCTGTAACTGTACTATTATGGAAATGTTGGGGGATAAATACTTTACTGTATAGTAATAGTGAATGGTGGGGGATAAATAGTACTGAACTATATGGATGGTGGGGATAAATACTGTACTGTACTAGTAATGGAAATGGTGGGTGATAAATACTGTACTGTACTAGTAATGGAAATGGTCGGGGGATATATACTGTACTGTACTAGTAATGGAAATGGTGGGGGATAAATACTGTACTGTACTAGTAATGGAAATGGTGGGGGGATAAATACTGTACTGTACTAGTAATGGAATGGTGGGAGTATAAACGATGTACTGTACTAGTAATGTGCAATGGTGGTGGGACTATCATACTGTACTCTGGTACTAGTAATGAAGGGTGTGTGGTGATAAATACTGTACATGTCCTAGTAATGAAATGGTGGGGGAGAATCGGTACTGTACTAGTAATGGAAATGGTGGTGGGATAAATACGGTACTGTACTAGTAATGGAATGGGGGGGGGATAAATACTGTACTGTACTAGTATGGAAATGGTGGGGATAAATACTGTACTGTACTAGTAATGGAAATGGTGGGGATAAATACTGTACTGTACTAGTAATGGAAATGGTGGGGGATAATACTGTCTGCTACGAGGAATGGAAAATGTGGGGTAAATACTGTACTGTACTAGTATAGGAAAGGGTGGGGGATAAAGACTGTACTGTCTAGTATGGAAATGTGGGGAT